>OZ025299.1:257627431-257738346 GCA_964019185.1 Maratus speculifer | reverse complement strand
AAGACATATTTTAAAATATTCATTGAAGTAAATTAATAAATCCTTCACTTTAGATAACATATTGCATTTCTTAAGGTTTCGCCGTTCATGATAGTCTCAAAAAATTCATTCAACAACAAAAGCCGTTAATTTTAATCACGTTTCATGTTTAATACAGCCATGAATTTTCGACTATAAATTTATAACCAACATTTCCTTAACTAAACCCCTAAAAATATGTTTAAAAAAAGTAAAATGAATAAGTTTATGAGGCTGTTGATTCTTAGAAATATTTAAATACGCCACTTTAGTTATTGAAATTGTGTTTATTTATTGGGTCGCTCGGTAAGTCGTGTCCTTTAGGGAAAATTAATTAGTACCGAATAATTCTATCATTTAATTATTAAATGCTGTTTCCGATATGTAATGTTTAGTAATTAATAGGCAAAAATTTCCGGTATGAATTGATTTTCCCAATCGGACACGACTTTTTGAACGACCCATTATATTAGTCATATTGAATAAGCGGCTCTCAAACCGCAGAGATACCACCTTTATATAGGGAGAACTTTACCTGAATTAATTACATTTATCACAGTAATGCTCTAATGTCCTTGGTAACTAATTTTGCTACCACCAGTGTTACCGATTTAGTAATTTTTTAGTGACATATTCCGTATTCACACCAGAAATTTAAAATAAGATTTCACAATAGACATTTTTTCTTTAATTAATCGTAGACATTTCGTTAAGTAATTCTAAATTTTCTATTTACCGTAATTTCGGGTGTATAAGCCGCAGATCAAACAATTCTTTTTCGACCCAGAATTTTTTAAGAAACAAATATAGCTAATTAGATCGCCGTAAACATTTCTCTTCAATCACTAAATAAGATTTCTGGGTCCAAAAAGAATTGTTTGATCCGCGGCTTATACACCCGAAATTACGGTATATTTCCTGAAATGGTTTCCCGTAACCTGAATTGCGAAACTTCTCGAACGCATTCTACCACGGTAATTAGAGGGTTTAAAATGTACCTTTTACAATCTTGATTAGACGGCGGGCGTTCATAAACAGCGCATTTTTATATTTAAGAATGAAATTTGTTTGTTTTACGTTGGGAATGTGTTTTCACAAATGAATATGTGAAAACCTATTAAAAAGACATATTTTAAAATATTCATTAAAGTAAATTAATGAATCCTTCACTTTAGATAACATTTTTCATTTCCTATTTAGGTTTCGTCGTTCACGATAGTCTCAAAAGATTCATTCAACAACAAAAGCCGTTAATTTTCATCACGTTTCATATTTAATACAACCATGAATTTGTACTATCAATATTTATAACCAACATTTCCACAACTAAACCCCTAAAAATATGTTTAAAAAAAGTAAAGTGAATAAGTTTATGAGGCTGTTGATTCTTAGAAAATTTTAAATACGCCACTTTAGTTATTGAAATTATGTTCATTTATTGGGTCGTTCGGTAAGTCGTTTCCTTTTGGGAAAATTAATTCGTACCGAAAAATTCTATCATTTATTTATTAGATAGTGTTTCCGATATTTAATGTTTAGTAATTAATGTGCAGAAATTTTTGGCACGAGTTGATTTTCCCAAACGGACACAACTTTCTGAACGACCCAATATATTACCATAGCTGCCAACTTTCAACTAATCTTCCGTAATACCAGGATTAGTTTGATCCAGATTAACGTCATTTCGAACCAGAAAATATATTTCATGAACCTTTATTTATTTAATTTCAGGATTGTTAGTGGAGCTTACTTAATTTCATTTCTTTGAAAAAATTCTGGTTCGAAACTCATTAAACCAGGGTCAAATTAACGCACGTATTACGGATAATCAATGTCAGGTTGGCACCTATGTACCCTAATTTCGGGTGTATAAGCCGCAGACCAAACAATTCTTTTTCAACCCAAATAAGACACAAATATAACTAGTTAGATTGCCGTAAATATTTGTCTTCAATAACTAAATAAGATTTCTGGGTTCAAAAAGAATTGTTTGATCCGCGGCTTATACACCCGAAATTACGGTATTACTGGCATTCACTAAGCGGCTCTCAAACCGCAGAGATCCCCCTTTATATAGCGAAAACTGTATTTTAATTGATGACATTTATCACATTAACCCTCTAATGCCCATGGTAAGCAATTTTGCTACCATCAGTATTACCGATTTAGAATTTTCTTAGTGAGATATTCCGTAGTCATACTAGAAATTTAAAATAGGATTTTACAATAGAACTTTTTGCTTTAATTAATGCAGACATTTCATTATTAAATAATTCTAAATTTTCTATTTATATTTCCTGGTATGGTTACCTATAACCTGAATTATGGAACTTCTCGAGCTCATTCTATCTCGGTAATTAGAAAGTTTGAAATGTTTAATAAGAATTCTGGCAAACTAGTGCTGCAAGAATACATGTCGAATAACAAAGCGAGCATCGCTGATTTATTGATATATTAATTTGAAATCGACTTTTTTACAATTCCTTATTGAGAGTAGCTAAAGTTATTGATAAAACAGAAAAAAATTATTAGAAATTACCTTTATAGTCAGGCGGTTATTTTCAAACTGTATTCTCAACACAAAAAGCAGAAAGTTGTTTGCTTCACTAAAAGCTCTTCTTTAAATACTTCTTTATAATGTCATATATATATATACACACTCTTTCATAATCTTTCAATTGAAAAGCAATTTGAAACATTTTTTTTTTCAAAACTTGTAGCTTCAATAGATTAATTTTGCATGGGCAAAGAACTTTGTTAAGAAAAAATAACGGTTGTTTTAATGCAATAAAGTGGAATTGTTACAAAATGTTAAATTTTATCTCTGTTTTCTTTGTGGTATATAAAAGCTAAAAATAAAAATAAAATATTATTTAACTAACTTCTGCTATTTTGTTTAAATTTATTTCCCATTGGATAATCGTATATTATTTAATTATAAAAAAATTAATTTATAAACTTATCTTATCCTATGTAATTTAAAACTTATCTTATAAAAAGTATCTTATAAAAATTTAGCTTTAAATTATTTAATAAACATTAATGTTTGATCTGTGCATTATAGGCCGGATATTGCGGTACTTTTGTCTTGTAAAAATTTTTCAAGAATACTTTGCGCAATTTGTAGAAACTTATAGGTCCTACTTGGTCCGTTTTTTCAACACCACTACACTGAGAAAAAATATATAATTTTGGCATCTAGAACCTAAATTGTAGCTTTAGAAAAAAATTGTTCCATGTTATCCTTATACATTCTAGCTCCCTTTGCTAGAGATTTCTCGAGTCTGCTATTAAAATTCAAGAGCGTTTTCCTATATTCTCGTTGTCAAACATATTTTAAAATCTCTGCAAAAAGATGCGTCCACAAGAGTTTTGATTTAGTAATTATAATTCCGTTTTATGAAACCATTCCCGAAATCAAGCCATAATTTCTTGATACTAAAACCACTCAATTTCGTTTCGTTACCTAAAAAACAAGAGACTAGAAATGCTAGATCATTTAATCTATTTAGCTTAATTGTTTATCTTTTAGCATAATTCGGTCATTCATAGTTCTTGTTTAGGTATTCAGAAAGTGGATGACTATTCATTCAAGGTGAAGGCGGTATATTTTTTCCTCAGTGTATTCCTATAAGGAAAATCTTCTTTAAAAATTCCGTAAAAATTTTCCCGGGAGCATTTTTTTTAACTGTCGCAGAAACCTACCATACATATTCTTGTTTTCAAAAACGCACCAGTGGGAGCCTTGTAGAAGCACGCGAGACCCTATCTACAAGATTTAAAAATGTCTATTATGTTAAAAAAAATCGATAAATTACTTATTATAATAACCGCTGCCCTGATTTGCCCGTACGTCGTACTGGCAAAAAGACTTTGCTTGATCCATTATTTAAATCAGTTTGATACCAGTAATCTTTTATAACAATTTCATACTATTTAATGACAGAAATGTTTGTATTAAATATTAGGAATATTTTAGCTTAAAATAAGTGGTAGTTATCCCATATTTTCAATTTAGTGTATGTAAAAAAAGGAGTAGTTAAGTGGTTAATTATAAAGTTTTCAATTTTTACAGCGATATAAAGAACTAAAAATTTTCAAAACGGTTGCGAAATTTTTGAAACATGATTGGAAAAAAATATTACACCAAAAATTTTAAGTTATTTCTTATTGAAAATAATAGGCTAGGAAGAATGAACACATTGTTCGATGTTATAGAAAAAATAAATTCTTCAAAATTGCTTACCGTTTAAATAAAAATTAAAAGTGAACGTGAAAACATAATTAAAAAAAATAAAGTACGGAATATTTTATAATTCAGAGGAAATACTTGATTAAAATGAATTTTCAAATGTAGCATGCTAGATTTTTGTTTTCAAATTGGGTTATCAAACGTGCATGTGTGATCTTTCTGTTAAAAATAAGTTATTTTATCAAAGTACTTTTAAGTCTTTGACAAGGAGGTTCTAAATATTTTTGCATTTTAAAGCAACAAGGTATCTTCGACCTCAGTTTTTAAAATTTTCCCTTTAAGTAATATTCAAGGGCACACAATATGAATTATGGCTTATATTTATCACATAAAAATTCTAAAAAAATGTAAAAAAATAAGAAATTTTCTTGAAAATTTTAATCGCTAAGAAGAACATTTAAAAACGCCACATTCGCATTCTATATCATTGTTTTTTGTGCAAGTTTGTTTTATACAGGTTTTCCAAAAATAACAATCTATTTCTATGAAAACACTATGAAGAAATGGTTTTAACTTTGTCACCAATAAAATGAAATTATAACCGTTATTTTATTTAGACGAAGACAATCCTTACAATTTCTGCGATAAAATACGTTGAAGATTTCTTTTAAAAGATAAGTGGTTACAATTGCAAAAATCCAACGAACTCCGGGTCTAAAAAGCCCCGCGCGCGTCCTCCCGGATTAAAGAACTGATCTCGTTAGAAGAAAGAATAGCCATCGTTTCCTGGAAACTGGGTGATAAAAAATGAGCAGTTTCATCAGCTGTATCGTCGAAATTATGAAAAACAGTCACAGACAAGGGCCAATATCAGGCTACTTGTGAACAAATTCAGACGAACCAGTAGCGTAGCAGACGAAAAACGTCCCAGACAACCACAAACATCTGAAGATACCGTCAAGAGTATTCGGGAGGCAATTGAAACGAGTCCATATTCACAAGTAGCCTGATATTGGCCCTTGTTGGTGGCTGTTTTGCGTATTTCCGACGATACGGCTGACTAACATCCTCATATGTTTTATCACCCAGTTTCCAGGAAACGATGTCTGTTCTTTCTTCTAATGAGAGCATTTATTGAAATACCTGTGGAAGAAATCAATAGGTTAGTGTTTTCAGAAAGTGGATCGTTATTTTTGGAACATACTGTATATAGAAATAAAACTTTGCATCGAATTTTACATATTTTAAAAGTAAAAAGAAATTGTAAATATTATGATACATACAATATTTTTAGTATAATTCTGCAATTAACTATACTTAACTTAGCCAATTATTTGCAATCCTGTTAAAAACTTATACATTGATCCTTTGCACTCGAGATGTGACTTCACTCACCATTAGTGTTGTCAGGTGTCCCACGAAAATCGGTAAACAAATGCTGTGACACCACTAATATCTTTCAGTTTATTTTGACATGTTTGTCAGATTATTTGTCCATTAGATAAGGTAATTAGTTTAAAATACTCGTGTCCAGAGCATTTCGATCACCCATTTACGAGGGATACTAATGGTCAGTGAGAATCACCTACTAAATGTAAAGGGTTAAAATATTATTACAGATAAATTGTCTTGAAAATATTTTCAAGGAATACTAAGTCCTGTGCAATTAGTAAAAGTAGGCGAAATTCTACAGCTTTCGCACACTCATTACATTTTTTAAGGAACCTGCCACAACTAGCAATGATAACAAAATTTATATTTAATTTTTAAGAAATTGAATTGTTAACCAACACATTTGTTCTCAAGTTCCGCAATATTTTCTGCAGTGAAATTCTTTGAAAATACTTTAATAGATTAGTGGTAATATTGCGCAAACCCTGCATTACCGTTAAAAAAAAATTTTATATTTAGTGCAATATAGAAATCGGTTATTTAATTGTATTATAATAATTATTGGGTTTAATTATCATTATTATTATTGAGTAGCAGAGGTCAAATTTTTGTCGATGTTTTAAACAAAACGGTTGTCCAATTTTTAAAAATCATTGGAAAAAAATACCAACAGAAATACCAGCTGTTTCTTATTGAGAAAAAAATGTCAGCTGGAAATAAAATACTTTTTCGACATGAAAAAAGAAGTCGAGAAAAATCGCGTAAAGTGAAAAGTAGAAAAAGTAAAACTCAAAAGTTGTATGAAAGAAAAATTGTTGTTTACTGTCTTATCGATAACTCATGTAGGAAAACGTGATGACGGCTGGATTTCTTTTGCATTTCTTAAAATGCTAATAAATTTTCGAACATACGTAAGCAATATTTAGATGGTACATAAAGAAGAATTTTCAGAAATGGAACGTGATTTTGAGTTTTGGTGTAGGAAATTTTTAGTTTCAAATTTTCACCTTAAATTAAAGATTTTTAATAATTTGGTTTAATTATATAAATAACATTTATTTTCTTAGCAATATATGGGTCTCGCGCTTGTACTTTTTTTAAAAATCAGTATTTTTTAATTGAAAAAAATGGTGTTTCGGCAATAATTGCAAGAAAAACTCTGATACTAGTAATTTTCTACGAAATTTATAAATGAGTTTATTCGTTAACACTAGAACGCCCGAATGGTGTCGAATCGACTCCAACTATTTGATTAAATTTCAAATCGAACCAGAATTTTTTTTTTTTTTTGAAATGATTTAAATTTAATCTACGTAGATTTACTTTAAATAAACTAATTAAATAATTTTGAATAAAAATTCTGGTGAGAAATAGTATTATGAAACTAGAGTAAATTTTTCGGGCGTTCTGGAGCTAATAGAATGTATGGTTAACCCATTAGTGCCTGGCGTCCCATTTTTGGGACAGTTTCAAAAAATTCAAGTAAGCACTTTTCACACCAGTAAAAAGGAGGATGAATAATTACTTTCTTTCTCGAGACGAAGTCCTCGATAAATTAAGATAAACGTTATTCTTACTTTAAAAGTGGTGGGTATTCGCAAAATTCGAATTATAGCGAAGAAAATAATTCAGGCACTAATGGGTTAAAAAAATGGACCGAGTGGGAGCTCTGATTATAGAACATTTGATAGATATATTTTTTACTTTCTTTTATATTTACCAGAAGAAATTATTGTATTAGAGAAAATTTATAACTTCCGGATTTTTATGGATATATACGTTAAAAAGTCCTGATCATGATTTAATGGTTTTCAGAGAATATCTACCTATGAGTCTGCTGTCAATCTGTGAGTCTGTAGGTGGCAAAAATTTTGTGGGAATATTATCTCATGATTAATTTTTGGTGTATATTGCTCAACAGGTGACGCTTCTATGCTTTATTATTCGCAGTTTCCACAATAGCTCTGCTTCAA
This sequence comes from Maratus speculifer, assembly GCA_964019185.1. NCBI lineage: Eukaryota > Metazoa > Arthropoda > Arachnida > Araneae > Salticidae > Maratus > Maratus speculifer. Next base: position 257,730,771 of record OZ025299.1, on the reverse strand, counting down.
GAACTAATACAAGGGTTTTCATAAAACTTTAGATTCGATTTCTCCTTAATATAATTTAGAGCTGATTAATTTTTGGCGCAAATCGATCAATTGGCTGTCGCTGTTATGCTTCATTTTTTATGATTATTGCAATACTTCTTTCAAAATAACTATTGCACGAATTGTCATCAAACTTCACATTCAGTTCTTCACTGATATCGATTAAAGTTTTTTAGTTTTTTGGTGTAAGTCACCCGATAAATGGCACTTTCTACCTGATTTCACAATAGCTGTGTCACAAGAAGTATAGCATGGATTTTCAACACAGATTCAGTGAATAACTGATATAAACTAATCCTGATTCGTATTTGTAGTTCATTATCCAACAGTTAATGCTGTTGTCCTGATTTTTTAAAGATTTCCACCATAGCTCTATCTCAGAAACTAATGCACAGAATTTCATAACTTCAGATTCAGTTAGAAAATGATATAAATTGTTGCTGACTTTGGTATAAATTATCTAATCGGTTGTGCTGCTATTTTGCATTTCTCAAGAGGTATAAACATGTATGATACATAAGAAAATTTTGGGATTGCCACATCTGACTAGTTTAAAAATGTGAAACTAAACTAATACCACCATGATTTGAAATTTCACTTCACTGACAATTTGTCAATAAAAACTTTAAACCCTTATAGGGCATGATTCGTAACTGTCCCATTATTTTCCGAGTAAAATATCAATATATATATATATATATATATACGGTGTTTCTAAACTCATGGTACGAACTTCAAGGGGTGATAGTACACATCAAGGCAAACAATATTACCGTAATTTCGGGTGTATAAGCCGCACATCAAACAATTCTTTATCGACCCAGAATTTTTTAAGAAACAAATATAACAAGTTAGATCGCCGTAAATATTTGTCTTCAATCACTAACTAAGATTTCTGGGTCAAAAAAGAATTGTTTGATCCGCGGCTTATACACCCGAAATTACGGTAAATAGAAAACTAAGGGTCTCAAACGTCTTCCGAAAGAGATAGGCGCCATTAAAGTTTAGGGTCCTAAAATTCAAATGATTATAAAAAAAAACAGAAAAATTGGTCGATTCGTTTGCGGTTTTCACTAAAACTATTATTTATGTCAGTATTGTCTTGAAAATAAATTATAAAGATAAATTTCAAAAAATGCCGATAGAGGGCGCTTTAGATTTTGGAATAACGAACAACTATTTTTTACCGTTATTTTTTGCTTCTCATTAAATTTTTTTCGGAGCTTAGGCAAAAATTTAAATTTTGTGCTCAAAATCTAAATCGTTGGAAGTGGTAAAGTAGCGCAAACTGAACTGTTGAGGTCAGGTTCAAATTTCAAATGATTATAAAAGACGGAAAAATTGGTCAATTGATTTGGTCATTTGTGTGAACTGCTAGTTTTCGAAATAAAATTAGTGGCTACAACACGTGACCACCGCCCTTGAACAGGTTAATCAAGAATTATTTGAAATGTTTCTCATACTGAACAAAAATATTATCTCATTTATTGTTTCCCTGTGTTTCAATTTTCACATTACTTTAAAAGGAACTGTAATGTATAGTATATGTTTAACATTCTTTTTTCATGGAGAAACAACAGAAAAAGGAATAATCATCATGCTAATTCTTATTACTGAAAAAACCTTTGCATAAATTAATAAAATATTCGATGGAAAAAAAGTAGTAATGAATCAGTTTTGAAACATTGCTTTTTTAAAATTGATAATTCGTGCAGAAAAAAACTTAATATTTTTCGGATTTCACTTATAACTTTAAAAAAGCACGTATACTATGAAGTACGTTATCATAAAAAATAAGCATTTAAAGACGTTTAAATTCGATATAGATTTGAAAGTTCAGTGCAGTGTTGCTAGAGGTCTACTTTTTTAAAAATTTAAATCTCTTGGTTGGCACCACTTTTTTGAAATAGTAAAATTCGCCTTATTTAACCCTTTGTTGTGCAGGGCAAATTCATTCCTTAAGTGTTGAAATTAATGACTGAGACCGGAATTTGAAAACAACTTTTTTTTGTAAATAAGAAAAGGTTATATTTCACGTACTCAATAAACTGTAATTTTTTAAACAAAATTCAGGTGCGAATGTGGCGTTTGAGAATAAAAATTAAGTGGTATACCTATGAAACTACAGCGCCGCAAAGGGTTAATGATAGATTCATTAGGATGAAAATAAGCGGAATTTCACCGATTAAAAAAAGTGGTGCCAATCAAGAAATTTGAATTGACAAAAGTAGCCCACTGGCAACAATCGATTGGCCTACTTTTTATTCAGAAATTCTAAAAAAAAGAATTTATTGGTAAAGAAATTAAAAAACTGTCCTTAAATAACACAAAAATCAATATTCAAATTTCTGGTGTGAATTTGGAATTTCTGAATATAGTAGTCAAATATGGCAATCCCAAAAGTTCTTCTATATCATACTTGTTAATAGTTCCTGAAAAATGAAGCTTAGCAGAGCCACCAGTTAGGTGATTTGCATCAAAATCTGGTCAGCAACAGCATATAACAACTTCTAACTGATTCTGAAGTTTGATGAAAATCAGTGCATTATTTTCAGAGATCTGTGTTGAAATCTTAAAAAATTCTGCATAACAGCGCCACCTGTTGGGTGGTGTACACCAAAAAACAATCTGATTCAATTTTTATCAAGTACTAAATGTATTCGACGTTTGATCAAAATCAATGCATTAGTTCGAGATACAGCTGCTACGAAACCATGAATAATGCAGCAAGCAGCGCCACCTGTCTAGCGATTTGCACCAAAAACTAATTAGTCGCATTTTTTATCAATGTCTAACATAATCTACAGTTTTGTGAAATTCCGTTCATTAATTCTTGAGATAAAGTGCCCGGAAAACTCAGTCAGTTCTGTCAGTTACAGACTCATAGAGTGACAGAGTGGCAGACAGACTCACTGACAGACATTTTTTAAAAACGATCAAATTACGTTCAAGACTTTCTAATCGCATAATCACTTTAAAACTGGAAGCCGAAAAATTTCCCGAATCCAATAATTTTCTCTTGTGAAAAAGAAGAATTTAAAAATGAGTCCAACCTGAAATTTTTTAATGTAGCATAAGAAATGTTGTTGGTGTAACCTTACTGGTTAAAAATATTAATAATGATGAGATATCTGTGTTTTGACTGTACCTCACACGAATTTCATAAAAATGTGTTAGTAAATAAATATATGTATATATTATTTTTACGCATATCGCTATTAACGCTTTCTGGCAATTGGTCCAAAATCGTAATCAACTTATTTTAATGGCATACTTACAAACGGCACTAAGAAAAATTTGTTATTATTATTATTATTTGCTTTCACAGTAAAAGTTTAAAGCAAAAAGTTTTTAATTTCTAAAAAATCGTTTGCAAATTCAGCTGTCAATCAAATATTTCGTCTTTTAACGAGCACAATATTTCTGTGCCTGAAAGGGATGAATTGAGGTTTTTATGAGTTGTTTCAGATTTCAGAAAGAAAGTGGATACAAGAACAAAATTTAAGTATTATATATTTTTTTATCACATATCTTTGAAAATTAGAAAACAAAAGTGATAAAAGGTCTGTTTAACCGTTTGAGGGGCAAAACACTTCTATTCTGAAAATGCTTAAAAGATTGTGTTACACCAGAATTAAAAAATAAATTTATTTCAAGGTTAGATAAATGCTTTTCTCCACGTACATGATAAAATTAAAATTTTCATTTCAAAATTCTGGTGTCGATATGGCATTTCATAATTAAAATTAAGTACGATATATTTTATCCCAGTGCCCTTCAAGAGGTTAATGTAAGAAATTACTCAAAGTGCTTTTTCAGACGTAGTATGAATTTTTTTTTAACATAACAAAATTTTAGTTTATTATGTAAGTGTAAAAATGCTATAAATCCTATGCAAGATTAACGAAATAAATCGTAAGCATAACCGTCAACGGGTGTGAATTTATTACAGTGTGCTTTTATCTTTGATATGCATTTGCCAGAAATACTCTATTTTTGCATGCTAAGAGATGCAGTTAGAACGTAAATAAATCCACATACAGGTAACCTGAGCATAAGATACTCAATATATTACTTCCAATGATAATTGTTGGATAGAAATACAAGAATACCAAAATGGTATCGGATTAATGTCCAGCTTAATTGAATGTGCATTTCCAAAATTTTTACGCATTTCTTTAGTTCAAGTATTTAATACAATAATTAATAATGTTAGCATGACAGAATATAATTAATATCATATAAATGGCTGAACAACTGTGTATGCATGAAGTCATTGGTGGCTCGTGAGAGCTTTTTATTGAGTCTCTAAATATATACCTTCCAAACATACTCTTATCTTACGATTATTTTTTAAAGAAATTTTGGCGTTCTTTAATGTAAGAAAGTTTCTGCAATAAATAACGCAAATATTTCTTTATTAATTAAAAAGTAGTAATGAAAAATAATAGTTTTTTCAGCCGAGCATTTAATGCCCCAAAAGTGTGAGTTACAATCCTCTATTGGATTCCATTGCCAACTATTTGAAGTATGTTCTAGAGAAGTGTTTATAATTGCGGGATCTTATTCTAGCTGAATTCTGAACTCTTTGAGCTCTGATGGCAGAATTTTCTACCACATAATTTTAATTCCCAAATGTTTCAATGACACCAGAAAATTCATCAAATTTACTTGAAAATGGTTTAATGCATCTTTTCGTGTATATCATTAACGGGTATTTTTTCTTTGCAAAATACTGGTGCCAAAGTGACAGTTGGAATTTTGAAGAAATATGCCCACCAGAGCTGAAAGGGTTAAATTCTAATGTGCGGTATGAGGTCACTGTGGGGTATGAGAGCTCTATATAAGTCATATGCAGGCTTACACAAAACAGTTGACATTTTCTTTATTATGAACAGCGAATGCGAAAAACCGATTTTTATATGCATTGTGTCTTTTAAACACCTTAGCTACGAATAAGAAAAAATAACTATATTCCTATTCAATCGCACCACATTTTATAAAATATTTCTTTGTAGATTTCTCTTGAAAAGGTTTTTGTGTAAAGGAATAAACGAGATTATTTTCTAAAACGTTGTTTGAATAGAAAAAGTAAACTAATGTTTAAGTCGTATTTGTTCAGATTAGTGTTTTGTAGACTTTAAATTAAGGCTTTAAGTGCTCAAGGGAAAGCTAATTACTTACAGTTTATTTACCGTAATTTCGGGTGTATAAGCCGCGGATCAAACAATTCTTTTCCGACCCAGATATTTTTAAAAAATGAATGTTACTAGTTAGATCGCCGTAAATATTGCTGTTCAATCACTAAATTAGATTTCTGGGTCCAAAAAGAATTGTTTGATCCGCGGCTTATACACCCGAAATTACGGTAACAATCTTTAATTGAAGACAATTCTGCCATTAGATAAGACGATGGAAATTATTTTAAAATATTGGAGTCCAGAGCATTTGGAACCTCCAGTTTACAGGGATACATGACAACACTAGTTCCGATACGTTCTATAAGAGCTAATTGTTTTTAGATATTTAATTGTATAAAAAATGAAATTCCTTAACAATATTTTCATAGACTTCGGAAAATTCTTCAAAATCAATGCCTCATGCGTGTTTTTTATTATTAACATCGTTAAAAACGAAACTATTGAGTTAAAAATAATAAAATATTCTTTTACTTGAAGATAGACTGTCAGAATAACATGTTTATATTTTTAAAAGGAGAATATCCGCATATACATTTAGCATTTTCGTTGCTTTTACTTGTTTGTCTTTTCTATTCTTGGTGCTTGGCAGTAGACTAGATTACGGAAAATTAGAAAATAAATCATTATTATCATCTAAACTTCTCTTGTATAATGTATCATAATAGGGCTGATGTTAAAATTTTTACAAATTCGTAACTCACTGTCTTTGGTATTTATGCTTAATTTCTATGGAATTTTAGTGACCTGAACAGGGTGCGTGCTTAAGTGCTATGAATATTGCTAATTTTGACAGTTCTGTTTGCTTATCTAACCAGAAAATATTCTGCTATAAATTAAAAAGTGGAAAACCTTAGTGTTATTGGTTTTGGGCACACACCCAGGTTCCGTCACTGATTTTTAAGATCCGTATCCAATAAATATATCACTCCTATAATAGTGCTTGTAATGCTTTTTGTAGCAACCTTTTTTTCTTTCGATATTTTAACACTACAGTTATTACGCAGTCTAATATACAAACAATATACATATTTCAGTATCAAAACATTCTTTCTAATTTACAGGTGCAAAAAATCGCAACAATTACTGGTGAACATAGTATCATTTTAACCACTTAATTGTCGCTCCGAGACATTCACGGGCTGCAAGCTTGACGGCTTTTATTCAGAATTGTTTGATTCTCCCCAGTTTTATAAAATAGTGTAATTGGTTTTATTCAGGTATCATTTTACTTGTAATTAAATAAGAAAAATATTTTTGTTTAAAAAAATGGTGGCAATAATGATTTTGAATTTTTAAACCTTAATTTAACCTTTAGATTACGGGCTAATACTGGGGACTATTTATGAATTCACTCGCACCACAATTTACAAAAGATTTTCATTATAGTAGAAATCTTTTGAGAGTTTTCAATTGTAAGTGTATCCAGAGAATTTTTTTCCAAAAAGTGGTTCGAATACACTTAATTGATTGTCGCTGGGACGACATAAGTCCCAACCCCGTAACCAAAGGGTTAATGTGACCATTAAGGAGTTAAGAATTGTAACTAAGATTGGTTCAAAAATTATCTAAATAAATCCTATTTTATTTAAACATGCTGCTACTTCAATGTTATTTATTGGTACAGGGTTCGTACGGGTGCCGTTAATTTCCTGGTGATATAGCAGTATTTTTTATGGAAAAATAAATCAAGATAAAACGGCGAAATTTGACTTTTTTAATCAGTGATTTTCTTTACGACAATACTGGTACATAAAAATAAATTCCAGGACCCGTAGAACCATGTGGTATTAAGGAATAAAATTAAAAAAATTCAAATCCTGAATTTACACTTTATTTCATTATTTAAAAATAATATAAAGGAAAAACTTGTTTTGTTTTCATTAATTTGATTTCTGAGTTCAAATTTACTATAACTACCAATAGATGACATCAACAAAGCATACACGTTCACAACAAATAAAATTTATTTTTTCGGCAAGCTACATCGAAGATTTGCTTTGCAAACAATTACCGTAATTTCCGGCGTATAATCCACGAATCAAAAAATTATGTTTGGACCCAGAAATTTTATTTAGTTTTTGAAGCCAAACATTTCTTGCTGTCTAAACTTTTGCACTTTATTTTTAAAAATTTCTAGGTCAAAAAATGATTGCTTGATCCGCGGATTACACGCAATAATTTACAATTCATCCGTGTTTTAATATTTAAAAAAATCAAAACGAATAAATCAGTTGTTTGTCCGCTTTCATGAAGAGACAGATTGATCTGCCAATCCAATTTCAACTGAAGTTATCTCGGAATTTTTTCATAATTGAATGCAAGTCATCTCTAATATGTTTGTTTATTTTGAATATTTTTTCTGAAAAGATAAATTTTATGAAGTTTTATTAGAAAAAAATATAATTTTAACAAAAAATGGCCAAATGGAATATGAAAAATGGAAGTAGATATCGGAATTCACATAAGTTTACTGCGGATATGTCACACACTTAGCACTTTAATATGTATAATAATATAGAAAAAGAGAGGGTTATCCAACAAATGATCTCTGTTTTAAATAGAAAAGTTCCTGTATCTGAAGAAGTTTAGGCCCTACCATTGGCTGAGAATTTCTGCTATCGAAACTGGTAGACCGCAGGTGCTGGGTTCGAAACCAATAGCGGTCGTCGGCCTAATAGTTCGTAGTTTTCCAAGGTTTTCTTCAAACCTTGCATTTCATTGAGTAAATACGGGTTAGGTTCCCTTAGAAAGACACTCACGGAGGGAAATCCCCCCCCCATTATATCCTATATCCCACGTGTGGATAAATGGGCTTCATAAACACAACCAACCGAAGATGAATAAAAATCTGAATAACGAATTTTTTGTTTTATTATTGTTAATATTATTATTGTCTCATGTACAATCATGCCTAAAAATTAAGTCCATGTGACCCGACGCTTTCGATTTTTGCACATCTTGCTGAATATCTATTTAAATTCTCTATGAAATGTCTTTCAAGGTCTAGGTTGTAGAGAAAATGTTTGGCTTCATATTTTTCAGTAAATATTTAGTCGGGATGACAACTAAGGGACTAATAATAAATTTAAAAACAAAAGAATATTTTCTGACCACCCATGTGACAGAAAATGCTCCAAATTGTCTCTCACGGTATTAAAGGCGTCTCAAGACTGTTAAAATTAGATAGAAAAATGAAAGAAAAAAAAATATTTTCAAAATTTATAATTTAAAATCTATGGCATTTTTCACTTGTGTGAAAGATATTAGTATTTCCTTTCCTTTCACATATTAAAAAAATTGCAAAATGCAGAATCAGCATTTATATGACTCCAAACTGACACATGTTTGAGGAGGAGAAAATTGGTATGACTTCTTACGCTCAGGATTACAAAATAAATATTGCAATTAGAATGAAAATTTGGCACAACCTGTACTTTATATTGAAATAATTTCTCTGAACCTAAATAAATTTGTATTTAAAGAATTTTTATCTTCTTAACTCAATTTGTATTTTGCTAATAGAAAATTTTGAAAATTTCAACAGTATAATCAACTAAAAAGTATTATTTAGAGCTATAAAAATACATTTTAGGTTCCGTTTAAAGAAAATAACATGAAACATATGTTTTGAAAATGTTCTGAAAAACATTCGGAAGTTTTTGAAATATCTTACGCGTTATGCTCAAAACGTCATTTGGAAAAAAAATGACTTCAAAATTTCGGAACCGCCGCAAAATTTAGAATAAATAATTTAAAATTATTGGTAACGAAAAGCTTTCAGTAACTATTTAATCAAACTTTTCCTGCACCTACGGCGTACGGCGAAATCTGTTAGGAGGTTACAGTGTTTGTACGGTTCCTTGAATTTCCAGAGCTAGATATTCTTTAGCACCAACATTTTCTAATGGCAAATCTCTCCTTAAATAAAGTAAAAATTCACGCGTTTGAACTTAAAAAAATACCGGTATTTTACCTGAAAAAAGGGCACCCGTAAGGTCCCTGGATTAACACAACTAATAGTTTAGAAACCTTTATAAATTATGCAATATTTTATATTTATAAGTAAGCAGTTAAAAAAGTGAGTAATATATATATATCATCGGATGAAAACGTCACGCACACTAGAGAAAGATTTTTTATTTAATGCATGCAGACACCAAACGAATTCAGACATTAACTAAATTGAAAGTTAGACTACCCTTGAAAACCGCAGTGAAAGAAAAATCATCTTTGCTTCCTTTTCTCAGCTACGTGCACGAATGCGCAATGTTCAAACGCTTTTTGGTTTAATCATATATAAAGTGACGCATACTTTTTGAAATATTTCAATTGAAAGTGAAATTGAAGTGGTTTCGTGTTTCATAAATTTTTAAATACCGATTGAAATGACAAAAATATCTGTATATAATATAAGAAAGGCGTATTTCAGGCTCTCTAGAATGTAAAAATAAACACTTCTAAAGCTACTCGGTTGTGGCAATCCCATACCTTTTTTCTATCTAATGTATTTTAAGGCATTGAAAGTTGCTACCACAGTGCCAAAATTAGGTGATAATCTATGCTCATTATTAGGATTCTAAAAGCATGAAATTCCGTGTACTAGACCTTGAAATAGGACGATTGCAGATATCGGGGAAAATGTAACATGAAAGCACGACTTGACTGTCGATTTGTAACAAAGCATATACAGTAACCACATTCACCAAGCTATACCTGTATCTGAAGTTTGATGAAAAATTCGTGCATTAGTTTCTGAGATACATTTATTATAGGAATCGGGAAAATTCAACGTAGCAGCGCCACCTAGTGTGAGATTAACACCAACACATATAAAGAGCCAGTTCATATCACGGATTTACTGAATCTGAAGTTTGCTGAAAATTTGTGCATTAATTCTTGAGACAGAGCTATCGTGAAAATCGTGAAAAATGCAACGTCACCTTTTGTGAGATTTGCACCAAAATGTAAACAACATCAATTCATGTCACAGGCTGATTGAATTCGAAGTTTGAGGGAAATCTATGCTCTACTTAATGATACAATATTGCATAAATCTGGTAAACAAGATTCATCTTACATAAGTGAGTAAAGATTAAAAATATAAGTGTAAAAGTTGTGCAGATAGTCAGTATTGTGTCATATGACGTAATTCTAAATATAATGTTAAAACCCCCGCATATTTGCATTATCAACTCCGACCGCTAGATGGCGCAGCTGCGTCAATTTACCACAAATTCTAACATTAACATTATATGATTAACCATTTAGGAACAAGCGACCAGCGTACATGCTGCATAAGGTGCTCAGAAATTTTTATTGTTCTCACCAGTAATTTTTACTGTAATTTTTTGTTATCTATTCAACGCATTTTCCCGATTCGACAAGGCAAAACTTTCTGTTTTTAAAAACCGGTGACAAAAGTCTGCAACTTTAGTAAAAGACTCTCTTCCGGAACGGGTTAATACACTATATTGCCATTGATTATGGGACACTTGCGATTTTAGACATTTTACTAAATATCTAGAAAAATACACAAGGAATCATCTCGAAACTCTTAGTGTATAAATATAATAGTATACGTCATACATCTCCGTGAAGAGTTTTTACTGAAACTCCATAGGGGACCGTCAACAAATTAAAAAAAATGAATATCTTTTGAATAACCCTGTCAAAACTAATGTAGCAAAAGCGCTCAAACTCTAGATTATGATTGAATGCCTTATTGTAATACACTGTGTTCATTTTTATGCAAATAGCATGCATACTCGCAGCGTAATTAAGGTTTTTGTAAAAATGGTCCCAAATTTTTCCAAGTTTTTTCCTTATAATTTTCAGAGTTCTTAATATAAAATAATATTTTTTTTCAGAAAATATGACAAACAACATTGCACACAGTACCCTGTAATCAGAATTAAAAAATAATGAAAATTGTATACAAAATGAGTTGGTATACTAAATAATTTTTTACTGCGCATGCGTCAACGATATCAAAATTTCATTTGCATATTATGTTAGCTAAATGTATAGAGCAACTTTTGTGAAAGTCACAAAATCATAACTTGAAAATTCTGAAAATAATCGTCAATTGAATAAGTTGAAAATCCGTTATTCTCAAAATGAAGCAAAAACAAGAGGGGTTGTATCCATATATTCATTGATTAGTGTCAATGTAGAATACACAATACGGGATGTTACGACTACTTCTGGATAAAATCCCTCATTTTTTTGCTTCATTTTGGAAACAACGGATTTTGTCCTTTTTCTATAGACGATTATTTTCAGAATTTTCAAGCTATAATTTTGAGACTTTTACAAAAGTTGCTCTATACATTTAGCTAACATAATATGCAAATGAAATTTTGATATCTTTGACGCATGCGCAGTAAAAAATTATTTAGTAAACCTACTCATTTTTCATACAATTTTTATTATTTTTAAATTCTGATTACAGGGTACTGTGTGCAATGTTGTTTGTAATATTTTCTGAAAAAAATATTATTTTATATTAAGAACTCTGAAAATTATAAGGGAAAAACTTGGAAAAATTTGGGGCCATTTTTATAAAAACCTTAATTACTCTTCGAGTATGCATGCTATTTGCATAAAAATGAACACAGTGTATTAAAATAAGGCATTCAATGATAATCTAGAGTTTGAGAGCTTTTGCTACATCAGTTTTGACAGGGTTATTCAAAAGATATTCATTCTTTTTTAATTTGTTGACGGTCCCCTATGAAGTTTCGGTAAAAAAATCTTCACGGAGATGTATGGATTCACGGAGACGTATACTATTATATTTATACACTAAAAGTTTCGAGATGATTCCTCATGTATTTTTCTAGATATTTAGTAAAATGTCTAAAATCGCAAGTGTCCCATAATCAATGGCAATATAGTGTATGTACGCAGTTTTGTTCTACAGTTTCTGATTATTGCCAACAGGGTTCGCACACTCCTTATATTTTGTAAGGACTCCGAGACCACTATTAATGATACGAAAATTTATATTTAATTTTTAAGAAACAGAATTCGCAACCATCTCCTCGATTTGCAATTTACGAACTATTTTGCTACAGTGAAATACATTGAAAATACTGTAAAATTTTAGTGGTAGAGCTGTGCGAACCCTGGCCAATGGAAATATCCGCTAGTAAACTCTGAAAAGAAAATTATGCCTTATTTAAATGGCTTATTCGTACAATACCTCTCTAATAAATATGGTAAAAATTTCCGTTCATTGTTACCGGTAGGAGTTAGTCCGTGTATTATGATTGCTTTCACTGTCACTGACTGGAGATTGTTTAGGTTGTCACAATATGGAGGAAGTTCTGGGCTTGAAAATAGCAAAAGTAAAATCCCACTTGTAAAAATAAATAACTGATTTTGACCATAATTATGAATACAATACTGCATTAATAAAGTGTATAAATAAGGAGAATTTTTCTGCTCTAATTTATTGGTGGAAGCGATTACAGTTGAAGCGTGATAATTTTAAGCATATATTATATCTTTTTTATTCATCTCCTTTTGTCACATGCTTGTACAAGCAAACTCATTTACATGTAGCAGCATAAACTGGAGTTAAAATTTCTATTTTTGTCATGTAAATGCTGTGTACAACAACAGTATTTCTGTTATAACAGTACTAGTTAAAACAACATAAAACAATAAAAAAGTATTTTATTGTTAGTGCAGTATTAGTTCGGTTATTGTTATTTCTGTGGTTATATGAGGATATAGCTACTGTTACTGCTGACATATGATAGCTTTACAATGACTGTCAATAGTACTATGTTATCACTTTTCGAAAAATCCCGTTGTTATCCCTTTCTTTTTTTAAGTTTGTGCTGAGTTCAGTTTCAGTCACATTTTGGTTGCAGATATATTTGTGTTGGTAGTGTATTGTGTAAAGTTTCTAGTAGATATTAAATTTTTTTTAATAAATTGATAATTTTACCCTTACATTTTTGTGGTTTGCGATATGGAATTAGATATTTCATTTTTTGCATGGGATTTATGAGAAGACTACCATGATATAAAAAATAAAGTATTTTGTATGTATGGTGTTCCTAAACTATTTTTACAGAAATGAGACACAGTATTATACTATAAAATGAACTTTTTTCTGATAAGGAAACTAGGCCTTATTTCACTCATTCAGTCAGAAATACAGTGTTTCTACATGAAACCGAATTTTTTAATTTAAACAAAAATAAAAACATTTTATTAAGAAAAATGATGACATTTTCGTTGCTTCTGCATAGAATGGTATTGCCTACATTGGAAAACACTTTGTATAATTCCTCTGATATCATAAAATTTAAGTTCGTCTGTTGAAAAATTCTCTAAATTATCAGCATTGCTGCAAAAGTTATTAATAAATTTTAGATTTTGCAAGAGTTATGCAATCCGTATTTTCGACTGAATAAAATTATTTCTGCCCTAGTTTCTTATACAAAATTATTTTATTTAACGGAGTGTTCTTTCGGAAATCTATAAAATTATATTTTTACATCATTGGAACTTTTAAAAATGTCTTTCTGTCTACTATTTCACCTCATATTATTTTTTTGCTCTACTCTATTTTAAAATCATGACAATCAAATAGGCTGATTAGTGTTACAGGGGTTGGAGTATATAGGACAAATTTTATTGTTCTTCCCAATATACTTTATCAATAATCTTCAACAGACATTTTTATAAGATATATAATAGGAATATATCATGAAGACTGTCAATAATCTGGTTAGAACAATGAAATTCGTCCTGTATGCGCCTACCCCTGGTGTTACGGCTGAAAAAGAATAATCAGAAATTTTATGATCACATTACTTAAAATAAGATTTTTTAGTTAGCATAAGTTCTCACTGTTAAACCGTTTACACTATACCCTTTTTTCAAATAAAAATTGACTTTTCGAATTGAAGGATAAACTTGGAGGAAAAATAAAATAAATTTTAAATTTCACTGAATTCATATAATAAAAGTTAGTTAACAACAATTGAGCTCAAACATCAAATATCCTCCTTTTTGTGAAGTTTTGATTTATCTTATGAAAATCATGGAAGAGAGAGGAATTATTGAAAGAGAAAGGAGAAATATTGGCCAGGGAGTGTAAGAGTGTTAGAGTAATCTACGAATTTTTTCCGAAACGCCTTGTTTAAACTCCGAAAGTTTATTATAAATCTTTCATTATGTAGTGCGAAGCTTTCTCTTCGAAAAAAAGGTAGTTGATAAGCCCGCTTCTATGACGTCTCTCAAGTTACACTACTGGGTTTAGCCTCCAACTAATTTAATATAGTTTAGAAATCATCATGAATATTTTGCTTCAGATCAATATTGAGAATTTGATTCCATGGACTAATTTAACTGCACTTCGTGTATATGAATCCGAAAGACAAACTATGATTTTTTAAAATGAAAAACTGAGGAAATGTATTCAAACATAACATAATGTAATTCAAAAAGATTTAACACTTTACATTGTTTTTCAAACACACAAAAAATTCCTAAAATTTGACCTTCTTCTTAGAATTTCAAAATGTTGTTTTCTTATAAATAAAACTATAATTTTATTAAAAAAATAACATTTTTAAAAGACTGAAATACAATAATCTAAGAAGTATCACAGACATTCTTTTTTAAAGAAATAAATAATATTCTTAAAATGTTAAAAAAAAAATAGTCGATGTACGGAAAAAAATAAAACCTGTAAATTCCTTCTAGTTTTAAATAGAAAAAGTTTTAAAAATGAAGAAGCAATCAAGTTCGGAAAGAAATTTTTGTTTACTTTTTTATAGATGACTTATGTAAGTAAAAAATGATGATGGCTAACTCCTTTTTTTTCAATTTTCTGTAACATTGTATTTAAAAGCAAGAATTTTCAAAGTAGCAAACTATATTTATAGTTTTTGATTTTTGTGTTCGAACTAGGTTTTGGTTTAATATTTCAGACAGAATGAAGTAATTTTTCATGTACTTTTTTCTATTTTATAATAGTTTCAAGGCTTTAGTATTGATGCTGTTAAAAAAATTTTCCGTTTAAAGATTGAAACCTAATTGAACCGTCATCTAACCTTTAAAAAGATGAAAACAGTTTTTATTAAGTACATGCAAATTTCTCATGATTAAAATAAAGAAATAGTGATAAATGTATTATATATATATATAAACCTGTAAAGTGGCTTTTTATTTAGTATAGCTATTTCGTGAAGTAAAAAAGGTGATGTTTGGATTCCATTTACACTTTAACAAAGCTAATAATTTAGCTAATAATTTAGAAAATGTTTAATTTTTAATGCCTGTGCTTTTTCGATTAAAATATTGGTCAAGTTAATTTTTTTCTAAAGTAAACTGAATTTTTAAAGAAAAAAAAACTTATTTATAACTCTTATACGTTCCATTTAAAAGTCTACGACATTTAAAAAAAGTATCATTAACTTTAAAAAAGGACCATTTAAAAATTAATGATGGTGTTTTTTAGTCTGTATTACATGTAAATAACACGAGCAGAAATCATGTACATTTAATTTAAAGTTTTATATCTTCACTGCATATTAAGATTTTGAGTTTAGTGGTGAATTTCTTCAAATTACACAAATGTTACACTGGCACCAGTGTTTTTTAAACGAAGAATTTGGCTTATTATATACACGATAAAAAACGTTAATTTATTTTTAAAGAAACTACCGTAATTTCAGGTGTATAAGCCGCGGATCAAACAATTCTTTTTCGACCCAGAAATTTTTAAAAAATGAATGTTACTAGTTAGATTGCCGTAAATATTTCTGTTCAATCACTAAATAAGATTTCTGGGTCCAAAAATAATTGTTTGATCCGCAGCTTATACACCCGAAATTACAGTACCGTAATTTCGGGTGTATAAGCCGCAGCTCAAACAATTCTTTTTCGACCCAGAAATTTTTAAAAAACAAATATAACTAGTCAGATCGCCGTAAATATTTCTGTTCAATCACTAAATAAGATTTCTGGGTCCAAAAATAATTGTTTGAGCTGCGGCTTATACACCCGAAATTACGGTATCTTGAATGTCTCGGTGCCATTGTGACTTGACACTAGTATGCTGCAGCCCAAGGCTGTCCTACGCTGCGCCAGCGTGATACCAAAAAATTCTTGCAGAAATTAAGATTTTATAATGAATCGGAGATATTTGGAGATTTAAAAAATCAAGCATTTCTGAAAAAAATTTCTGATGTTACGTGGGCTCCAGTTGGGCAGCCCTGCTGTAGCCGTTACAAAACTTTATTCTTTTTTGAAAAAGTCATCTGAAACAAAAATTAACTCTAAAACCAGAAGCGTAACCAGGGTGGTCGTCTAAAGTCAGTGTAAATATTGAGATTTTCTTCTCCTTGATTCATAGCAGAAATTTTTCTGGTTAGAAAAGGCGAAAAGAACTTTACCAGTATTCAGAACTTTGTGCACCCACTCTGGTTACGCCATTGGCTTTAAATACAGTGAGCCGTCCTTTTGACGGCAATCATAGGAATATGTTTCGGTTCAAACCAGAAATTTGACTATATAATAAGTTTAAAAGATACACAGAATAAAAACGTTAAAGAATAAGTGTAAACTGTTTTAAATCAAAATTCTGGTGTGAAATATTTTTATAAAACTTGACTCAAATTTCCTGCAGTTCAAGTGTTAAATGACAATTATTACTTTTTGAGATATAGCTGTCGCATAAATCATGAAAGACAGAGCATATCAGCGCATACGTAATCCTAATAAATATCTAATAACGTCAAGTTAGAAGAGAATATGACGTTTGGGGAAATTCCATGCATTAATATTCTCAACTCATAGCTATGTCGGAAATTTGTCCCAAAACCAAATCAGTAGTATTTTATATCAAAGCCTTACTGAATATGATAAAATGTGATAAGTTTCCGGAGATAAGTTCCTGAAAAAAGCTACCGTGTAAATCACTAACATGAGCATAGCAGCACCAACTGTTGCGCGATTTGCACAAAAACCTAATCAGCACCAACTGACATCGAAGCCAAATTAAACTTAAAGTTTGATTAAATCACGTGCTTAGCTCTTGCGATAGAGAGCCCATAAAAATTGTGTTCATAAAGATTATGTCACAAACAGACACATAAAGAAACTCACAGACATACTTAAATACAGATATTTTTTTAAAACAGTCAAATCCTGTTCAGAACTTTCAAAAACGTATAAATCCATCGAAAACCGGAATCCTAAATTTTACACGAATACAATACATTTTTCTTGAAAGATAGAAGAAAGTAACAAATCGATACACAGAGCATTCTCAAACTGTTTTTCTTACCTTCCATACATTACGGAGCTTTTCTTCTAATGTTTCAGTAAATGTTTTGGATTTCTTTGTCTCTATTTCTGTTGCAAGTGTCAGTAACTTTTTCAGCATATGCATATTTTTATTCATGTTTCACTTTTCTTTGGATATTTAACAGTTTAAATTGATAGACTGATATATGAACACCATTTAATTTGCCGTAATTTTACAAATTTTAAGATTCAAGTATTGTGTCTTTTGTAATTATCATTTTCCAGAAAAAAGAAATTTTTAATTGTCTACTATTGCATAAATTTCTCTAATATAAATTAATACTTTTTAAATGTTGAAAACGAATGGAATGACTGCTTCATTGGAAAAATCTTGAAATTAAACACAAAGAAAGCACCTTTTCGCTCATTTTTCCATCTAGTTCAGGAAAACATAAAAATTGCTTAGCTTTGCCTCTCAAACCGTGTTGGCATCCTAAAGAATTCCGATCTCAGCTCTTCATTTTTAGTATTCTTACTAACAACTCATACAATTACATCGTCACAAGCCATTGTAAAAAAAAAAAAAAAAAAATGATTCAAATCTTGTATAAAGAAAAATTTATTATTTAACTTTGCCACTAAGGATGTGATTGTACGTTTTTGCACATCATTAGAGAAAATTTTATTTCATTTCATCGGAACATTTTTCGCGATTAATAGAACTATTAAGAATGAGGATTTAAATATCCTAAATACATTGAAGCTTCAAGTGTAACCGCTTTTTCATAAATTCATTTCCACCGGTGCAAACTATCACCAGTAAATTTAAGTATAAACTTAGTTTTATTCAAATACCTTATTAAAGAAAATTTTCAGTGAAAATTGATGAGAAAAAATTATGTTTATGAGTGGCGTAACCAAGGTGGGTGTCCAAGTGCTCTGAATACTGATAATTTTTGCAAGTTCTGTTCGCCTTATCTAACCAGAAATTTTTCTACTGTGAATTAACGAGAAAAAAAAACTTACAATATGTCAGGTTTTGGACAACCATCCTGGTTACTCCACTGCTCATTTATATTTGTAGAAATTTACTTTATCGGCAGTAATTCGGTCTATTATGAGAACCAAGAGAACATCCTAATCAATGCAATTCCACGGGGTTAGGTTCCCGGAAATCTTCGCAAATGTCATAATCGCGACCGCAAAGTTGCAATAGGCGATTATTTTAAAATTCTGTTCACACCACTATTTTTGTAAAAATACATTCTTTATTACACATTTCTTGCAAGTGTTGTCAACGTGCATGTAAACAATATTTCTTTTAAAAAGTTTTGCGAAGTATTCGCGAACGTTGAAATGTCCTGCGTTTTCTATTACGTGAATAATTAAAACCGCAAATGTTAAGGGATAACTGTACATAGATTCCATTTTTTCTTCATAAAATATGAGGGCTATTTTTTATGTAAGGACCGCTCATGAATAATTAAAAAAAAAATAAAAAAAAATGAAAGAAAACAGTTTTTATTACTTACATTTAAAAGGCACATTATGCATCTACTTCTCAACACTAACGCCGAACAAATTAAAATAGTTATAATACCGTACAGCAGCTTGATAATTCCATCTGCATAAAATTTTGTAAGGCCCTATTCAATGTTGGTATTTTTTATTTCTATCTCGCAACCAGTCATTTTCACAACATCTCCAACAGAAATATACTATAAAATTACTTTTTCATATAATAATGGTGCCAGTAGATAATAAAAACAGTCGCCAGTGGCTGCCAATAATGCTATTGTTTTATTCTAATACTATTGTTGTATTCTACTAACAGCACTATTTTTTAAATCTGAGTTTGTAGCATAACTTTAATGGCCGTCTAATCAGAATGGGTGTTAAAAAAATCTGTTTTGAGAGAGTGGTGCGAGATAGAATTAAAAAATTAAATTGGGCGGCTGCAAAATTTTATGCATATCGAATTAACAAGCTGCTGTAAGTTACGATAAATGTTTTAATTTATACGGGGAATATGTTGAAAAGTGGCTGATACCGTGTTGCCAGACGGGCTTCTTTTTTTAAATTCAGATTCTTGACTGGCATCACTTTTTTGGCATAGTAAAATGCGTCTTATTTAATGACATATTGATGAAGGCGAAAACAAACGGAAATTTGCCGTTTCACAAAAGTGGTGCAAATTTAGAAATATGAATTCTAAAAAAGTAGCCCACTGGCAAGCTGGGCTGATATATGCCTTTTAAATTAAAGTAATAAAAATGTTTCTTCATCTTTTTTAAATTCATTGACGGTCCTTTATTTAAAAATAGTCCTAGTTTGAACAGTCTGCTTTTTTCTGACTTTGTCTACGAACCTGTACATACAGTTTTTTTCTTTAAAATGATGTCGATAAATGGTCGAAGTGGTGCTGATAACTTTAAGAAATAGTTTCTGTTTTCAAGTGTCTATGAAAAAAGTTTCCATGATTATTTCGCTTGCAGAATTTATTGGAAAATGTATAAATTCGCAGATTATTAAATTTTCAAAATATTAAGTTTCTTATTATCTTATCCAGATAAACAATAAAATTTATATTTTATGGGTTTAGAAATTTAAGCTCCACATACGTGAACTAAAATATCATTCATCAAAAATATTAATTTAAAAGAAAAACCAATTATCTGCGGTGTAATTTAAAGCATGGGTATTTATATTATTATTCTAAATTTTATCCAAAAATTATATTATGCAAGTAAATTTATCGAGACATAAAAAGGACATAAACTGCTACGATCCAAATATTCAAGCTTAGAGGATACAAATATGACGTCATGACTAATCGACCGACTTCTCACAAGTTGGAATTATTCACACTGGAAAACTGTGCACTTTAAGCACCTTATTCATACAAAATTTCTCTCACAGATATTATAAAAATTTCAATTCGTTTTTACCGGTGGCAGCTTTACAAAGTACCATAATACTTCTCACTGTCGCTAGCAGGAGGTTTATTAGATTGGAAAAATATCTGGCGGAAATGCAAGTCTGCTTCCGAAATAAACTTCCTCCTGAAAAAAAGAATAACAGTTTTTGCGATGATTATTATGACTGCACTATTTCATTGATAAATCACTTATATGAGAAGAGATTTTCTATTTAAATTTACAGGTGTAGTTGTTACACAGACAGGGCTCCCAAATGGTCCGCGAACTGAACCTCAATATTTTCTTAAAAAGATTTTCGTTTTATATTTTTCTTGAAAATTGCTCAGAAAAACCGCCTTCGGATGTTCATTTTAGCACAAATGCTGTAAAAACCTACTATGAAATTTTCTGCTAAAAAATATTGGTTCTCAGTTCGAGGACCATTTGGGAACCCTGCACAGAAATAAATCCCTGCGAAAGCGATTACCGGTGATGCTTCTTTATTTTAACGATAAGCAGTTTTCTTTGTAGTAATAGTTCCATGTTTGCCAAAGATCGCGGTTAGATAAAGTAAATATTACATAAATCTATTTTCTGTATCAATCAAACGAGAAATTTGTAAGCTGTACATATGGTATGGCAGTTAGCACATATGATAAGAAATAAAAGCATGTGCAGTTAAAATAAAAATAAATTTCTTACATTTGTTTAAAAAAAAAACAATCCAGTTGCAAGATTGTGAGCCTTCTTATGCATTTAATTTCATAAATCATCTGTCCTCAGAAAGTCAAACTAGCTTCAATAATAAAAATAGATGATGCTACTAACCTGGATAAAAAGCATAACCTAAATTGAATCATTATTAAAATAAAGGCAATGACCCTAAGTACAAATGCCTCCTATATATATTTCAAAGAAGTGAAATGTCAAGAGTTGAGATATCTGATTTTTCTTTATAATGTTGAATACTCTCTAGATACGTTGTAAAACAATGTCTTTAGGTATGCATTTTTATCTCATTCGCAATGATCGTCAAGTAAAATTCTGTTATTTTCTCTGGAACATTATTAAAGAATAGTAGTTTTTGTGTAATTTAATGTCTGAAATTCTCGGTTTTGACTAGGCAAAAATCCCTGTTCAAAAATTCTTTTATCCAAATCCAGTTATTTTGCATATCATATATCTTACTCATCACTAATGGAATTAAATGAAGTAATTAGGTATAATATTTAGGATTTTTATACACTAAATGCGTCAAAAATGTAAGGAAAACATAAGTAAAAATTATATTTAATTGATTTTAACAGTTTGTAATTAAAATATACTACACCAATGAGTTTATCGTACATTTTAGTATAAAGCTAGAAAATAAACGTTGCGAAGTGCACGAATAATGCATAAGAAGGTAGCAAACAGCCCTTTCGAAATAGCTGTTTGCTACCTTTTCATGCATTTTTTGTGCATTTCTCAACATTATTTTTCTAACATTATATTATTTTAGCACAAAGGTTTTGTTTGCTATTTTACTACATTCTAGTATTTCGTTTTCCGCTTAACCCTCTCCGGCTCAGTGTGTCCTGCCTGGACACACCTATTTTTAATTCCAAACTTGCAACTGGCACCAATAATATTTTAATAAAATTTTTCTTTTACAATAAAAGATTAAATTAAGGAGTTCTGAATTTCTTAAAAAGTCGCTTGTAAATTCAGGTGACAGTCGATAATTTCTCATTTTACTAACAGAATTTGTCCGCGCTGTAAAGGGTTAACCCATTAGTGCCTAGCGTCCCTTTTTAGGGACGCTTCAAAATGTGCATTCAGCACTGTTTTTGACACCGGTAAAAAAGAAAAGCAATAATTATTTTATTTAAATGATGCATTTTCGTGATTAATGAACTGAACATAAATTTTCTAATAGTGGTGCCAACGAAATAAAATTTACGCAAAAGATGCTGGGCACGAATGGGTTAAACCTTTGAGGGGCAAAGCACATGTATTCATAAAATGCTGAAATGATTGAGTGACACCAGAATTAAAAAAAAAATAGTTCAAAATAGATTTTCTTCGCGTACTTGATCTAATTAAAATTTTCATTTAAAAATTCTGGTATAATTGTGGTATTTCGCCACTAAAATTAAGTGGGATATGCCGGGCGATCCAAAAGTCATGACGAACTTTCACAAGTAAGAAAAATCATGAATTAAGCATAGATTATGAAGCACTTTCCAACATTTCTTGAAATCTTTAATAAAACTTCGTTAGCAAAGGAAAGTACGTATTATTGTTCATATCCCAATATATATTCCAATACTTTTGAAAAGCCCTGTATTCGATCTGTTGGTTAATACAGTGATGCACAACCTTTTTACCAGAAAATCGTTTCACACCATAGTATTTGAGAAGTGTAGTTTCTTTTCTTTAATAGCCAAGTTTCTGTCGTTATTATAAGGGAAATTATTCTGCATAAAAATAGTGGTATTTTTGTGGCCCGCGGGCCAAAGGTTGTGCACCCCTGGGTTAATATATAGACTATATAATGGTAAAATTTAGTTTAACAGGAAAACGCCTAACTGGTTGAAATTTTCCTGTCAGCAATTTATACTAATAGATGGAAACATACTTGAATAATTTTGTTTAGCCCTGCAAAATGCATAGTACCTTTAATGCATAGTACATGAAAGTATTTTACTAAAGTTTAGTTTTAAAATAAAATCTCTTTAAACTACCTAAGTCTAGAAATTATCATTCAAAGGCGATCATGTATCCAGTTCTTTGCGTGAACCAGTATGTCATTTTATCTATACTCTACAAACATTTCTTGGTAAACTAAATGCAGTTTATCTTAAAAAGGCATAACATATTTAAAAACTAACTTTAAGTTAAACACGCTCATATTCAGTAACCTTTCCGAGATATTTTGTGTAACACTGTATATTTAAACTGCATAACAATTAGCATTTATATAAACCATATAATATGCATACATCTAGTGAAACTTAAAAGCGTATATAATAATTAAAATTGCATTTTATTCATTTAACAGCCATCTTCCATAATATACAGGATTTCGGATACAATATAATATTTGAAATCTTTTGTGTGTCCCTGTAATTGCTATGAACTAGTATTATGCATGAAATAAATCATATTAATCCTCAGAAATGCATATCAATTTGGTTATATATGAAATCGTTTACCATAATTAAAATATGTCGTAAACAACACCACCCTCCCCCCTTTATTACTATGTATTGGAATTCTTTTGTGTGGCCCTGTAAATGAATAATTACTATTTTTCTCGCTGTATACTTTACAAAATGCATATTTTTGTACATTTTGTAGATGCATATAAATTTGAAGATGTTTGACAGGGTGTAACATCTGTAAAATTCATTTGTAACGGTTTTTCCCCGTAGGCTGTAATGTAATGGAAAACTTTTGACTCTCCCTGTACAAAACTAATCATTGCAGAACCTTCATTTTCAATAGAGTTCGTGTTCAGGTAAACGTCATTAACGTACAAAATTTCAAGACAATCCGAGAATATTTACGAGCGTTAGGGCGCGGACAGACGACCATACGGCCAGACAGACAGACGGCAGTCAAACTGAATGCATAAGCACGTTTCAACTTTGTTGGAAAGTGCTAAAAATGAATATTTCGAAAATGAATCAAGATACAAAGATACGGTTTGCACCGAACGGATGGAGAAGAAACCGGGTTTTGTGTAAGAACGAAAAAAAATTTAGTTTTGTTGGAGACCAACAAATGGCGCTATAGTGTTTTGCACCAAAAGATGACTTCCAAATGATAAAATGTTGACAACTTACAAGTCAGCTTAATTGCAGTTAATTATTAAACAGTAAATATTCAATATACTGTCCCTTATTCATAAGTGTAGATGTGAGACTAGGCACCACACCATTTAGTAGCATTTCTTGCAGTATTGCCAGATGGGCTACTTTTTTAAATTCAGATTCCTGATTGGCACTACTTTTTACAAATGATAAAATGTGACTTATACAATGACATGATAATTAAGGCGAAAGCAAAAGGTAATTTACCGTTTCAAAAAGTGGTGCCAATCAAGAAATCTGAATTTAACTCATTAGTGCCTAGCGTCCCTTTTTAGGGACGCTTCAAAAGGTGCATTCAGCACTGTTTTTGACACCGGTAAAAAAGAAAAGCAATAATTGTTTTATTTAAATCATGCATTTTCGTGATTATTGAACTAAACTTAAATCTTCTAAAAATAGTGATGTCAACCAAATAAAATTTACGCAAAAGATGCTGGGCACGACAATAGAACTACCATAATTTCGGATGTATAAGCCGCGGATCAAACAATTCTTTTTGGACCCAGAAATCTTATTTAGTGATTGAAGACGAATATTTACGGCGATCTAACAAGTTATATTTTTTTCTTAAAAAATTCTGGGTCGAAAAAGAATTGTTTGATCTGCGGCTTATACACCCGAAATTACGGTATATTTTTTCGTTGCCACACAAAACTCGGTTTATTTTCCATCTGTTTGGTGCAAACCGTATCTTTGTATCTTGATTCGTTTTTGAATTATTCATTTGTAAAGTTCGCCCTGAGTTTTGGATCACCCAGTATTTTACCCACCGCCTTTCATGGGGTTAATCATTTTTGTTTCAGTGTTCTATAGTATGGAATACCCAACTTTATTTCCACATACTACAATGACACCAGAATTGTGGTATAAACATTTCCGCTTATAATGTGTGTGGAGGTGCAGAGAGGGTTTTTTTTTTCAAACATATTTGTATGTGAATTTGGATAGCATTCAGCCATTTCAACATTTTCGGAATGAAAATGCCCTGCCCCGGGAGAACTTAAAGTACATTCGTACATTTTATACCACTTTATTTTAATTCTCAAATGCTAGAATGTTGCGAGTAATTTGTAATCAATTTTTTCATTTATAATGTACGCAAAGTTGTACCTTTTAACTATTTTCAAATACATCTATTGGTAAATTCATATGCCATTCCATGGTTCGTACGGGTACCGTTATTTTCCAGGTAAAATACCAGCATTTCTTTATAGGAAAATAAATGTCGTTCGAAAGAGTGAAATATCATTTCGTTTAACCAGGGATTAACTATAAGAAAATTCTGATACCAAAGAATTTCCTGCTCATAAAATTCCAGGACCCGTACGAACCATGCATTCAATCATTGAACATTTTTTCAATTACGTTTTCTCTGAAAGGGTTAAAATAAATATTATTGGATAGTACAGGCGATTTTTTAATTCGGTTGTACAGCAATTTACAATCATGTTTCTTTCCGACAAATTTCTCATGAAAATATCTTAGAATGTGATAGGTATTTTTTAAATAAGGAAAACGTTATTTAAAATAAAAATCTGTATCTGCTCGGTCAACAGGTAATGACAGATTTCGAAGTTAAGGGGACGGTGTACTTTATTATTTTTTTTCATTCTTTAACATATGGAATAAATATTTTATAGAAAAATACATTTCGCCTTAAGTATACAGAACAATTTTAAAAGAAATTTTAATTTTATTACAATTTTAAGATATTTTTAAATCAGAAGTTTAAAACGAACTTTTATGATGCTCAAAATGACATAATGTCATATATATATAATCGATTTTGCATTTTAATTACTTAAAACTGTACTACGAAACTACACACACACACACATATATACATATATATATATATTAATTTTTGGAGATAGTTTTCTGAATTCAATATCAGTTTTCATGAAAGTTTGACCTTGCTATAAGTTAAAGGTCAAATTCAATTATTTTACTAAAAATGAATTTTAAAATACGTAAACTGTATTTTTTTAAGCAACATCATTATTTGTTCCTTATCAATTTCATGAATTTTCATCAAATTTTCTACCGCATGGGGAATGTCAGAGAGTTGAAAAAGCTGAAAAATTAGTTTTGTTAAAAAGCAGGTTTAAATCATATAAAACATTTAACTGATCATTATTTCTCAAAGAAACTTTCAAATAATGTCTACTTTTTCATGCGTTTTACAGAATTTTTAATCTTTTGTGAGCGGTTTTTAAAGTAGAAAATTTTTGCCTAATAGAATCAGAAAAATGCTTGGATTAAATAATACAAAATTTACAATAAAGTTTTATTGCTGGGAAAAATAAATCATAATTGGAGTATAGATTCCCGTACGTGGTACGGGAAATCATGAATGACGAAAAAACACGTTGCCTGTACGACGTACGGGGAAAATAGAGATGTGGTTAACCCCTTGAAGGGCACCGGTATATGTTATATACCACTTAATTTTAATTCCCAAATGCCACATTGACACCAAAATTTAAGAATCAATTTTTGTTTCATATGATATACTAGAGAGAAGCTTTTACTTTGTTTTATATAAAACAGTTTATAAATACCGGTGTCAATCAATCATTTTAACTTTTTAATAGTAGAAGTGCTTTGCCCCTCAAGGGGTTAAAGGGCCGAAAATTTGCTTGTGTACAAAATTCCAACGTATGAAGTTTTTTGTAAATGGTTCCATGTAACTGTAGAATACTAAATATGCAAAAAATGCTATACACAAAAAATTTGAATAACATTCAAAAAATAATTTACAATTTTTGGATGGATTTCAGTTGAAATAAAGGTCCACTGTCTCCTTAACACTAGAACGCCCGAAATTTTTACTCGAGTTTATAATAATATTTCTCACCAGAATTTTTATTCAAAATTATTTAATTGATTTATTTAACGTAAATCTACGTAGATTAAATTTAAATCATTTCAAGAAAAAAATTCTGGTTCGAATTGAAATTTAATCACATAGTTGGAGTCGATTCGACTCCGTTTGGACGTTCTAGTGCTAAATACTAATTTGTTTATAAATAAATTTTCGTGTAAACACTGATTTCATGTAATTACTTTAGAATTTGAAGCCTACAAGTACGTTGCCCAAGATAGAGTTAAAGGTTAAATACTTAAAGAGAGGTATTTAATGAAGAATTATCTGAGAAGCAAACGAGTTTCAGTTTTATGTGATACGCATACAATTTTGTGTAAAATTTCTACTAAAAGTAATAACTTTCTTATCTCTTGAAATCCACGTGAGTTCTAGTTAGCAACAACAGAATTTTGAATAGAAGACTTTTCTGGAAACATGCTTTCATTAATTTGCATTTGTCATTATCAAAATGAAAAATTTTATAGACGTTAATCTAACAGTTTGATTCCTCATTAAATTTCATATTATGTGTTACGATGTGTATACTTTATAAATTATCTATTATTTTATTAAAACAATGTGTTATATTTTGCAATTTCTATATTGACAACAAACTTTAACGTAGTTGAAGTTATGAAATTCCAAACCACACTAGTATGGAGTGCACAGATGCTCAACCAAATAGTGAAATTCGGGGGTTAATAATTTGATAAGGGGACAGTACCTTTGAAACCATCTCTTAAATACTGAATAATATTTTAATTTAAGTGATTGCACAATACTTAATACTAAAAAATAAATATTTTTTGAGTGTAAAACAGCCTATTTTACTAAAGTTTAATTTTTTAAATCTTAGGGATTTTAAAACATTTTTTAAATCGCTAACACTTTTTAAAAATGAATACTTTGGATTAGATTGTTTTTTTACATTCATTAGAATTTACTACATAAAACTGTGTATGAATTTTTAGATATAAGGGATTTTAAATTTTATATGAATTTTTTTCACTCGTGTATGTGTAAAAAATGAAAAAAAATGTAATTCTCTCAATTGAAAGATTGAAAAAAATAATTGTAAACTGATATGTGAAATCCATACACAAATATTAAATGAACCGTGGAGAACAAGTAAAACAAAATTCAAACGTCAATCTAAATTAGCAAAAAGCCTTTATTGTTTATCGAACAACCAAGTTATAAAAATATCAACAGCGTGAAAAATCAGTTTAAAGTTTATATTTGGGTCATTTTCAAAAAACTTGTACATTTGGGAAATTTTTCACAAAAAAAAAAAAAAATTAAATGCATCTTATAAAAATATTAGACGATACTAAAATATTACATGTATATAAAACTGAAAACAGCAGTTCACTTTTTGATTTGGAATGTCAAATAAAAAATAAAGTATGAACTTGCAACAGTAAAATCTTTCCCTCTGTTACCAACAGTCAAAAATTTTTATTTAAAAAAATAAAACACCTAAAACAGTAAATATCACATTTCCTTTAATTACATGATTGCTACTTTCAGAAAATTCTAACTGTTGTTTTGTTATGATTATTTTTATTTTTGTAAAATACAAAAGATTTTCTCTCTGTTACTTTTTTGCAAAAAATCATAAGTTTTAATTAAATGTGCATTCACATTTTTTCAGTTAAATTATAAAAAAAATATTACATAAATAAAATATTAGTTAAAGTTACACAATTAATTATTCAAAATGATGATTGATAAATTTTTTTGTGAAATAAACCAGCTTAAATTGACGGTAACAGAGTGGAAAAAAAGTAACCGAAGGGAACGCTGATTGATGGTGGTGCGATATTTGATGTGACATATTTTTTTTTATAAGTTTCTATCATGTATTGTATCCGATCTTAATGTTTCAAACAGATCCAGCAAGAATTTAAAGATTTTTACAAAAATTACTATTGGAAAATAGTGGTATTCGGCGGGGCATTCTTTTTTGTAAATTTATATCATGTGCTATGACAAACGCACTGCTTAGTTTAAAAAAAAATCTTATCATATATTAGTCGAGGTAGTGGTGCTTTATAGCAAGAATTTAAGATTTTTGCAAAAAATACTATTTAAAAATAGTGGGATTAGACCAGGCAATTTTTTAATATAACTTTTTATTATGTGTTATAAGCTATCATGAAGTTTCAATGTTTCAAACAGATCAAGGCAGAATTTAAGACATTTGCAAAAAACTACTATTCGAAAATACTGGTATTTCATGTGGCATTGTTTTTATAAATTTTTATCATATGTTATAATCTGTGTTTCAATTTCTAACAGCTCGCCTTAGATTTTCAAATTTTAACAAATTCGCGTGCCAATTGGATGACTCTTTAACCCAAGAAATAACGATTTTTACAAAAATTGCTATTTGAAAATAGTAGTATTTGACGCGGTGTATCTTTTTTATAAATTCTTTCCTACTTAAATAATGATATTTTCTTCTTTAATACATTTTTATCATGTGTTATAAAATATCCAAAAATTTGAAACAGACCAAGCAAGAATTAAAACTTTTACAAAAATTAATATTCAAAAATAGTGGTATTTCACGCTGCATTATTTTTTCATAAATAAGTAGTATTGATTCATAAATATAAATGACTACAATTAAAGAAGCATTTCGTTTGAGAAAATTAAAGCATTATGTTTATGGCAACTAGCTCACCACAAAAACTACTATTTTATATTTAAAAAGAAAAATACTTACCATAACTTCGGGTGTATAAGCCGCGGATCAAACAATTCTTTTTTGACCGAGAAATCTTATTTAGTAATTGAAGATAAATATTTACGGCGATTTAACTTGTTATATTTGTTTCTTAAAAAATTCTGGGTCGAAAAAGAATTGTTTGATCTGCGGCTTATACACCCGAAATTACGGTATTTTTAATTCTGTTCTAAGAACATGAAACGAGAATGTGCAGCCTTCAAGAACAATGTTTAAATAAACTTGTTTTTTTAGTAGTTTCTTACTTTGTTCCACGTAACAGAGGGGAATGGTAACAGAGGGGAAAAAAGCTGCAAATAATTTTATCAGCACAAAGTGAATTAAAAACAAGGAAAACTAAGCCTATTTATTTAAGAAGCACCATTTGATCTTATGGTTAAAATTTTATAAAAGTATAAAAAAAAAAATACATGTGGCACTCGGGGACTGCCGCGGTAAAGCTATTGCATAGTATTTTTTATCAACATATGCAATTATAATTATTTATTTATATTTTATTTATGCAGTTTTTTTTTCTTGTCTTTGATATTAATTCAAGTTACACTTTTTGAGCGTGATGACCGATAGCAATTTTTTTTCTTTTATTGAATAAATGACAAGTTAATATCGTTTAAAATATTTTTATTATCTTACAATACATGTAGGTATTTTTTATCATTGAAACTATACGTTTATGGTAGCTGAAATAAAAAACATAAGTTTGAGACTTTATATTCTCAAAATATCTGAAAAATACCGCGTCAATATCTGCCTAAGTCTACCGAAGGATACCGTGCCGAAGTCTGCCAAACTGAAGCGACGTACCCGGAGTGTTAGGTTTTTTTTTCTCGTTACGGAATTTCTGGATTCTTTCGCCGCGCTCAAACCCCGCGATAAAAGCTATGCAATACCTCAATAAATTACCAAAAAAAATTTAGCCTCGCTAGATTAGATCGCGAGTTATAAACATTTTAAATTTTCCGAACCTCACCGTGGGGATCTCCTGTCACCAACAATTAACACTGTCTCATAATAAATTACCAAAAAAATTTGGCCGCGATACGAAAATTGATCGCGAGTTATAAACATTTTAAAATTTTCGACCCTCACCGTGGGGGGGTCTCCTGTCACCAAAAATTAACACTCTCTCATAAAAAATTACCAAACGGAATTTGGCCACGATACGAAAATTAGATTGCGAGTTATAAGCATTTAAAATTTTTCGACCCTCACCGTGGGGCGGGGTCTCCTGTCAACAAAAATTAAAACTGTCTCCTAATAAATTACCAGACAAAATATGGCCGCGCTACGAAAGTTAGACCACGAGTTATAAGCATTTTAAATCTTTCGACCCTCAACGTGGGGAGTCACCTGTCACCAAAAATTAACACTGTCTCATAATAAATTACCAAACAAAATTTGGCCGCGCTACGAAAATTAGATCGTGAGTTATAAGCATTTTAAATTTTTCCACTCTCATCATGGGGGGGGCCTCCTGTCACCAAAAATTAACACTGTCTCATAATAAATTACCAAACAAAATTTAGCCGCGCTACGAAAATTAGATCGCGAGTTATAAGCATTTTAAATATTTCAACCCTCACCATGGGGGGGGGAGGGTCTCCTGTCACCAAAAATTAACACTGTCTAATACTAAATTACCAAACATAATTTGGCCGCACTACGAAAATTAGATCGCGAGTTATAAGCATTTTAAGTTTTTCGACCCTCAACGTGGGGAGTCACCTGTCACCAAAAGTAACACTGTCTCATAATAAATTACGAAACAAAATTTAGCCGCGCTACGAAAATTAGATCGCGAGTTATAAGCATTTTAATTTTTTCGACCCTCACCATGGGGGGGGGGGCTCCTGTCACCAAAAATTAACACTGTCTCATAATAAATTACCAAACAAAATTTGGCCGCGCTACGAAAATTAGATAGCGAGTTATAAGCATTTTAAATTTTTCGATCCTCAACGTGAAGGTCTCCTGTCACCAAAAATTAACACTGTTTCATAATAATTCACCAAACAAAATTTGGCCGCGCTACGAAAATTAGATCGCGAGTTATAAGCATTTTAAATATTTTGACCCTTTTCATGGGGGGGTCTTCTGTCACAAAAAATTAACACTGTCTCATAACAAATTACCAAACAAAATTTGGCCGCGCTACGAAAATTGATCGCGAGTTATAAGCATTTTAAATTTTTCGACCCTCACCGTGGAGGGTCTCCTGTCACCAAAAATTAACACTGTATTATAATAAATTACCAAACAAAATTTAGCCGCGCTACGAAAATTAGATCGCGAGTTATAAGCATTTTAAGTTTTTCGACCCTGAACGTGGGGAGTCAGCTGTCACCAAAAGTAACACTGTCTCATAATAAATTACGAAACAAAATTTAGCCACACTACGAAAATTAGATCGCGAGTTATAAGCATTTTAATTTTGTCGACCCTCACCATGGGGGGGGCCTCCTGTCACCAAAAATTAACACTGTCTCATAATAAATTACCAAACAAAATTTGGCCGCGCTACGAAAATTAGATCGCGAGTTATAAGCATTTTAAATTTTTCCACTCTCACCATGGGGGGGGGGTCTCCTGTCACCAAAAATTAACACTGTCTCATAATAAATTACCAAACAAAATTTAGCCGCGCTACGAAAATTAGATCGCGAGATATAAGCATTTTAAGTTTTTCGACCCTCAACGTGGGGAGTCACCTGTCACCAAAAGTAACACTGTCGAATAATAAATTACGAAACAAAATTTGGCCGCGCTACGAAAATTAGATCGCGAGTAATAAGCATTTTAATTTTTTCGACCCTCACCATGGGGGGGGGCTCCTGTCACCAAAAATTAACACTGTCTCATAATAAATTACCAAACAAAATTTGGCCGCGCTACGAAAATTAGATCGCGAGTTATAAGCATTTTAAATTTTTCCACTCTCATCATGGGGGGGGGGGGGCTCCTGTCACCAAAAATTAACACTGTCTCATAATAAATTACCAAACAAAATTTAGCCGCGCTACGAAAATTAGATCGCGAGTTATAAGCATTTTAAATTTTTCGACCCTCACCATGGGGGGGGGGAGGGTCTCCTGTCACCAAAAATTAACACTGTCTAATAATAAATTACCAAACATAATTTAGCCGCGCTACGAAAATTAGATCGCGAGTTATAAGCATTTTAATTTTTTCGACCCTCACCATGGGGGGGGGCCTCCTGTCACCAAAAATTAACACTGTCTCATAATAAATTACCAAACAAAATTTGGCCGCGCTACGAAAATTAGATAGCGAGTTATAAGCATTTTAAATTTTACGATCCTCAACGTGAAGGTCTCCTGTCACCAAAAATTAACACTGTTTCATAATAATTCACCAAACAAAATTTGGCCGCGCTACGAAAATTAGATCGCGAGTTATAAGCATTTTAAATATTTTGACCCTTTTCATGGGGGGGGGGGTCTTCTGTCACAAAAAATTAACACTGTCTCATAACAAATTACCAAACAAAATTTGGCCGCGCTACAAAAATTGATCGCGAGTTATAAGCATTTTAAATTTTTCGACCCTCACCGTGGAGGGTCTCCTGTCACCAAAAATTAACACTGTATTATAATAAATTACCAAACAAAATTTAGCCGCGCTACGAAAATTAGATCGCGAGTTATAAGCATTTTAAATATTTTGACCCTTTTCATGGGGGGTCTTCTGTCACAAAAAATTAACACTGTCTCATAACAAATTACCAAACAAAATTTGGCCGCGCTACGAAAATTGATCGCGAGTTATAAGCATTTTAAATTTTTCGACCCTCACTGTGGAGGGTCTCCTGTCACCAAAAATTAACACTGTATTATAATAAATTACCAAACAAAATTTAGCCGCGCTACGAAAATTAGATCGCGAGTTATAAGCATTTTAAGTTTTTCGACCCTGAACGTGGGGAGTCAGCTGTCACCAAAAGTAACACTGTCTCATAATAAATTACGAAACAAAATTTAGCCACACTACGAAAATTAGATCGCGAGTTATAAGCATTTTAATTTTGTCGACCCTCACCATGGGGGGGGCCTCCTGTCACCAAAAATTAACACTGTCTCATAATAAATTACCAAACAAAATTTGGCCGCGCTACGAAAATTAGATCGCGAGTTATAAGCATTTTAAATTTTTCCACTCTCACCATGGGGGGGGGGGTCTCCTGTCACCAAAAATTAACACTGTCTCATAATAAATTACCAAACAAAATTTAGCCGCGCTACGAAAATTAGATCGCGAGATATAAGCATTTTAAGTTTTTCGACCCTCAACGTGGGGAGTCACCTGTCACCAAAAGTAACACTGTCGAATAATAAATTACGAAACAAAATTTGGCCGCGCTACGAAAATTAGATCGCGAGTAATAAGCATTTTAATTTTTTCGACCCTCACCATGGGGGGGGGCTCCTGTCACCAAAAATTAACACTGTCTCATAATAAATTACCAAACAAAATTTGGCCGCGCTACGAAAATTAGATCGCGAGTTATAAGCATTTTAAATTTTTCCACTCTCATCATGGGGGGGGGGGGCTCCTGTCACCAAAAATTAACACTGTCTCATAATAAATTACCAAACAAAATTTAGCCGCGCTACGAAAATTAGATCGCGAGTTATAAGCATTTTAAATTTTTCGACCCTCACCATGGGGGGGGAGGGTCTCCTGTCACCAAAAATTAACACTGTCTAATAATAAATTACCAAACATAATTTAGCCGCGCTACGAAAATTAGATCGCGAGTTATAAGCATTTTAATTTTTTCGACCCTCACCATGGGGGGGGGGCCTCCTGTCACCAAAAATTAACACTGTCTCATAATAAATTACCAAACAAAATTTGGCCGCGCTACGAAAATTAGATAGCGAGTTATAAGCATTTTAAATTTTTCGATCCTCAACGTGAAGGTCTCCTGTCACCAAAAATTAACACTGTTTCATAATAATTCACCAAACAAAATTTGGCCGCGCTACGAAAATTAGATCGCGAGTTATAAGCATTTTAAATATTTTGACCCTTTTCATGGGGGGGGGTCTTCTGTCACAAAAAATTAACACTGTCTCATAACAAATTACCAAACAAAATTTGGCCGCGCTACAAAAATTGATCGCGAGTTATAAGCATTTTAAATTTTTCGACCCTCACCGTGGAGGGTCTCCTGTCACCAAAAATTAACACTGTATTATAATAAATTACCAAACAAAATTTAGCCGCGCTACGAAAATTAGATCGCGAGTTATAAGCATTTTAAGTTTTTCGACCCTGAACGTGGGGAGTCAGCTGTCACCAAAAGTAACACTGTCTTATAATAAATTACGAAACAAAATTTAGCCACACTACGAAAATTAGATCGCGAGTTATAAGCATTTTAATTTTGTCGACCCTCACCATGGGGGGGGGCCTCCTGTCACCAAAAATTAACACTGTCTCATAATAAATTACCAAACAAAATTTGGCCGCGCTACGAAAATTAGATCGCGAGTTATAAGCATTTTAAATTTTTCCACTCTCACCATGGGGGGGGGTCTCCTGTCACCAAAAATTAACACTGTCTCATAATAAATTACCAAACAAAATTTAGCCGCGCTACGAAAATTAGATCGCGAGATATAAGCATTTTAAGTTTTTCGACCCTCAACGTGGGGAGTCACCTGTCACCAAAAGTAACACTGTCTCATAATAAATTACGAAACAAAATTTGGCCGCGCTACGAAAATTAGATCGCGAGTTATAAGCATTTTAATTTTTTCGACCCTCACCATGGGGGGGGGCCTCCTGTCACCAAAAATTAACACTGTCTCATAATAAATTACCAAACAAAATTTGGCCGCGCTACGGAAATTAGATCGCGAGTTATAAGCATTTTAAATTTTTCCACTCTCATCATGGGGGGGGGCTCCTGTCACCAAAAATTAACACTGTCTCATAATAAATTACCAAACAAAATTTAGCCGCGCTACGAAAATTAGATCGCGAGTTATAAGCATTTTAAATTTTTCGACCCTCACCATGGGGGGGAGGGTCTCCTGTCACCAAAAATTAACACTGTCTAATAATAAATTACCAAACATAATTTGGCCGCACTACGAAAATTAGATCGCGAGTTATAAGCATTTTAAGTTTTTCGACCCTCAACGTGGGGAGTCACCTGTCACCAAAAGTAACACTGTCTCATAATAAATTACGAAACAAAATTTAGCCGCGCTACGAAATTTAGATCGCGAGTTATAAGCATTTTAATTTTTTCGACCCTCACCATGGGGGGGGGGCCTCCTGTCACCAAAAATTAACACTGTCTCATAATAAATTACCAAACAAAATTTGGCCGCGCTACGAAAATTAGATAGCGAGTTATAAGCATTTTAAATTTTTCGATCCTCAACGTGAAGGTCTCCTGTCAACAAAAATTAACACTGTTTCATAATAATTCACCAAACAAAATTTGGCCGCGCTACGAAAATTAGATCGCGAGTTATAAGCATTTTAAATATTTTGACCCTTTTCATGGGGGGGGGGTCTTCTGTCACAAAAAATTAACACTGTATTATAATAAATTACCAAACAAAATTTAGCCGCGCTACGAAAATTAGATCGCGAGTTATAAGCATTTTAAGTTTTTCGACCCTGAACGTGGGGAGTCAGCTGTCACCAAAAGTAACACTGTCTCATAATAAATTACCAAACAAAATTTAGCCGCGCTACGAAAATTAGATCGCGAGTTACAAGCATTTTAAGTTTTCCGACCCTCAACATGGGGTATCTCCTGTCACCAAAAGTAACACTGTCTCATAATAATTTTCCAAACAAAATTTGGCCGCGCTCCGAAAATTAGATCGCGAGTTATAAGCATTTTAAATTTTTCGACCCTCACCGTGGGGGGGGGCCTCCTGTCACCAAAAGTAACACTGTCTCGTAATAAATTACGAAATAAAATTTGGCCGCGCTACGAAAATTAGATCGCGAGTTATAAGCATTTTAAATCTTTCGACCCTCACCGTGGAGGGTCTCACCAAAAATTAACACTGTATTATAATAAATTACCAAACAAAATTTAGCCACGCTACGAAAATTAGATCGCGAGTTATAAGCATTTTAAGTTTTTCCACTCTCATCATGGGGGGAAGGCCTCCTGTCACCAAAAATTAACACTGTCTCATAATAAATTACCAAACAAAATTTAGCCGCGCTACGAAAATTAGATCGCGAGTTATAAGCATTTTAAATATTTCGACCCTCACCATGGGGGGGGAGGGTCTCCTGTCACCAAAAATTAACACTGTCTAATAATAAATTACCAAACATAATTTGGCCGCACTACGAAAATTAGATCGCGAGTTATAAGCATTTTAAGTTTTTCGACCCTCAACGTGGGGAGTCACCTGTCACCAAAAGTAACACTGTCTCATAATAAATTACGAAACAAAATTTAGCCGCGCTACGAAAATTAGATCGCGAGTTATAAGCATTTTAATTTTTTCGACCCTCACCATGGGGGGGGGCCTCCTGTCACCAAAAATTAACACTGTCTCATAATAAATTACCAAACAAAATTTGGCCGCGCTACGAAAATTAGATAGCGAGTTATAAGCATTTTAAATTTTTCGATCCTCAACGTGAAGGTCTCCTGTCACCAAAAATTAACACTGTTTCATAATAATTCACCAAACAAAATTTGGCCGCGCTACGAAAATTAGATCGCGAGTTATAAGCATTTTAAATATTTTGACCCTTTTCATGGGGGGGGGGGGGGTCTTCTGTCACAAAAAATTAACACTGTCTCATAACAAATTACCAAACAAAATTTGGCCGCGCTACGAAAATTGATCGCGAGTTATAAGCATTTTAAATTTTTCGACCCTCACCGTGGAGGGTCTCCTGTCACCAAAAATTAACACTGTATTATAATAAATTACCAAACAAAATTTAGCCGCGCTACGAAAATTAGATCGCGAGTTATAAGCATTTTAAGTTTTTCGACCCTGAAAGTGGGGAGTCAGCTGTCACCAAAAGTAACACTGTCTCATAATAAATTACGAAACAAAATTTAGCCACACTACGAAAATTAGATCGCGAGTTATAAGCATTTTAATTTTGTCGACCCTCACCATGGGGGGGGCCTCCTGTCACCAAAAATTAACACTGTCTCATAATAAATTACCAAACAAAATTTAGCCGCGCTACGAAAATTAGATCGCGAGATATAAGCATTTTAAGTTTTTCGACCCTCAACGTGGGGAGTCACCTGTCACCAAAAGTAACACTGTCTCATAATAAATTACGAAACAAAATTTGGCCGCGCTACGAAAATTAGATCGCGAGTTATA
This sequence comes from Maratus speculifer, assembly GCA_964019185.1. NCBI lineage: Eukaryota > Metazoa > Arthropoda > Arachnida > Araneae > Salticidae > Maratus > Maratus speculifer. The sequence goes on along the minus strand of OZ025299.1, from coordinate 257,692,508 downwards.
AGCATTTTAATTTTTTCGACCCTCACCATGGGGGGGGGGCCTCCTGTCACCAAAAATTAACACTGTCTCATAATAAATTACCAAACAAAATTTGGCCGCGCTACGGAAATTAGATCGCGAGTTATAAGCATTTTAAATTTTTCCACTCTCATCATGGGGGGGGGGGGGCTCCTGTCACCAAAAATTAACACTGTCTCATAATAAATTACCAAACAAAATTTAGCCGCGCTACGAAAATTAGATCGCGAGTTATAAGCATTTTAAATTTTTCGACCCTCACCATGGGGGGGAGGGTCTCCTGTCACCAAAAATTAACACTGTCTAATAATAAATTACCAAACATAATTTGGCCGCACTACGAAAATTAGATCGCGAGTTATAAGCATTTTAAGTTTTTCGACCCTCAACGTGGGGAGTCACCTGTCACCAAAAGTAACACTGTCTCATAATAAATTACGAAACAAAATTTAGCCGCGCTACGAAAATTAGATCGCGAGTTATAAGCATTTTAATTTTTTCGACCCTCACCATGGGGGGGGCCTCCTGTCACCAAAAATTAACACTGTCTCATAATAAATTACCAAACAAAATTTGGCCGCGCTACGAAAATTAGATAGCGAGTTATAAGCATTTTAAATTTTTCGATCCTCAACGTGAAGGTCTCCTGTCACCAAAAATTAACACTGTTTCATAATAATTCACCCAACAAAATTTGGCCGCGCTACGAAAATTAGATCGCGAGTTATAAGCATTTTAAATATTTTGACCCTTTTCATGGGGGGGGGGTCTTCTGTCACAAAAAATTAACACTGTATTATAATAAATTACCGAACAAAATTTAGCCGCGCTACGAAAATTAGATCGCGAGTTATAAGCATTTTAAGTTTTTCGACCCTGAACGTGGGGAGTCAGCTGTCACCAAAAGTAACACTGTCTCATAATAAATTACGAAACAAAATTTAGCCGCGCTACGAAAATTAGATCGCGAGTTATAAGTATTTTAAATATTTTGACCCTTTTCATGGGGGGGGGCCTCCTGTCACCAAAAATTAACACTGTTTCATAATAATTCACCCAACAAAATTTGGCCGCGCTACGAAAATTAGATCGCGAGTTATAAGCATTTTAAATATTTTGACCCTTTTCATGGGGGGGGCCTCCTGTCACCAAAAATTAACACTGTCTCATAATAAATTACCAAACAAAATTTGGCCGCGCTACGAAAATTAGATCGCGAGTTATAAGCATTTTAAATTTTTCCACTCTCACCATGGGAGGGGGGGGGGGGTCTCCTGTCACCAAAAATTAACACTGTCTCATAATAAATTACCAAACAAAATTTAGCCGCGCTACGAAAATTAGATCGCGAGTTATAAGCATTTTAAGTTTTTCGACCCTGAACGTGGGGAGTCAGCTGTCACCAAAAATTAACACTGTCTCATAATAAATTACCAAACAAAATTTAGCCGCGCTACGAAAATTAGATCGCGAGTTACAAGCATTTTAAGTTTTCCGACCCTCAACATGGGGTATCTCCTGTCACCAAAAGTAACACTGTCTCATAATAATTTTCCAAACAAAATTTGGCCGCGCTCCGAAAATTAGATCGCGAGTTATAAGCATTTTAAATTTTTCGACCCTCACCGTGGGGGGGGGGCCTCCTGTCACCAAAAGTAACACTGTCTCGTAATAAATTACGAAATAAAATTTGGCCGCGCTACGAAAATTAGATCGCGAGTTATAAGCATTTTAAATCTTTCGACCCTCACCGTGGAGGGTCTCACCAAAAATTAACACTGTATTATAATAAATTACCAAACAAAATTTAGCCACGCTACGAAAATTAGATCGCGAGTTATAAGCATTTTAAGTTTTTCCACTCTCATCATGGGGGGAAGGCCTCCTGTCACCAAAAATTAACACTGTCTCATAATAAATTACCAAACAAAATTTAGCCGCGCTACGAAAATTAGATCGCGAGTTATAAGCATTTTAAATATTTCGACCCTCACCATGGGGGGGGAGGGTCTCCTGTCACCAAAAATTAACACTGTCTAATAATAAATTACCAAACATAATTTGGCCGCACTACGAAAATTAGATCGCGAGTTATAAGCATTTTAAGTTTTTCGACCCTCAACGTGGGGAGTCACCTGTCACCAAAAGTAACACTGTCTCATAATAAATTACGAAACAAAATTTAGCCGCGCTACGAAAATTAGATCGCGAGTTATAAGCATTTTAATTTTTTCGACCCTCACCATGGGGGGGGGCCTCCTGTCACCAAAAATTAACACTGTCTCATAATAAATTACCAAACAAAATTTGGCCGCGCTACGAAAATTAGATAGCGAGTTATAAGCATTTTAAATTTTTCGATCCTCAACGTGAAGGTCTCCTGTCACCAAAAATTAACACTGTTTCATAATAATTCACCAAACAAAATTTGGCCGCGCTACGAAAATTAGATCGCGAGTTATAAGCATTTTAAATATTTTGACCCTTTTCATGGGGGGGGGGTCTTCTGTCACAAAAAATTAACACTGTCTCATAACAAATTACCAAACAAAATTTGGCCGCGCTACGAAAATTGATCGCGAGTTATAAGCATTTTAAATTTTTCGACCCTCACCGTGGAGGGTCTCCTGTCACCAAAAATTAACACTGTATTATAATAAATTACCAAACAAAATTTAGCCGCGCTACGAAAATTAGATCGCGAGTTATAAGCATTTTAAGTTTTTCGACCCTGAAAGTGGGGAGTCAGCTGTCACCAAAAGTAACACTGTCTCATAATAAATTACGAAACAAAATTTAGCCACACTACGAAAATTAGATCGCGAGTTATAAGCATTTTAATTTTGTCGACCCTCACCATGGGGGGGGCCTCCTGTCACCAAAAATTAACACTGTCTCATAATAAATTACCAAACAAAATTTAGCCGCGCTACGAAAATTAGATCGCGAGATATAAGCATTTTAAGTTTTTCGACCCTCAACGTGGGGAGTCACCGGTCACCAAAAGTAACACTGTCTCATAATAAATTACGAAACAAAATTTGGCCGCGCTACGAAAATTAGATCGCGAGTTATAAGCATTTTAATTTTTTCGACCCTCACCATGGGGGGGGGCCTCCTGTCACCAAAAATTAACACTGTCTCATAATAAATTACCAAACAAAATTTGGCCGCGCTACGGAAATTAGATCGCGAGTTATAAGCATTTTAAATTTTTCCACTCTCATCATGGGGGGGGGGCTCCTGTCACCAAAAATTAACACTGTCTCATAATAAATTACCAAACAAAATTTAGCCGCGCTACGAAAATTAGATCGCGAGTTATAAGCATTTTAAATTTTTCGACCCTCACCATGGGGGGGAGGGTCTCCTGTCACCAAAAATTAACACTGTCTAATAATAAATTACCAAACATAATTTGGCCGCACTACGAAAATTAGATCGCGAGTTATAAGCATTTTAAGTTTTTCGACCCTCAACGTGGGGAGTCACCTGTCACCAAAAGTAACACTGTCTCATAATAAATTACGAAACAAAATTTAGCCGCGCTACGAAAATTAGATCGCGAGTTATAAGCATTTTAATTTTTTCGACCCTCACCATGGGGGGGGGCCTCCTGTCACCAAAAATTAACACTGTCTCATAATAAATTACCAAACAAAATTTGGCCGCGCTACGAAAATTAGATAGCGAGTTATAAGCATTTTAAATTTTTCGATCCTCAACGTGAAGGTCTCCTGTCACCAAAAATTAACACTGTTTCATAATAATTCACCCAACAAAATTTGGCCGCGCTACGAAAATTAGATCGCGAGTTATAAGCATTTTAAATATTTTGACCCTTTTCATGGGGGGGGGGGTCTTCTGTCACAAAAAATTAACACTGTATTATAATAAATTACCGAACAAAATTTAGCCGCGCTACGAAAATTAGATCGCGAGTTATAAGCATTTTAAGTTTTTCGACCCTGAACGTGGGGAGTCAGCTGTCACCAAAAGTAACACTGTCTCATAATAAATTACGAAACAAAATTTAGCCGCGCTACGAAAATTAGATCGCGAGTTATAAGTATTTTAAATATTTTGACCCTTTTCATGGGGGGGGGCCTCCTGTCACCAAAAATTAACACTGTTTCATAATAATTCACCCAACAAAATTTGGCCGCGCTACGAAAATTAGATCGCGAGTTATAAGCATTTTAAATATTTTGACCCTTTTCATGGGGGGGGGGGGCCTCCTGTCACCAAAAATTAACACTGTCTCATAATAAATTACCAAACAAAATTTGGCCGCGCTACGAAAATTAGATCGCGAGTTATAAGCATTTTAAATTTTTCCACTCTCACCATGGGAGGGGGGGGGGGGTCTCCTGTCACCAAAAATTAACACTGTCTCATAATAAATTACCAAACAAAATTTAGCCGCGCTACGAAAATTAGATCGCGAGTTATAAGCATTTTAAGTTTTTCGACCCTCACCATGGGGGGGGGGGGGCCTCCTGTCACCAAAAATTAACACTGTCTCATAATAAATTACCAAACAAAATTTAGCCGCGCTACGAAAATTAGATCGCGAGTTATAAGCATTTTAAATTTTTCGACCCTCACCATGGGGGGGAGGGTCTCCTGTCACCAAAAATTAACACTGTCTAATAATAAATTACCAAACATAATTTGGCCGCACTACGAAAATTAGATCGCGAGTTATAAGCATTTTAAGTTTTTCGACCCTCAACGTGGGGAGTCACCTGTCACCAAAAGTAACACTGTCTCATAATAAATTACGAAACAAAATTTAGCCGCGCTACGAAAATTAGATCGCGAGTTATAAGCATTTTAATTTTTTCGACCCTCACCATGGGGGGGGGCCTCCTGTCACCAAAAATTAACACTGTCTCATAATAAATTACCAAACAAAATTTGGCCGCGCTACGAAAATTAGATAGCGAGTTATAAGCATTTTAAATTTTTCGATCCTCAACGTGAAGGTCTCCTGTCACCAAAAATTAACACTGTTTCATAATAATTCACCCAACAAAATTTGGCCGCGCTACGAAAATTAGATCGCGAGTTATAAGCATTTTAAATATTTTGACCCTTTTCATGGGGGGGGGGTCTTCTGTCACAAAAAATTAACACTGTATTATAATAAATTACCGAACAAAATTTAGCCGCGCTACGAAAATTAGATCGCGAGTTATAAGCATTTTAAGTTTTTCGACCCTGAACGTGGGGAGTCAGCTGTCACCAAAAGTAACACTGTCTCATAATAAATTACGAAACAAAATTTAGCCGCGCTACGAAAATTAGATCGCGAGTTATAAGTATTTTAAATATTTTGACCCTTTTCATGGGGGGGGGCCTCCTGTCACCAAAAATTAACACTGTTTCATAATAATTCACCCAACAAAATTTGGCCGCGCTACGAAAATTAGATCGCGAGTTATAAGCATTTTAAATATTTTGACCCTTTTCATGGGGGGGGGGGGGCCTCCTGTCACCAAAAATTAACACTGTCTCATAATAAATTACCAAACAAAATTTGGCCGCGCTACGAAAATTAGATCGCGAGTTATAAGCATTTTAAATTTTTCCACTCTCACCATGGGAGGGGGGGGGGGTCTCCTGTCACCAAAAATTAACACTGTCTCATAATAAATTACCAAACAAAATTTAGCCGCGCTACGAAAATTAGATCGCGAGTTATAAGCATTTTAAGTTTTTCGACCCTCACCATGGGGGGGGGGGGCCTCCTGTCACCAAAAATTAACACTGTCTCATAATAAATTACCAAACAAAATTTAGCCGCGCTACGAAAATTAGATCGCGAGTTACAAGCATTTTAAGTTTTCCGACCCTCAACATGGGGGATCTCCTGTCACCAAAAGTAACACTGTCTCATAATAATTTACCAAACAAAATTTGGCCGCGCTCCGAAAATTAGATCGCGAGTTATAAGCATTTTAAATTTTTCGACCCTCACCGTGGGGGGGGCCCTCCTGTCACCAAAAGTAACACTGTCTCGTAATAAATTACCAAATAAAATTTGGCCGCGCTACGAAAATTAGATCGCGATTTATGATCATTTAAAATTTTTCGACGCTCACTGTGGGGGGTCTCCTGTCACCAAAAGTAACACTGTCTCATAATAAATTACCAAACAAAGTTTGGCCGCACTACGAAAATTAGATAGCGAGTTATACGCATTTTAAATTTTTCGATCCTCAACGTGAAGGTCTCCTGTCACCAAAAATTAACACTGTTTCATAATAAATCACCAAACAAAATTTGGCCGCGCTACGAAAATTAGTTCGCGAGTTATAAGCATTTTAATTATTTCGACCCTTTTCATGGGGGGGGGGTCTTCTGTCACCAAAAATTAACACTGTCTCATAACAAATTACCAAACAAAATTTGGCCGCGCTACGAAAATTGATCGCGAGTTATAAGCATTTTAAATTTTTCGACCCTCACCGTGGGGAGTCTCCTGTCACCAAAAATTAACACTGTCTCATTATAAATTACCAAACAAAATTTGGCCGCGCTCCGAAAATTAGATCGCGAGTTATAAGCATTTTAAATTTTTCGATCCTCACCGTGGAGGGGGGGCCCTCCTGTCACTAAAAATTAACACTGTTTCATAATAAATTACCAAACAAAATTTGGCCGTGCTACGAAAATTAGATCGCGAGTTATAAGTATTTTAATTTTTTCGATCCTCACCATAAGACGGGTTTCCAATCACCAAAAGCTACATTATCCTACCTTGTTTTACCTTAAGAGGATTCTTTTCTATACACATTCTATCAGAAATTTTTATTATTGAAACTATATATTTATAGTATCTGAAATAAGAAATATATATGTTTGAGACTTGATATCCTTTAAATATCTGAAAAATACCGCGTCAGTGTCTGCCGAAGTCTACCGAAGGATACCATGCCGAAGTCTGCCGAATTGAAACGAAGTTAGCCGAGTGTTAGGTTTTTTCGTTACCGATGTGTTAGGATTTTTCGCGTTACGGAATTTTTTGATTCGGTCGCCGCGCTCAAAGCCCGTGATAAAAGCTATGCAATAGCTTAAAACAAATTTCACATAAATAAGCTGGTAACAGAGGGGAAACTGAATAAAACATCCTTATCTTGTAAATGCTTTAGTTCAACACCACGGTGAAAATAACTTAATAATTTAAAAAATGATGGCCTCATCTAAAAATAGACTGTTCGAAGAACTGCAAAACCTTGTGTTGAACACTTAGTAGTAATAATTTATTACTATAAATATGGTAACAGAGTGGAAGTAACAGAGGGGAAAAAATCCGGGGACAACAATAAATTGTTCCATTTTTATAAAAAAACAAGCTTTAAAAAATATATTATATGGTCTATGCTACAGATTAGACATACAACAATTGTCACAACTGAAAAAATTAGCACTTTTGACAATTGATTTATAATTTTATAGCAGTTGAAAAATAAAAAGGGAAGTGGGGACATAGCATTTTAGCTATAGCTGACACATTGAAACCATAACTACACTAATATTATTTTTAATTTCTGATAATATTTAGACCACATTTACTCTAAATGGTCAGACAAGTAATGTAAATGCTTAAATTTTATTTTTAAAACTTTATTTTAGTTATTAAAAATTCTTAAAGTTGGGGGGCATAAAATGTACAAGTTTTTTAGAAAATGACCCATTTATATGGGTAACTGCGCTGGATCTATTAACAAAATTTACAATATCTCGCGATATAATTTAAGTATACGTAAAAATGTTGTACACACAATTAAAAAAGCTTTCTGTCAATATATTTAAAAAAATCAATATTTTGACCAATTTCAAGTTATTGTATCCCGATATTACCAGAGCTGCCACAAACGATTATTTTTTAATTCTACCCTACACCACTTTCTGAAAACAGAAATATTTGATAGAGAGTTTTATAGTATTTTCAAAAAATATAAACTACATTTTTTTTAAATAGTGGTGCAAATAGAATAGGCAAACCTGTTATCAGTGTTTTGCAGCTATCGATATGGAACTCTTAATAAATTTCATTTTTATAGAGTAACGTAAGATCAAAACAATAATTGTTTCAAAATTTATATAATGTTTACATGACAAAAGTTCAAAATTACATAAGGTTGTTCGGAAAGTCCTTTTCGTTTGGGAAAATCAATTCGTACCGGAAAATTTTGTCGATTAATATCTAAGTATTAGATATTGGAAACAATATATAATAATTAAATAGAAGAATTTTCCGGTACGAAGTGATTTTCCCAAACGGAAAAGACTTTCCGAGCAACCCAATATAAGACATGGCGGTGTTGTGAAGTTGTTGTGCGTTTTGTTGAATCGGTGCAGGTCTAATTTTGAAATTTTGCAGAGCTGCCAAGCCTCTGGTTTTTTGGATACCAGAGATTTAATACAGAAAATATTGTTTTATTTAATTGGAAAATTTTGGTGATTTAAAAGAAAAACATTTTCTTTAAAATATTATTGATGAACAAAAAGCCGCAGACTTGGCAACTCTGAGTTTTGTAATTTTAATATTATCAGAAAAATCAATATAATAACTGCCCAGCTGATGAATATGTCAGAAGCTGGTGAATTGAGAACTCAGAAACTACTTATGACAAAGTTCTGAAATTTAGTGACATGTATTTGAGTATCTGGTTCAAAGCAGTAAATTTGGACTATTATTTAAATTTGGTTTGTAATCCCAGAAAAATGGACAATGTTTTGCATTCTTAGTTTGAATGGATCCAATGTCATTTTACTAATCTGAATGTTGTAATAATTTAACAAGAATAAAAAATCATGAATAGATTAAGAAACATCTTTTCCTTCTTCCAGAATATTTTAACAAACTTCGTTTTTTATTAGACTAAAGAAAATACCGAAGTAAATACATAGCAAAACACATAACACATTATAATACCAGATTTTATGAAATATCACTTTTAATCGGAAAAAGTCCTCTAATTCTGTTGTGCAGTCCTGTATATGATCGATAGATTTATATATCTGCTACGTAATCTGCTAAAAACATTTTTAGTAAAAAGAACGCATCACACAATCGGGAATTAACTTCATTCCTGCCATTAGATTGAAACGGATTTGAATACTTTTATAAGCTCTGAGTAATACGTACAGATGTTTTATACACGCCACATAATAAATTAAAATCTAAATAATAAAAAAACAGAGTCTGAAATTATTGTTATAAAAATCTATAATCCATAAGAGTCCATGTATCCAGTGTTTGTATAAGGTAAGGTGGGATAGCTGGACCCACGAGGTAACTGGGCTATTATATAAAATACCGTTTTATCAATATTACACCCACATCTCTACTTCTTAAATCAACGTGTTTGAATTCAATTATAGCTCTGTCTTTGCTGTGAAGAGTTACCGAAAAATCAAGATCCTTTTTTTAGAAATACCGTCAATTTCGTTGAATTTCCTTCACTTTGAAATAAAATTTAGTAAGAACTTTTATTAAACCACCACTTGAAAAAAATTAGATATATAAATACATTAATATTATCAGATATTTCTACATATATACTTCGTGTTTCAAATGGTTTCAAAGGCCGGTGTTCCAATTACCCCATTCGTTTTTCAAAAATGTGCTATCTGCTATAAGTATCAGGAGGAACTGGGCCAAGTGGGATCCAGTTACCCCAAAGTTATAAATACTTTTTTGGAATTTATCTTACTTAGAGAAATTAATTTCTACATTGTCATTTTGCTTTCAGTAAAAAAAAAAATACGTAATAAATTTTTAAAATTATTTAATATACATTTTAAAAACATATCGGAGGGGTGTCAAACCAAATTTAGCCAAATCTCGAAACTACAATGCAGATAAAGAGAGACACATAAGCCTAAGACACATAATTAAAAAAATATCGAAAATAATAAAAAGTAATTCTATTTGATACAAAAACTTGTTACATTCTCCAATGATTTGTTAAACGTATCGAGTTTTCATTGAGGTAAATAAAAAAGGAGAAGGCGATATTTAAGTACTTACGTGTCCGTTACCCGTTTGTTCATAGATTTATTATTTTATTATTTTTCCTAAAATACCCATTTAAATTTTATATCTATTACCCCTAGTGAAACACACGTCTTTAGTTTTTACGTTTTTGTATAAATAAATTTGATAATTTCAACTTTGGTACTTTTTTAAACTCCTTGACAGCAAAGGCTTCTCTTACAACGCTCTTTAATTGATATTTAATTTACATAATCTGGCCGATTTAAAAACTTTTAAGTTATTTACATTTTTGCAAAAAGAACCTAATAGCCCGCATTACAATAAAAATGTGGCGTGTAGATTATAGACCTGCGTAGTCCAGTTGATCCTTTTTTGTGGGACAACTGGATCTATGAAAGAAGGAAGATGAAATATAAATATATATATATATATATATATTTTAGACGCTAAAGTGTAAATTTAAATTTTTCTTCTTTCAGTGTGAACTTACCGTAATTTCGGATGTATAAGCCGCAGATCAAACAATTCTTTTTCGACCCAGAATTTTTTAAGAAACAAATATAGCAAGTTAGATCGCCGTAAATATTTGTCTTCAATCACTAAATAAGATTTCTGGGTCAAAAAAGAATTGTTTGATCCGCGGCTTATACACCCGAAATTACGGTAGTTATCTTTACTGAAGATTTTGACTTTAATTTAAATAAAGATTGGATTTTAGAAACTGAATTGCCAGAATTATCAGCATTCTAATGCAAAATCCTGGTCTTTCCCCCCCCCCCCATGTAACCTTAGTTCTGTACATGACTTCATTCATATTCTACAAACATTTCGTTCAGGGTTCGTACTACTTGGAGGAACTACTATTGTGTTAGTGTAAATGAACGACAAATAAGTCCTAACCACATGTAGTTATACATAAAGTATATTATAGTAAATCTCAGTAACGTATATCATTTAAATTATATTTCATATAAAGTATGAAAATTAAAATATGCTTAAATTTTTTGTTTTCATACATTATTAGTTAAACTAATTCTTTTGTGTAACCTAGTATATAAATAACAAATATGTTACACTCCATATTTTACAGAAAGCATGCTTTAGTACACCAGAGAAATTCATACCATTTTCTTTACGTTTATAATATTAGATTTACTTTAATTAAATGCGATGCAAAAGATTTCCCCTGTATCATAATGTAATGAAATTTTTTGAACGCTTCTGTAAATGAAGTATAAGTACTACGCATACAATATATCACTTGAGTGAAGTATGCATGAATTTAAAAATGTTTCAAATGGAATAAAAAAAAATCATTAAAATACACTGAAAAAAATTTTCCTCATATACCATAATGTAACGCAAGATTTTTCAATGATACTGTAAAGGAATAATAAATGCTACAAACTTCATTTTTAATTTCGATCATGCAATGGTAATCCTCAATCGTGTATTTTACTTATAGTGCGATACAAGTACATTTCGGTGAGTTAGAGGACAGACAGACGTACCGTCAAACTGACTTATTAAAGCCCATTTCCATGAGCACATTTAGTGTAGTCACATGGTACAATTTTGACTACCAGTCAAACTAGCAGTATTTTATTTCCTAAACAGTATTTTAGAAAGGGAAAAAGTGACTTAAATTATGGAAGATATCTCATAATTGATCACAAGCAAACTTTTTCAAAATAATGGTATCAAACAAGCATATGAATTCTCAGTTACGGTCTTGCACAACAAAAACCCAGGGAATTAGGGCTTGACAAATAGGGGAGAGTGGGGATACTTGAGCATAGGGGATACTTGAGCCACCCCTATTATCTCTACAGTTGATTAATGTTTCTTTCTAAAACTGCCAATATGATAACATATTTATAGTTCTGAACATGTAAAAAAGAAATCACACATCTTGGTACCATTTTGAAAGTATAGTGATTAATAGTTGTCTTTTCCCTATCTGAAAAAAATATTTGGGTGCATGGTTTTTTTGTTTTTTTGTAATCAAAGTTTTGTTTAAAGTTGCAACTATATACATACATTCAATAAGCATAATTTCAATTGTATTTTGAGTCTAAAATAGTTCTAATTGCTGCATGCTTTATTTAGTAAAACTCTGGGAAACAAAAATAGTGATAGTGGGGATACTTGAGCCAATGAGAGTGGGGATACTTGAGCCATGTCTTAACCATCCTCACTAGAAATTAAACATGGGTGAAACAAACAAAAAATAAAATTCCATCTTTATATTCACTAATAGATATTTTTCTGGAGAAAAGGGAGAATAATTTTTCATTTTATTTTTTTTTCTTAAAAAAATAAAGACCTAAAAATGTTTAAAAATGCATATTTTTTAAATGAAAATGTCTATTTTATTTTTCGATTTGTTCGATTTGACAAACGACCAAAATTCGAACAAAATAGTCTGTCTAGATAAATGTAAACATAGTTTTCAATTTAATTTTCATTAAATGAAAATAACTTTTTAAAACGGTTTTACAGGCTATAATCTCTAATACTTTAATTAGTTAGGTCCAACATAATAAAATATTTATTTTTTAATATAACATATTAAGATTAGTATTTTATATTGAAATCGTAACCTCTGTTGCTGTAACTTTTTTTTAAACTAAGAAAATTGAAGAAAAATTGGTAAAAAGAGCGCACTAAAACAAGAAAAGCAACAAAAATCCCAGTTCAAACTTACCTACATGGAGCCAAAGAGGAAGACAAAATCTTTTCCTGTGAAATCAAAAAAGTGTTTGAAATAGTAGAATGGCTTAATAATTTAGAATCTGGCTTAAATTCCGACAGCTACTAAACTAAAAGCATGAGTTCGACAATATCATTAGAGGAAAATTCTGTCAATGATGGTGATGATGTGAAAGAAAACCTTCTATTGATGGTTGGTTACTAATAAAATATGCCAGAAAGAAAACTGTAAAAATATTTGTTGGATAAGTGCTTAATATTTTGAAAATGAAATTTGCAAGAAGAATTGCAGATTCCAAATTTAAATGGCTCTGAACTGAGGATGTTTCTACCGTCGTTATAACTGAGGTTCAAATTATCCTTCGACAACCAGTTTTAACGACAAAAAATGATCGTATTACTAGCTTTGTTTTCTTAATTGGTTTTGAAACACTTTACGTTTCATAATTTATCATTCTGTAAAATATTTGTGCAAAAATAAAGCGAAAACAATTACTTTTGTAGGTATTTTTCCGTAGTGGCTCAAGTATCCCTTCACTATGGCTCAAGTATCCCCGCCATGGGGATACTTGAGCCATGATGTAAAACAAAAAATAAACATTTATTATGCATAGAAAAATAGTTCAAAATTTATTGAAAGTGGTTTTTAGTTGAAGGAAAAATATCAAATTTTCATTTTCAATATTTTATTTTATTCTAAAAAAATATAAAAAATTAAAAAAAAATAAAATTCAAAAAATGGCTCAAGTATCCCCATCTTCCCCTATACGAGCCCGACATCAGTGGTGCAAAATGGACTACTTTCTAAAATTCAGATTGCCACCACTTTTCTGGAATGCTAAAATTCGTTTAAATTTAATTACATGTTAAGCATAGGGAATTTTATCCTGTAATAAAAAGTAGCCCGTCTGGCAACTTTGATGTCCGGCATATAGATTTTTCAAGTACTGCATGGAACTAGCTTAAAATCTTTTCAACATTGTTGGGAAAATGTTAAAAAGAATTTTTATTTTAGAAAAGTAAATAATAACAAATTACTTTTTTCTAGGTGAAGCGAAATAAAAGTCATTTCTTCTGAATTGAGGCCAGAAAATAAAATTTTCGTTAACACTGTGACCCGAGCAAGTAAAATACAGGGTGTAGTCCAGGTATTTGGTAAAAAAAAAAAAATGCATGTTTTGGTGTAGTTTTGATTTTTGTTTCCCTTTACGTTTTTTGGGTCGCTGAACATGAATCTGGCATTACCCAACAAAATTTCTCCCCGGAAACACGTTTTTTTTGGCAAAAAACGTGTAAAAAAAGTGGCTTTTTTTCGGTTTTTTTCTAAATAACTTCGAAATTATGCATTTTACATAAAAGTCATCAATACATAAATTAAAGAGCACAAAATTTCCTACATTTTATGTATTTAAAGTTTTTTTCTCTGATCAAAGGTTTAGCCTTGAGAGAGCCGCAAAAATGGGCGTGAAAAGCAAAAAATTCTGAAAAACGTGAATTACAGCACCGTAAGTCGGTGAAACATGAAAAACAACCATTTTACGCAAATTTCCCCCACTTAATAATACTAAATATTTTATTATTGCTATATTTTATTAATCTGATGTTCATTGTTTCTTTCAAAACTAAAAAATAAATAAAAATGAGCATATCTGTGATCAAAATCTTCATTTGCGATTACAAAATAATAATAGTAATAATTTCTTCATTTGACTTTTAAATAATGTAAATAGAAGAACTAAAACAGGCTTTAACTGATCTCACCTACACTTTCCCCCTTGATTGAAGGGGTGCAAGTGTGAAATAACGTTGGTCAAACGCCCATTTCCACGTTCAGTGGAATACTAACCCCCTTCCCTTCCCCACCAGTCATGCGTCGCACAGATCACTAGCTTATCAGGAGGACACATTCCTCTCAACTTCCATATGCAACTGCTTATTTATAATTTAGTAATTCACTGTTTGTGTCTTCGTGAATATGGTGAACATCTAAAGTGATTTTGCGCGATGTGAAACTTAGTCGAGGTATTGCAGCGTTAATCAAGGCAAGTACAGAAAGAAAGGATGGAAAGGCAGTTTTCCTAAAGGGGAAAGCCTCAGTAGATGTGCATGTTAAGTGTAGAAAAGCATATCTAAATGAACGGATGATTACTGCTTATGTGAAGAAGACTGGGGAACAAAAGGCTAGCACTTCTCAAAATTTAAGATCATCAACTCCTCAGTTTAATTTTCGAACTAATTTTTTATATGTGGATTGTGCATTTCGGAAGATTTTGTTGCAATACAAGCGAAAAATCCACCAAGCGAACTCAATACTGTATATAGTGTGCGACACATGGGATTTAAATGTACAATTCTGAAAGCAGCAAGAACTCGCAATGATGATTATGGGCAGGCTATAATTCAGCGCATCAAACCAGTGAATGATTTGATCGCAGCAGATGCTCAATACCACATCAAATGTTTTAAATATATTTATGGGAGGCCGAAGGTCCAAGAACAGAAGAAACGTGGTCCATCTGCCGAGGCAATAGACAGAGCAATGCAAAGTATATACGATTATCTTGAAAATCATGATGACGAGTATCAATTCTCCATGGAAGAGCTAATGAACCATCAACCTGATATGAGAACTATAAAGTTTAACCTCATTGAGAGATATGGAGACGACATACTGATCACAAAGAATCAGAAAAAAAGTCCATTGTGTGTTTCAAGAATATAGGTCGGAAGATACTGACTAATGCATGGTATCAGCAAACATGTAAATCTGATCGAGATGAGAGGCTGAGAGTGGTTGAAGCAGCAGAAAAAATTATTTGCGAAGATATCAGATGGAAGATTTGATTTGGGAAACTGCAACAACATCGCAGTTGTGTGTCAAGACGAAGAGGATGAGCTAGACTTTGAAGCCGATCTGGAAATGGATTGCCCACACAATGAATCAGAGGATCCAATGGAAGGAGAAATAGTCATGCCGCAAGGAGTCAAATATTTGCTATTAAAAAAAACTTTTATTTATAATATTGATAGTTATAAAAACACACACTAATTCCATTAGTATATTTTCTGTTTTGTAGATGTCGGTGAAAAGCAGGGACCCTCAAATAAAAGAAAGCGGAAATAGTACTTTGTTTTTTAAGTAAATGTACTTACTAATGTACATAATTATTTATAATTAAATAATAATTCATAGTGAGTCGTCGTTTTTATTGTTAGAAACTTCATTGTAAAATATAGGCGATCATAATATTTTCAGAAACATTTAAACTCAATCTTTGCGAAAAATGGTCAGTTTTCATGTTAAATCTATGTACAGAGCCATAATTCCTATTTTCCGGATTTTTTTTTATTTTCACATCCACATTTTGAACTTCTAGAACTTTAAGAACTGGAATCCGTGTCAGCTTTTATATGTTAAAGCCTGTTTTAGTTATTTTATTTACAATATTTAAAAGTCAAATGAAGAAATTATTCCTATTATTAATTTGCACCGTAATTTCGGGTGTATAAGCCGCAGATCAAACAATTCTTTTCCGACCCAGAATTTTTTAAGCAACAAATATAACTAGTTAGATCGCCGTAAATATTTGTCTTCGATCACTAAATAAGATTTCTGGGTCAAAGAAGAATTGTTTGATCCGCGGCTTATACACCCGAAATTACGGTAATAGCAAATGGAGATTTTGATCACAAATATGCACATTTTTATTTATTTTTTTCTTATGAAAGAAACAATGAACATCAGATTAATAAAATATAGTCAATAATAATATGTTTAGTATCATTAAATGGGGAAAATTTGCTTAAAATGGTTGTTTTTCATGTTTCATCGACGTACGGTGCTGTAATTCACGTTTTTCAGAATTTATTGCTTTTCACACCCATTTTTGCGGCTCTCTCACGGCTAAACCATTGATCAGAGAAAAAAATTTAAATACATAAAATGTAGGAAATTTTGTGCTCTTTAATTTATGTATTGGTGACTTTTATGTAAAATGTATAATTTTGAAGTTATTTAGAAAAAACGAAATAAAAGCCACGTTTTTTGCCAAAAAAACGTATTTCCGGGGAGAAATTTTGTTCAATAATGCGAGATTCGTGTTCAACGACCCAAAAAACATAAAAGGAACCAAAAGTCAAAACTACACCAAAACTTGCATTTATTTGTCCTTTTTGAGCACTTAATGCCTGGACTAGTGGTCATAAAAAAAATTGCCGGTATATGGTATACGGACAGTCCGTTCAACCGATCGAGGTGAAATTGCAGATATAGCTATTCAGAGGTATGAGCTCAAGATTCTGTGAACGCCAACAAAATGGTGCTCAAAGTTACGGTTATAGTTACAGAAACTTGAAATTTTCCAATGGCAATACCCATTTTTTTTATCGCAAACTGCTCAGCGCATGCGAAAACCCTAAAGAGCGTTGGAACCGTACGCAGAGCCTGATTACTAACGGGGCACTCTCTCCCCAGTAAAATTATATAGAAATTTTCGCCTTGTTTAAACGCCCTTTTCAGTCAAAATTACTATCATGAGTAAGGAAAAATTTTCTATTTACTTTTTCTGGTGGGAGAGTGCCCCGTTGATAATCAGGCCCTGACCGTACGTGTATAACAAGAAACGGACACGTTATGCATGCACAAAAACTGTTCTGCGAATACCCCCTCCCCCATAAAAAACACGATTGGGGCGCAAGGAGTAAATTTGCATACGGCACGGAGTCAGTACACTAATCTCTGATTACAACACGGATCGGAGAAAAGAAAATTTTTATTTTGATTACACATTTTCCACATGGTTGCATCACAGGGAATTACACATTGCATGGTGGCGACTGTGGACAATACAGACGAACGTTATATCGCATGAGGGATGTTTGTAATCTCACGTTTGAGAGAATCTTTGAAATCCGGTAAAGTTTTCGGATTGCACATGTACACTCTAGATTTTAGATATCCCCAGAAACTGAAATCCATAAGAGTGAGGCCGCGGGATCGCGGAGGCCATTGACGTTACCAGTTAAGGTGAAATGTGCCTCGTCCGTTCATAATATGCGAAGAGGCCGATCGTTATCTCCATCATATTGGATAAGAAATTCATTAACAAAGTCTATAT
The DNA here is from genome assembly GCA_964019185.1 of Maratus speculifer. Lineage (NCBI taxonomy): Eukaryota > Metazoa > Arthropoda > Arachnida > Araneae > Salticidae > Maratus > Maratus speculifer. The sequence goes on along the minus strand of OZ025299.1, from coordinate 257,674,649 downwards.
GTTGTTGATGGTCTCTCACTTCCAACATGGGCGCGCTGGTACCGGTAAAGAAACATGCGGATTACAGTGTGCAGTAACTTTGAGACCATTGATTTTGGTATATCAAATACACGAGATGCACCTTTTGTTGTTTGAATGCATCCTCTGGTCACTGTGTGATGCACTTCCATAAAAGTATCCTCAGGAACAGTTGGTCGTCCGGATCGCGGACAATCACAGGTGCAGCCAGTTCCTTCGAATTTCATTAGTAAATAACGAATAGCTTGTGAAATGCATAGGCCACGTATTTGGCGATAGTGCCGAACGGTAAACGCGCCAGGTTTTCACAGCATTCATCTCATTTTGATGATAATTTTACCAACTCACAACGAACGAAGTCGTTTTGTTGGCATCTGCGAGCTCCGACTGAAGAACTAACATTCCCACCCTACTTTTTATCCGTTTTCTACGCTGACTATCTGGCAAACGACGTTCCGTGATTGGTATTTCGTCTCTGTCGTATTCAAATTTTCTTCGTGCGCTTGGTCGTGTTTTTTTGGGCCGTTCGTAGAGCTGATTTTATTAGAGCAGAACGCGTCCATCTCTTGCAATAACCACACCGTTTCAATTCTCTTTAGGGTTTTCGCATGCGCTGAGCATTTTGCGATGAAAAAAATGGGTACTGCCATTGGAAAATTTCGAGTTTCTGTAACTATAACCGTAACCGTCAGCGTCATTTTGCTGCCGTTCACAGAATCTCGAGCTCATACTTTTGAATAGCTATATCTGAAATTTCACCTCGATCGGTTGAACAGACTGGCCGTTAGAGCTCCATATATCGGCAAAGTTTTGTTATGACCACCCTGTATATTAGTTGTGATATCCGGGGTGTTTGTAAATAGATTTTGCAAAATAAGAAAGAATATAATACGCATAGCTGCCAAATCTTCTGATTTTTTGGACCGAAAAAAACTAGTAGATTTAAATAGATTTAATAGATAGAAAAATTTATTTCCTTATGTAATCAGCAGATTACGGCGACTTGAAATGGTAAAATTTACTATAAAATTTTTCCGGGCCAAAAAATTGGAAGATTTTGGCAGCCATGTAATACGCATTAAAATAAACAATTTTAGAATAAAGAAATCAGGGTCGAATTCCCCTTCGTTTGCAAAAATAAATGATTCTTTCTCCATTTATTTCAAGCTATTAGAGATGAAACAGAAGATGTCTGAATTCCATTACATTTTAACAAAGGCAATAAAGGAAGGGCAAAATGCATCATTGTAATGATACAATAGACTGTTGTAAAATAAGAAGTAAGTTGTCATTATAGAAAATTATTAATAAATAATATTTGTGTTTTCTGAGTAATAAACAATATTTATAGCTTTAGCTCTCCTTCAGAGGGGTGTTGTATTTAATCTTTCTATTAAAAATAAATATTATGTATTATTTTCTATCCCTTTTATAAATAACATTTGTGGTTTAAATTATGGGGATGCTAATAAATTTCGTTTATAAAGAAGGAAGCGAAATGGAAACAATCAAGCGTTTCTTTATCAAAGGTTACTTTATTTTATTTATTTATTTTTAAATATGAGTTAGTGATGTAAATATGGCTTTCGTGTGTTGGAAAGAAAGAATTATTATTGACTTCTGAATACATCGTATTTCGCAGACTAAGTATTTTTGTTTACTGAGTAAGAAATATATCGTATTAAAAAATACACGTTTTAAGAAATATTTGTTTTATTTACCTAGAGGGGGGGATCGCATGCAGCATCAGGATATTGGTTGAAATTCACAAAATATTACAAAAATAAGCTTTAATTATGTCTTAAAATTAAACTTTCTTAACATTATATTGTTTGAATAAATCACAAAAATCTTTGCTTACGCATTACTTTAAATACTTTATGTAAGATAATTAGAAATTAGTTTAATTAAGATATCTTAATTGTGAATTTTCAAGAAGTTGATTTGATATACATGCGTTGCGCGCAACATTATAAAAAATATTTATGATATATCCATTTAATATTACACTGCGACGTCTACAGTCATTAATTCGTCGGAAATATGAGAGCTTGGCTAGACCGTCTGTCCAGGCAACCGCTGCCATTAAAATATTCAAGGCCTAAGGACACGAGGTGTGACGTCACCACTAATGGACAGACTTCTCACGAGTGTTGGAATTCACACCAGAAAATTTTGAATGGTAATTTTCTTTTACTTTATTTCTGTCATATCTATCATTTTATAAAAAGTGATAACTGTTTAAACTTACTGATAAGTATTTGGGATCCCCTAATAAAAAAAAGGCCAGATGCAGAAATTCATTGGCACTAAGCATTTAACAGTTTTTTATTTATAGATTCCGAATTCTGACCAGTAAGTTGAAATAGTTGTTATTGTTTTATAAGTCGGTAGATGCTCCACAAAAAAAAAAAAAAAAAAAAAAAAAAAAAAAAAAAAAAAACAAGACTTTTACTAATTAATCCAATCCAGACTAGCCATACTTCTGTGCTTTTTGTGGTAATATGTTGTCAGAAGACAATCCAGTAAATAGTGCAATGAGATGGAAAGAAGGGCACATACAAAGATAGGAAAATCACGTTTACCTATGTTATAAAGTTATATCTGGAAAGGACCGTGATTTGTGAAGAAAAGAAAAGGGTAACGATTGTTAAAGGTAAATTGAATGGGGACTTTTGGTTGTAAGTTACCGTAATTTCGGGTGTATAAGCCGCGGATCAAACAATTCTTTTTCGACCCAGAATATTTTAAAAAATGAATTTTACTACTTAAATCGCCGTAAATATTTGCCTTCAATCACTAAATAAGATTTCTGGGTCCAAAAAGAATTGTTTGAGCCGCGGCTTATACACCCGAAATTACGGTATGTATATATCGGCCCGTGTCTCCTTTTTTCCATCATTCGCTCCATTATTGATGGTTCACACTTTGTTTCCCCTGGCCTTAAATATTTTGATGGCAGCGGGCCAACTCGAATTTTAAAATATTTTCCTAGGCTGTAGATGAAAATCATCAAGTCAACAGGTTTATTGCGTGTCGAGTTTTCTTGCTTCTTAAATTCTCATGAGAAAGTGCAACACCCTTCCTGTTATAGTTGGATCTTGTTATGGTAAAGCATAATCACAATCATATGCACATATATATATTCTTAAAATATTGTACTTTATAACCTAAAATAATAATCAAGTTTACAGAGGAAAAATATACTTTCGGGCCATTAAACCATGTTGTACAAAATTTATGATAAAATTTCAATAAAAATATTTAAAGTAAATAAAATGTATTACAGGAATTTAAAAATATCAAAGGATATAAAACTATATAAAATGCAATGTAATACAAAACATTAATTTTCTATATTACTTAGAAATCATATGAAATGATTAAAATAGCAAATAATGCATTTGTGCAAAAATGTTAAAAGTAGAAAACACACGATTATAAATGCACAAATAAAGCATGAAAAGGGAGCAAACAGCTGTTTCGAATCTACTATCGAGATTCTTCTTCAGTGCAAAAACTCAACGAGCTAGACAAAGCAAAACTGAGCTAAATGAGCATATGAAATATATTTCAAAAATTTAAGTTTTGGAAATATGATGCGTGTTATGTCAACGATATATGTTTTATGAAAAATGTCCTTAACCCGTTCGCGACGGCGCGCGCATTTTGAAGTGCGCATCTGAGGACGGAGCGGGGAAATTCGATTTCACCTTCTGGGCCGGAGGATTTCGCGCAGTTAAGCCTAACGCTTGTCACAAATTCTTTAAAAATTAATAAAAAAATAACTTTCGCATGAAACTTTTTGAAATTTACATACATGGAATTTGATGTTATTTTATGTACAGGGTTGATACGGGTCAGGGAATTTTCAGACTAAAAAATTCTTCAGTACCAGTATTTTATTATAGAAAATCTCTCCTTGAATACGGCGAAATTTCATGCTTCTTTACTAGATTTATTTTCTCATAAAAAAATATTGATATTTGACCTGGAAATTTCCTTGAAGCGTAGCAACCCTGTATATATTCATTCAAAAAGTGATGTATATTGTGTGATATTTTAATTGGAAAAAATGTTTAAATGTAAATAATGAATAGTTAATATCCTGTTTTTAGCTTTTAAAATGATATAACATGACAGAAAAATACTTACCGGGCTCTTAAATATCAACCAATGAAACATTTTGCTATAATATAAAAACAAGCCTAACCATCTTGATATTTAATAATTTTTAACACTTTCAGAAAATAAAATAAATGTTTTACAAAAAACGATTTATTTAGAAATGAAAAATATTAAATAAAACATACAAACAACCTGCTACTGTTGCTTTGTAACACTTATATACATATATATGTATATATATGTGTGTGTGTGTGTAAGAATGGATAAAAAAAAAACTTACCGTAATTTCGGGTTTATAATCCGCGGATCAAACAATTCTTTTTGCACCCAGAAATCTTATTTAGTGATTGAACAGAAATATTTACGGCAATCTAACTAGTAACATTCATTTTTTAAAAATTTCTGGGTCGAAAAAGAATTGTTTGATCCGCGGCTTATACACCCGAAATAACGGTAGTTTAATTTTATAATATTTTTGAAATAAAAAAAATATATATAACACATAATTAAAAACAAACAAACAGTCTTGAATAATAATCAGTAATGATGTGCAAATCAGAGTAAAAATTAAAAATGTACCTTTCCAAAATATGTTTATGTTAAAATTATTACAGAAATAGAAAATATATTTCCACATGGTATATCGTATAATAAGATATATCAAATAAAAATTATTGGATAATTATGAATAAAATTTAATAATGATTTGAAACTTTCAAACCTTTCGTTGATGTTAAAATTATCTTTTAAAATCTATGTTAACATATAATCTAATATATAAGTAAGAAAAAAATCTTGAATAAAAATGAATAAAGCACAATACTTTAAAACTTAAAACACTCTTTAAAAGCTTTTGTTCATGTTACTAATAATTTTTAAAATGAAATGTATATATATGCAAGCATGTAATGTAAAACATATTAGATAAATATATAGAATTATAGAAAAAAACTGGTCAGTAATTTGAAATGAGCATTATATAAATTATGGAATGCAATAGTTTTATATTTTTAAAAATCTTTGTTAGTATGGTAAATTGTAAAGCAATCCTCTGCGCAAAGCCCCACGTCGCATTCTTTGCATTGAAAATACGATGTTTTCCACTTTGAGTGTTTGCTACACACAACAATCAATTATAGTATTTGAGTCACTATCACTTTCGGAAAATTCACTTTCCGAAGAAAAAGTTTTATTCATAATATCCTCTATCTCATCAGCAGTCAAATACCGGCGTCTTTTAGGCATCTTAATTAGTTAATAAAAGATGTCGCTTAAATATATATTATTAATTTAAAACGAATTAATTTAAACAAGTGTGAAAAGTAAAAATTAATCAAAAGAAGAACGCAGGAAAATATTCTTAATTTAGCTGCACTGAGAAAGAATGTTATCAGCGTATCAGCTCCCACAATCAGTACGTAACACCTTTCTTTCTTTCTTATTATTTTTTTTTAACTGCGATGCACTCCTGAAATAAAATAAAAATATAAAAAAGATAAATCTTTCCTTCTACAAGAAAGAGAACACGAAATATTAATGACGTCGGTTTTGCCACTATTTCTGATCGCGATAAAGAGCGGGAAAAAAAGCAATGAATCAGATGTTCATCTTATCATTCGTAATCGTAAATGTGCTTACTAATACGCATATTTACGTGAATTATATGCTTCCTTATGATCCTATTCTTTAACCGCAAATTTTTCCTTCTGAAGTTCAGTAGCATTATTTCTAATAAAGAAAAATAAAGTTTTACTAGACGCGTAAAAAGATTTATGAAACACAAAGACGTGATGAAAAAATAATCTTTTTCCCATTGTAGTATTTCCATAAAAAATTAAATTCGCGTGGATTTAAAAAAAAATGTTTTCATTAGCTTTCCTAGTTAGAAGGAGAAGTCTTCTTCCTTAATATACATTCAAATAGAATTAGGATAAATTTTTTATATGCTAAACTGTAAAAAACAAAACGTTCCGTTAAATTCGCGTGGATTTAAAAAAAAATGTTTTCATTAGCTTTCCTAGTTAGAAGGAGAAGTCTTCTTCCTTAATATACATTCAAATAGAATTAGGATAAATTTTTTATATGCTAAACTGTAAAAAACAAAACGTTCCGTTTGATCGGCATGAATGCTAGTCTCGCGGGATCTGAGTAGAAACAGCGCCGGTATGAATGGTAGTCTCGCGGGATAAGAGTACAATCGGTCCCGGCATGTATAGTGGTCGCTCGTCCCTAAGGGGTTAAAATTCAAGACCTTTTGATTTGGATAGGTATCGCTAAATATAAAGGATTTTTAGGGCACCATTATTTTCCTGGTGAAACACCAGTATCTTTTAATAAAGAAATAAAAAATCTACCTGAAAAGGGAAAATTTTCGCCTTAAATAAGGAGCATTTTTCTATAAGATAATACCGCTACCGAAGACTCTTCTGGTCTTGAAATTCCAGAACGCGAACGAACTGTAATACATTTTATGTGGTTCTTCTTGAAGTATCGTCATAATTATCAAAAATTTATAGTTTATTTGAGTCATTCTTTAATAATTTATATATTTCCAACTTTTTAAAAAGGTTTAACATGTTATTCATCCCTTTTGTTAATCTGTGTTTGTCTTTCTATGTAAATCTAACTTAACCCATTAACGCCCAGCGTCCTCTTTTGAGGACGGTTACAAAAACAGCAAGAAACCACTTTTCCCACCAGTAAAGAGGAAGATAAATATATACCTTCTTTCACGAGACAGAATCGTCGATAAATTTAGATAAAGGTTAATTTGATTTTAAAAGTGGTGGGAAATACAAAATTTAAATTTTAGCGAAAAAAATAATTCGGGCGTTAATGGGTTAACCTCTGTACCTCTATGAAATTAAAGACATGGACAAAATATAATTAAGAATCTAAACTTTTTGCCTTGATTTTTAGTTAACCGTATTCACCGTTTTTGTCTCAAAGTCTGAAAGCGCTACAGAACGTATCTTAACGCTAGAAGAACTGGAAAATAGAGTTAAAATATATAAAAATATTTCACTCTAGAATTTTGAGTTAAAACAGTTTAACTGTAATATTTAGAATTTTACTACTTTGTATATTTAAACTCATTTCATAATCAAATGTCTGGTTTGAACCAAAACATATTTATATGGTAGCCGTCAAAATTATGGCTCATGGTAGTTCTAGTGTTAAACTTCTATTTAAAGATAATTACCAGCGTCATGAAATGATAAATATGCTCACTACGCACTAAGTTTCATTGCAGTGGAAGCATTATTAAAATTAATCTAATTCTCAAATGCAACTGCAGTTTTAAAACAGTGTGTAATCATTAATATGTTCAAACATTGTATTTATATATTTAATTATGTTTTCTTTCTTTATCATCTTTTATTAACCCATTCGTGCCCAGCATCTTTTGCGTAAATTTTATTTGGTTGGCACCACTATTATTAGAAGATTCATGTTTAGTTCATTAATCACGAAAATGCATCATTTAAATAAAATAATTATTGCTTTTCTTTTTTACCGGTGTCAAAAACAGTTCTGAATGCACCTTTTGAAGCGTCCCTAAAAAGGGACGCAAGGCACTAATGGGTTAAGCATTAAAAACATACAGAGAAAACAAAATTAAGAATTTGTCCTTTGGCTTGATGGTCAGAGGATTATAAAATATTTGTATAGAATGAAATCATTTTCGGAAACCTATATATTGAGGAGGTTAACTTATTATAAACAGAGATAGATTTACGAACTTTATTTCTGGCAATACCGGATTATTATAAAGAAGAACGCTGGAAATAATGGGATGTAATATTAAATGTATAAAAATCACGCTTTTTAAGACCGGTAGTGGTGCTGATAAATAAAAAATTTTAAGCATTATCTATTTATAGTTTATATTAAATAAAAGCAATTTCAAATAATGACAAAGTCTTAACCACTTCACTGATTTACCCCTACGTCTTACGGACAACAAGAATTTGCTTGATCCATCATTTAAGCTTTTTAACACCACTAATTATTTTAATAAATTTTTATGCTATTTAAAGGCAAAATTGTCTAGACAAAATGTTACGAATATTTCACCTTTAAAAAGTGGTGTGACTCCATGTATTCAATTTATTGTTGGTAAAAATTAATATTCAGTTATGTAGTTAAATCGTTACGGTTTAAAGCAACTTTTTAAAAAATGATTTCATAAAATGATCAAGCTCTCATTATTTCACAGACTGCCCGAAACTGAAAAGACTCGCATTTATCAATCACGCTACGGTTCAATAGAAGAAAATCAGCTTATTTTTGAAGTAATTAATCACCTTTATGTGATCACATATGTCATGCCATTTATTTTCACTTACTGGACAAAAGATTTTGTCCACTGAAGAGTAGTGAAGACGGATTTCACAAAATATTTTTACAGAATTTTATATTGTCACAGGAAATTCATCACACTGCCAAAATTTAGGTCAATTACAGCTCAAAAATCTACCAGTAAAAATATACACGAGTTTTTTCCATTGATTTTGATTGACAATTTCTATTTATGAGGCGATTAAATTAAATAAACAGAAAATTTCTGCTGAAATTGATTAGTGAAAATTTTCACGGTAGTATTGAACACATACGAGAACAGTTAAAGTTAAATTTTCAGTGTTTCAAAGGTATGTCAGTTCTTAATAGTTTCATTCTTAAATGTAACGTAATCACCATGTCAATCTAGAGATCATTACCTATCATGAGATAATGCTGAATTAATTACGTATGATATAGTTTAATAAAATAGTAACCAGGTCAACATAGAATCATTACCTATAGGGGATATAATTAAATTACATACATTTAATGGAATGAATTTAATGGAATAAAGAAAACTTTTATTAATATATATCTTTAAGTTTTGATTCCATTTTGATAACCTTTGAATTAATTCGACAAAATTATATTGCGATTATATACCGTAATTTCGGGTGTATAAGCCGCGGATCAAACAATTCTTTTTGGACCCAGAAATCTTATTTAGTGATTGAAGACAAATATTTACAGCGATCTGACTAGTTACATTTGTTTCTTAAAAAATTATGGGTCGTAAAAGAATTGTTTGATCTGCGGCTTATACACCCGAAATTACGGTACATTAAATTTCAAACCATTTAATTTAACAATTTACAGTTTTTTTGCTGTTATGTACAAACAGACAGACGAACGGACAGACGACGACTATATGTACTACGTCTTTATGTAACTGCGAACGCAACTGTAAATGTTGTTAAGTGCTCGCTCTAACAGTGTACGCTTTTAAAAATGAAGATATTTCTTAATATTGAAAAATAAAGTTTAGTAATGAACGAAATTGCACTGTTACAAGTTTCGATTTACTAATAATTCAAAATGACTTCTTTACCTTTAACCATTTAACTGATTTGCCCGTGAGTCGAGAAAAGTTGCCTTGATCCATCACTTAAAAATGTTTGACACCACTAAATTTTTAAAAAACGATTTAATTAAAAAAAATAAGGGCAGAACCGCCCATACCAAATGTTTCGAATATTTTAGCTTTAAAAATGTGGTTTTTATCCAATATTTTCAATTTATTTTACGTAAAAAAAAAACAGTTAAGTGGTTAAAATCCTCAAATTACCAATATATATTCAATATTGAAAGAGTCATTTCGAAGAAAAAAATATTTTTGATTACTAATTTTCGGAAACGTTTTTCAGTAGATTTGTATAAAGTATTAACTTCTTAATTCTCGTTCCCGTGAGATTCATGGCTTTTACTTTTCTGTGTTTTTTATTAAGATTGTTCGATCCCCACTAGTTTTATAAAATGTACCAGGGCTGTCCAATCTGTCCCCCGCAGAATACTAGAAAAAATTGGCAGAACTTTTTTTCGCTTATTAAATTTCCAAATATCGCCGATTCAATAAGACCTTGGTTTCTTTAAGAATTTTCTGGTATCTCGCAGGCACCAGGTTAGACAGCCTTGAAATATACTATAACTGGCTTTTTCTTCTTTTTGTACCTTGTCATTAGGTAGTTAGTATTTTTTTTAAGTGGTGGCATTAAGCAATCAGAATTTTTAAACCTTAGTTTTGAAGAGAAAATCTTCGTAGCATTTATTTTCCATTAAATATTTTCAGATGCAGTATTTAATTTACATATACAAAAGCAGCAAAATAAGATTAGTTTTATTGCTAATATTAATGCTGTTAATATATTACGCTTGGCTGCAAAACATGTTATTTGAAAGAGAGAGTGTATAGCCTCCGTAAAATATACATTCCTGATTCAGTAAGTGAACTAAAACACCGTAAAAACTACCCAGAAACAGTTCTGAAAATCTCTGGAAACAAAAGAAACTTTATTTATGAAATTATTATTTTAATAAATATATTATTTTTTTGAACTTCAAAAGATAAATAAAGCTTTACTTAACCATGGATAACTCGAAATATGTTACTGTAAGTTTCGGTTTGTAGTTATATGAGTTGTCACAAAATCTCCTGACACATTTTAAAATTCAATATACACAGAAATGCTTACTGGGTAAGTGAATAAGTTTGGTATTTTCATTTCTCTGTCACAGCGTCAAAATTTATCCGAAAATTGCAAAATTATTGTTAAAAAAACATAATGACAATTGTCGACATCTATGACAAAGCTCTGAACTAATTGTTTTCATTCCCTTGAAGAAAACTTTGCATCGTGAGAAGCATTTTACCAAATCGCAATAATGTGCAGCAATTACTTGATTTCATAATGGATTTTAACCCATTCTTGCCCACTACATTTTTGCGCAAATTTTATTCGGTTGGCACCACTATTTTTAAAAGAATTAAGTTTAGTTCATTAATTACGAAAATGTTTCAATTAAATAAAATAAAGATTGTTGTTCTTTTTTACCGGTGTCAAAAACAGTGCTACATGCACCTTTTGAAGCGTCCCTAAAAAGGGACGCTAGGCACTAATGGGTTAAAATGAAACACAAATTTTTTAGACATCCTGTATTGTCCTAGATTAATAAAAAGATTAATAGTATTCTTTTACATTGTGGAAAAAAAATAGACGAGGGCTGGATTTCATTAACACTTTGTAACAAATACACATTCAGAAAATAAAGTAAGTATCTTAATCTCTTACCATTATGGGAAACACATCAAAGAAGTTAAAATTTCAGAGTAGTAAAAGAAATTTTAAATTTCTTAATTTCTTTCTTGCAGCTTTTAGTCTAATCTTTAAGCTAAAACATATATGATATTCAATAACTTATTTTCAATTTTTCAATAAATTTTATGGTTTTAATGGTAATAATTAATTCCATTTTTATAAAGTCACATAAAATGGAAACAACCGTGATTTAAATGTTTTCTTTAACACTAGAACCGCGGGAAAATCCATTCAAGTTTTATAAAAATATTTCTCACTAGAATTTTCATTTAAAACTGTTTACGTTATTTATTGAAAATGTTTTAGCTCAGCATATGTGTTGCTTTTTTATTAAGAGTTTTCTGGTTCCAATCGACATCTCACCATATGATACGGGTCAAAATGATCCGTCGCCGCGGTTCTAGTGTTAAGAACCTACACTAGACACGTAATTAAACGTGAACGCTAATGTTCATCTTACGTTAGCGTTAATTTCAAATATCTTGTTTGAATTTCTATAACTGAAGGCTTTTTTTGCACAGGATAACTGACGATAATCTACGACTGGCCTATTTTTTTCTTCAAATTCGGTTTAATATTAATATTAATATTAATAAATAACCCTTTGCTTTTGTAAACGGGTTTGAAATACTCCACAATCGAAAAACTAAAACCTTGCTCGGTTAGAGATCCCTTAGCAATCCTATGCCACGAAAAAAGGAAAAACGATTAAAATGCGAGCCATATTATTGAAAAAGAAAGAATATTTTTAGCCTTAACATTAGTGTTTTAATTTCTTCACATGACTATTAAGGTCTCTTACTTGATAATTTTGAAATCTTGTCTTGAGAAATGTTTATAACTCAATTTTTTATGCTCTACAGGATAAGGAATTTTTTTAATATTTGTTAATTTTCAACCAATAATCTCTTTTGAATAATTTGATTCGATTTTATTTATGTTATTGTTCTATGTTATTTATGTTATTTATGTTGCTTGTGTTATTTATGTTATTGCAACTAAATGTTAATAGATTTAATAATAAATGTATAATGCAAATTGAATCTAGCATTATGCGGAAGTTTCTTTTTTTTTTAGTTCAGTAATCAAGTTTCATGTTTAATATTTCAAATTCCCTTCCTACTATCGCACATGGAAAGACATGAATTGCATTTGATATCTGATATTTCATATTCGAGATATGTGATACATTCAGTTTTAAAATAAGAAGTAGCGTTCATCAATATAAGCATTGTTTTGCATTTAATGTACATTTCAGAAATATTTCTTCTATTGACGTTAATAAATCTAAAAAAAATTCTCATGGTGTAGTTAAAAGAAGCAATGATACCGAAGACGGAGTGAAAAAGGAAATAATAATATATATCCCTTTTATAAATAGTTCGTTAAGATATTCGCCTTTTTTTCGCCATCTTAAAAATTAATTATATAAAAATATATTATAACAAATGAAAAAAAATCTCGATTAAAGCAAGTGCACAACAAAAAGCAATTACTAAATAAAGACGATTTCGAATTTTGGAATTTCTCTTTAGAGACACAGAGCATTTATTTATGATAAACAAAGAGAGCTTTATATGTTTATTTATTACATTCGTGCAATAAAAGATGATGATTGTATCTAAGAACATTTGTATAGAAAAGAGAAGAAAGTCTCCTTATTAATGAACAAAGACAAAGACATCTTTCGAAAATGTATAACGGCGAAAAGTGCTAATTTATGATAAACAAAGGAGGAAATACAATTATTTATTTATTTCATGCATTGTATCTTTGTAGTTTCATACAATAACAAATAACTACAAAAAAGCAATAGATGTTTCTGTGGAATTTCTTAAAGACGTGTATTCGTAAATGATTTTTATATCGTTAAGAAGTCTATTCAACTGTGCTGTTTTAGGCATGATAATATTCATTTAAATAATAAGATAAAAAGGAAGCACTTATGGCATTATAAATTATTAAATTTCCTGAAATAGCTTTTATTTAAACTGTAACAAATAACCGTAATTTCGGGTGTATAAGCCGCGGCTCAAACAATTCTTTTTCGACCCAGAATTTTTTTTTTAAATGAATGTTACTACTTAGATCGCCGTAAATATTTGTGTTTAATCATTAAATAAGATTTCTGGGTTCAAAAAGAATTGTTTGAGCAGCGGCTTATACACCCGAAATTACGGAAATTACTTATTTCCTTAAATAGAGTGCAGGGTGCTCGAAATTTATCTTTGCTCTTTTAAAATATAACTGAAAATCAACAAACATGATATGCACTTACGGTTTGTTATGTTCCATAAAAAAATATTAAAGTTCTTTTACAATGTTTTATTCCGCTTTTCGAATGTACCATAAGTAGCAAGAAAAACATCGCGATTTCTAACCGCGTTCTATGAAACATTGTAGAATCAACAGTCTAGATTGGTTTCGTAATATTTTGTATGGTGCTTTTAAGGGGCCTTTGGTTTTTTGGGGCCCGGCTCCCCCCCCCCCCCATGTTTCTGACGTTCTGTTTGTTAGACTTTGGCTATGACTTGAATTGCTCTATGTCTCATTTCTCTACTAGATGTAAGGAGTTGATCTTTCCAAGTACTCTGTCAGCTATCTTGTCCAAGTGTCTGGAAATCTAGGTGATAGCAGTAAAATACTGGCGACATCTAGCTTACACGTCATTAAAAAATACTGATATTTTCTTTATGGAACATAAAAAACATATCATTGTAGCTTATTTTATTTTTTTAAGTTTTAAAAGATACATTTTTGACACCCTGTGTATCTTTCAAATTTTTATTTAGTATTGTTGCAAAAGAAAATTTTATGAGTTATTTTTTTCCTCTAAAAACATCAAGAGACCTCACTTCTTTTTCTTTTCCATGTTTTTGTACATTTTCAAAACTACTGCATGATATGTTTTGTTCTATTCAACTGTGACGCTTTTTTGAGATAACACTAGTTTAAATGTTGCAGATTTTGAAAATTTTGAATATGTAACAGATTATATCTGCTTGATTATCTTATATTTAACTGCTTACATTAAGATAAAATTTTAATTTTGATAATTTCGAAAACTGAGTTTTATGGAACTAGTGTTTTTTTAAATTTAATTTAAATATGATTTTTTAAAACTTAAAATTACCAATATGAGGTGCATTTTTTGTTGTAACTAATTTTGTAGGCTTATAAATCAATAAAACAGTTTCTTCTTAAATATTTTCTTTAGTTGAAATTTGACGGGTTCTACCTTGTACTATATAATAGGCAAATTTAGTTTAGCAAGAAAATTAATAGCATGTTGAACTTTATTTTTCAGCAATTTATACTAATATATGGAAACATACTTGAATGCTTTTATTCAGCCGTGTAGTTTACCCGTACCTTTATTACACGCCAGTATTTGGCTAAAATTTATTTAATACTAAAACATTCTTAAAACTACTGATATAAAAATCTCAGAAATTATCATTCATAGAAGTCCATGTATTCAATTCTTTCTGTGGAACTGTATATAATTTTATTTATATTCTACTAACATTTCTTCGTAAAATGAATGCAGTTCCGCTCAAAAATGCATAGCTCATAACCCTTTGAGCTCTGATGGTAGAATTTTCTATCACATAATTTTAATTCCGAAATGTCACAATGACACCAGAAAATTCGACCAAATTTATTTGAAAAATGTCTACTGCATTTTTTTTTTCGTGTTTATCGTTAACCGTTTTTTTTTCTTTGCAAAATATTGGTGCCAATGTGACATTTGGTATTTTGAAGAAATGTACACACCAGAGCTCAAAGTGTTAAAAAGTTAGCTTTAAGTAATTTACGTCCACATTCAGTAACGGTTGCGAGCTGTTTTGGATAGCCCTATATATCAACTATATAATTTATGCGCACCATATAATAAGCATAGATATGGTGAAACTGAAAAGCGCATATCATAATTAAAATGCTTTCATCCATCCATCAGCCATTTCGGGTACATACACAGTATTTCAGAAAAAATATACTATATGGCATCTTATGTGTTTCTGTAAACGCTATGCACTTCGTATTAGGCATGAATAAATCATATAACTTATATTAAGCCCCAACGACGTATATCAATTTTATTATTCATAAAATAGTTTGATATAATTAAAATATGCCGAACAAAAATTCCCCCCTTTATCATTATGTAATAGAACTCCTTTGCGTGGCCCTGTAAATGAAAAGTAGCTATTTTTTCACCGAATATTTTACAAAGTGCATATTTTTGTCCACGTTATAAATGCATATAAATTTTAATATGTTTGAATAGGTGCAACATCTTTAACCTTCCTACCCTGTTGAAATTTCACTCAAACTTGATTAAAATATTCCACACCAGAATTTATATTTAAATCCATTTAAGATACTTATTTAACTTAAATCTTTGTGTTATTTATTTAATTTACATTATGAAAATTTTTCTGGTTTGAATGGAATGAAACGCATTATAGGACTGGGTCGATTAGACCCATTCAGGGTAGGAAGGTTAAAATTCGTTTGAAGCAATTTTTTACCATAGGCCGTAATGTAACGGTAAAGTTTTTACTGTCCCTGTAAATAAACTAATCATACTACCAACTTCTTTGGAAATAGGGTTCGTGCTAGGGTAAACGTCAATAAAGTCCACACATTTCAGGGCAATCAGAATATACTGAGGGGAGTTAGCATGCGGACAGACGGACATACAAACCGAAATCATAAACACTTTTCAACTTTGCTGGAAAATGTTAAAAAGAGTACATAAATAAACCATGGGGTCTGAAGAGGTTAAGGAGACGCAAAGAAACAGTTATGAAAAAAAAAAAACTTATTGGCTGTGGTTACCTTGAAAAAAAAAGCTTTTTTAATACCAGACTTATGAAGCAAGCAGTAATTACTATTGCAATAAAACTTTTCATCATTATATTATATTACAAAAAATAATCTCTTAAAAAAAGTGATACCAAAAAATAAAAAAATAAAAATTTGGCAGTAATATAAAAACCACTGTGATAGACACAAAAAGAAAGTTTCAAGGTAGAAATTTTTTTTTTCAAGTTTATTATAAAATCGAATATATATAATAATGATATTGTTTCTAATAGAATTGTTTAGACGCAGAGCAATCTGTCTGTAAAAATATGAATTTTGAGTATTTTTTTTTTCAAATAATGTAACGCAAGAAATGTAAAAGCAATATCTGTTGGCTGAAATATATGTTAAATAATTTCATTTAACTTCTCCTATCACCATTATTTTAAACCAACAGTATCAACGATATCAGATAGTATCTAGTCAAAAAAATAAATAAACTAAATGTCATATTCAGTTTATGCGATTTCAATGAGATTGTATGTCTAATATTTGGAAAACGAATGACATTCTTCAAAAGAAAAAAGTAAATGTAGGGATAACAGCAGGTGATAACTAGTCAGATGTTGCAATCACAAAACTTTCTTCTAATTTATGCATATGTTAATATTTCCTGAAAAAATGCACCATAGCAGAACCATCGGTTAGGTGGTTTAAATCAAAATCTAGTCAGCAATAACTTATTTTCATTAATAACTGAATCTAAAGTTTGATGAATTTCCGTGCATTCGTTCTTGAGATAGAGCACCAACAAAATTTTTGTCACATGTTTACAGACAGACTGACAAACTCACAGATTCACCGACAGATATTTTGTAAAAACATGTTTATCGGGTTCTCTGACCCCCTAAAATGTTTAAATCCGTCGGAAACCGTATTTCAAAATTTTTCACGAATCCAATACTTCTTGTTAAGATACAAGAAAGTAAAAAGAAAAGAAATTGCACAATGGGTTTCAGGATGCGTGGTCAGAATTTGAGATTTCAGACATTACTTTTTGTATCGTTGTAATATATAAGTGTCGCTTAACACAACCTACGTTTTCCTTTTCACGATATTAGAAGTTACCCTCTAATTCCCAGTGTAAAATGGGTTTCAAAAATTACGTTAGTCAGAAAATTGCAATTCATATCAAGAAACCTACAAACATAATTTTGGTTTGTTTAATAAAGAAATGTCTGCCATTAATTAAAGCAAAATTTTCTATTTTAAATACATATTTTTAATTTCTGGTGTGAATACGGAATATCTAAATAAAATAAAATCAAATAGATCGTGAAACTGATGGTTTCAAAAAGGTTACCAAGGGCCATAGAGGGTAAAATAGAAGCGAATTAAATAAAACTTGTGTATTACAAATTCCATATCCAGTAGATTATGTGGTACTGAGCTTTCAGTATTTTATAAGACAGTTTTTTTTCAAATTTCATGAAAAAAGCCTTGCGATTAAATACTTAACCGATTCTTTTTTTACGTACAATAAATTGAATTTATGGGTTAACATTACTTTTTTAAAGCTAAAATATTTCTAATATTTAGTCTAAACATTTCTGCAATCAAATAGTAAGAAATTGTATTTAAAAAAATAGTGGTATCAAAAAGCTTTAAGTGATGCATCAAGCAAATTTTTTTGCCCGTACGACGTATGTACAAAACACGGAAGTGGTTAATTAAATCAAATATTTCTATTTGGAAATAATGTTGGGGAAACTTTTAAGCGAAAAATTCTAGCACATACTTTGAAGGATTTCTTCAGCTTTTCAACCTGAAATTTTATTTTTGGAAAGTAAGAAGGACTTTCTTTTATTAAAATGACTCCTTATACGTTTAAGAGACATGTTCATAAGTTATGGAAAATTTTTACAAAGTCAAATAAGTGAAAAAATTGTTATTTTTAATAACTCGTGTGTTACGGATATTGCTCGTGCATTAGCTGGGAAAAAGAAGGATAATTTAAAAAATAAAACAATGAGTACATGATTGGGAAGGAAAAGAATACAAATTAGGAAAAGGGGATATCATTTTGCAAGATCCGTATTCAGATTATAGGAAATGAGATTTTTTTTCTATCCTACGCAGCATATTACCTAAGAAGGTGGACACTAGAACGCCCGAAAGTTTTACACAAGTTTCATAAAAATATTTCACACCACGATTTTTATTTTAAAATATTTAACTAACATATTTAGCGTAATTCCACGTGGTTTAAATTTAAATTATTTTAGGGGTTAAATATCTGGCTTTAATTGACATTAAACCCTTTGAGCTCTGGTGGATACTTTTTTTCAGAATTCCAAATTTGCATCGGTATATTGCAAAGAAGAGATATCGACGATCGGTTAACGATATACACAAAAAAAAGAAGCGATAAATCTTTTTCGAATAAATTTGGTCGAATTTTATTGTGCTGTTCTGACATTTCGGAATGAAAGTTAAGTGGTAGAAAATTCAACCATCAGAGCTCAAAGGGTTAATCGTATGGTCGGAGTCGAATCGACTCCTTTAGGGCGTTTTAATGTTAAATAAATAAGATTTCCTAATGTTTAACACTTTAAAAGATTTCTTGAATATTTCTAATCTTTAATAATAGTAAACTAATCAGAAATTTTCTTTATAAAGCACATTATTTATATGTTTAAAGCAGATAGATTCACAATATTGCAAAATCGTTAAAAGTGGTTATAAAATAAGTATACGTTTCCGCTGATGTAATGCACGATATGTTGTTGTTGCTTGAATAGAATATAAAAAAAATAAGAAATGCAAAGCGCGTGGGAGTAGCCGCAGCTGATATAAAGCAGGAAATCTGGTCATTGTATTGCAAGTTACGTGCTACGATTTTGCGATCACATATTTTTCTTTTCTCTCTCTTTGAATTAACTTGGATGGTTGCGAAACGTACGTTATGTTTTTCCGGTTTTAACATGTTAATTTAAATTAAATTCCTTTAGAAAAATGTGTCATTTTAAAAACTCCAGTTATAGTACGAATTACAGAATTAGAGTATTTTCACAGAAACATTTATTTATAATATTTACTAAGATTTATGATCTATCACTGATAGAAATACGTAAACTTCAAAAATGTTTAAAAGAAGTTGATAGTAAGATTATGTTGATGAAGAATTCCTTCTATTCTTGTATTTTGAAATCACCTTTTTTAATGCTGTAACTAATCCAATAAGTTATATATGCATATATACATGGCTGCCAACTACTACGCCTATTTTAAGACGAATAAACATAGTAGTAACAGAAATTTTAAAAGATAATGAAGAATATGGAGTGTAATTCATAACCCTGAATATATTTGGCATGCATTTTACGAAAATATTTTTGTGGTTCCAAACATGTTTATGTGATTTAAATAGGCGTAGAAGTTGGCAGCTCTGTATATATGTTTATATTATATACATGTGTTCAATTTTCTGACTTTAATATCTAAAGTCATTTTCTGATTTAACGATTTATTAGGACGAAGCTATGTAAGCATATACATATATGTTTATATTATATACATGTGTTCAATTTTCTGACTTTAAGATCTAAAGTCATTTTCTTATCTAACGATTTATAGTAATCTGACGACTATACAATTTCAGAGATTTCAAGAGTTAAAAACACATAAAATTTTGAGAGTAAAGAAAACATGAAATATCCGACCAAATCCAATCGTTACACAAATGAGTAAAATATTCGATTTTGTCTAGACTGTTATTAGTGAAAAGCTCTTGGAAATGATAATATATATCATCTCTTTGCTATTGAGTATTAATGCAATATTATTGTTTAATGGTGTATTATTTCTTCTCCACTTTGACTTCAGAGAAAGAATTTTTATGTATTTGGATTGTTTCGAATCTTAGATATCGAAGCACATCATTCTAAGATCGAAATTGCAACTATGTTTGAGTTTCATTAAAAAAATAGAAAGAAGGAAGGTCCACACATGTGTACCCAGGGAACGAAGAGAATATATATAGAAATACCCATTCAAATCCTGTCGTTAATGAGATCTTTCATGCCGCAATTTTTTCCATAACGTCATATTTATAGAGAAATAAATGTAAAACTGATTTTGTCAAAGTTTTATTATTGGAAATTACTTGTGATGTGGATTAAGTAATTATAAACTAACAAGCAAGTTAAGAAAGTTTCTCCATTTTTATTCTTTTGAAGTCTGTTGCTCTTTTCAGATTCTTTGTAGATAACGTCATGAAAGAAATAGATTTATTACTCCATGAAATGGCTTGTTAAAAAATTGAATGTTAAGTATGATTCCTTTTTAGTTCTGTAAACTTAATTTCTGTTGCTTAAAACAGCTGTGTAAACATTACGTTACTAAATTTAAAGCAAATCAGTCCTAGAAGAAACAAGAAAGGACCAACATGCGCAAGCTTATATTATAAACCTCTTTCCAACACTTCCAAATTCTGTTACGAAATTTTATTGCTTTACCGTAATTTCCTGCGTATAATCCGCAGATCAAACAATCATTTTCAACCCAGAAATTTTATTAAATAAAACATAACTTTTTAGATCGCCGTAAATATATGTTTTCAATTGCAGAATAAAAATTCTGGGGCGAAAAAGAATTGTTTGGTCCGCGGATTATACGCAGGAAATTACGATACACTAGAACAGCCAGAAATATTATCCACCCTTAATTAAAACATTTTACAAACCAGAATTTTTAATTAAGAAAATTTTTCACATATTTATTCAACATTTTTTTTTTCTAGTTACAATTGAACTATATTTAAAAAAACTATTCTGGTTCGAATTGACATTTTATCATTGTATAGGTGTCAAACCAACATTAGCTGCATAATCTAATGTTAAAAGTAAGTAGATGATATACAGAGAAAAATTATTTAACTCTTTGAACTCTGATGGTAGAATTTTCTACCATATAATTTTAATTCCAAAACGTCACAATGACACCAGAAAATTGGACCTAATTTATTGGAAAATTGTTTAATACATTTTTTTTGTGTTTATCATTAACCGTTTTTTTTCTTTGAAAAATACTGGTGCCAATGTGACAGTTGGAATTTTGAAGAAATTTACACCCCAGAGCTCAAAGGGTTAAAAGCGAATGATATTTGAAAACTAGATTTTCGTAATTTTTGATTACAGAAAAAAATAGTTGTACTATTAGTGTATTCTTGTAAATGAGCTATAGATCAGAATATGCACAATGAAATTAAAATTTAGCATTGTTCAAAAATTGATAACATAGTCCAGTGAACAGCATTCATCTTTAGCAATTTCTGGTAATACATGGTAATGGAGTAGAATCTTCTTCCACACCGTTGTGCAATTGCAAAAAACTTTCTAAAAATGCTTTACATTCATTAAAATTTTATTTACAAAGAGAAAGCTCATAAAACAACTAAAAATTCATTTTCAGATTTTAGTATCCATAGACGACAATGTATTTAGCTCTTTGCGTAGAATTTATAAAAAATTAAATGTATTCTATGAGTATGTTTTAGTATACAAAATATGTTTGAGCTGTAAAATGATAACTCAATTATAAACACTTTCAAACAATTCACACTTATGGTTCTAAATTAGTTTGTATAGCTCTGTACAGGATCTGTATCCTTGAAGGTTTTTCAAGTATTTTTAATCAGACTTTTTGCAGGGTAATATGTCTTATTTCATGAAAAATTATAATCTGTCGTCAGATATAGCAGGATATTTCCATGAGCATTTGTCGCGTAAGTCACATTTCTAATAAATGCTAAATTGTTGGCCACCGTTATTTTCGAAAGGTTTGCATGGCTTTATTCAGTTAGTGAAATTGCTCTGATAAAAGTCACATTTTACCATTCTGAAATACTGGTATCCAAATTCGTAGTATGTGACTTACACGACATGTGCTCATGGAATTACGCAACAATCGATATTAAACTTTTAAGCTTTGGGGTGAATTTCTTCAAGATGCCCAATTGTTACATTGGCACCAGTATTTTGTAAATGAAAAAGATTAGATCAATTTTTACATGAATTTGAATGAATATTCGGAGGTCACTGTGACATTTGGAGATTAAAATTAAGTGATAGAAAATTCAGACATCTCAGCTCAAAGGGTTAACGAAATAACTTCATAAAAACACTTAAAATCCCATAAATCTTTTGATGACTAGAAACCGTGCTGCATATGATGATCTATTATGGCATGTACTAGTGCCGTTTTTTCCATGTTAATGACATAGATTTTTACTAAAAATATTTTTAAAAGAGAAAAATATTTGAAAAATATTTGAAAAATCATAACATGCTTGTCGATTAGTAAATATTAAGAAACTAAAGATTCAGTTGTAAAACTATCCAGAAAACAATAACTTACTTCTAAAAAATACTTTTATTAACTCCTATAATTTTATAGCGATCGATAGGCTGCTGACGATTTAGATCCCATTTTCCTTCTTTTATGGATTCTTTACATTTCATTTCTTCAAACAATTTGGAATGTTCCTCAAAGAGAAACCCTGTTGAGTTATCTTTTTTTCTATATTTTCCGACATTTTATTACCTTATATAAAGCAGAAAAATTTACGTGATGTTCCTTTTCCTTCCAATATCAATAGCTTTCCATTTTCTTTAAAAAACAGTTTCCCTTTCTCTATTGAAATCGCTTTTCGATCTTTGAAGGTATACTTTACGATAATTTTTTATCATAAACATCTTTCAATGGCAACATTTATGATTTTGTTATAATTTTGAAGATATAAAAGTAGGTACTGTTAGAAATTTAGTAGATATTGAAAGTAGTCGAGAATAAATATGAATAATAGATATATAGTGAATATAATTTTTAAAAATATTAATAAAGCATTAATTTTAGATAACCATGTTTTGAAAAGCACATTTTTTATGTTTTATGTTTTTTTTAAATGGGCTATTTACATGAGTACTTGCAGTGAAAGTATTTTTGATCAGCAACCAATATTTTAAAACATTAAAATATGATCTATGAAGAGGAGATATCTCATACATTGAATAAGCCTAACAAACTTTTCGAAAATAACTTCGCCAGCAATCATTTTATGTGACTTATTTATAGCTATTTGACTTATACTACTGTAATTTCCCGCGTATACGCCGCGGCGTAGTTAATTCTCTTTCTTATTGGAAATTTTATTGAATAAAACGGAGTCAAATAAATACTAAGCAACACTAAGTCATATTTTATTTAAAACAAATTCTGGCAGGAAATCGAGTTATCCGAACTGCGAGACATACGCTAAAAATTATGGTACAAACACACATGGAATTAGCCAAATATAGTTTAATAACTTCGCGTCTGTACGTCCTTATTTCATATACAATCGGAAATATACTATATGGACAAAGCTGAGCAGTGACTTTCGATTTTAAACATTTTGCTAAATATCTAGAAAAATACACGAAGATCTATCCTGAAACATTAGATGTTTTAACAGAATAGTACCGGCCATATATTTAAGCAAAATTTTTGCCCGAACCCAATAAGGGACCGTAGACAAATTGAAAAAGAATGAATGTATTTTGGAAAACAATGTCAAAGTAAAGTAACAAAAAAAAGCGTTCAAGCACTAGATTATGATTAAGTAGTTATTGTAATGAACTGAGTTCATTTACATGAGGATAGGATGTATACTCGTAGATAAATTAAGCTTATCATAAAAACAGTCACTAAATTTTCCAATTCTCAAATTTCACCATATGTTTTGTTTACAATTTATAGAGCTCTTAATATCAAAGAAAACTTTCTTTTCATAAAAAATGACAGCAATATTATACACAGTGCCCTGCAATCAGAATTTTTAAAATAATAAAAATTGTGTGAAAAATAAACAGGTATACTGAATAGTGTTTAACACTAGAACGCCCGGATGGAGTCGATTCGACTCCAATCATGTAACTAAATTTCAATTCGAACCAGAAAAATTTTCTTGAAATAATTTAAATCTAATCCACGCAAATTTACGTTAAATAAATCAATTAAATAATTTTGAATAAAAATTCTGGTGAGAAATATTATTTTCAAACTTGAGTAGAATTTCCGGGCGTTCTAGTGTTAAGTGTGCACGCGAGACTGCAATCGAAATAAAATGTACATAATATGTTAGCTAAATATATAGTACAACTTTTGTGAACGTCTCAAATACACAGCTTGAAACTTCTGAAAATTATCATCGATATTCTAAAAACCCGTTCTTTCCAAAAGGAAGCCGAAAGATGAGGGCTGTATCGAAATATGCAGTACATGCAATACTGTGTATGCTATATTGAAACTAATCAATGGATATATGGATACAATCCTACTTCTTTTTGCTTTATTTTGGGAACAATGGATTTTCAGTTCATCGTATTGACGATCGTTTTCAGAATTTTCAAACTATGTTTTTGAGACTGTCACGAAAGTTGCAACACATTATGGACATGTAGGGATAAGGAACTTCTATAAATACAGTTTTAAACCTCGAAGCCCGAGTTTGGATTTTTTTTAATTAAAAGTGTTTGATTTAATTTTTATGCGATGTTAGAGCATTTTGTTCTGTTTCGAAGCAACCTTTCACATAAGTATACCTTTCACATAAGTGAAAGGAATACGGTTTCATTATTTTAAGCAAATATACCGTAATTTCGGGTGTATAAGCCGCGGATCAAACAATTCTTTTTGGACCCAGAAATCTTATTTAGTGATTGAAGATAAATATTTACAGCGATCTAACTAGCTATATTTGTTTCTTAAAAAATTCTGGGTCGAAAAAGAATTGTTTGAGCTGCGGCTTATACACCCGAAATTACGGTAGTAAATTTTATACTCTTATTAATAAAATTTATTCGGAATTTAAACACAGGGTTCGCACACCCCTTATTTTTTTAAGGACTCTGGCACCACTATTAAATATAAGAAAATTTACATTTAATTTTTAAAACATATATTTCGCAATCATACGCCTTATTCAATGATTTTACAATAATTTGCGGCAGTGAAATACTTTGAAAATATTTTTAAATTTAAGTGATAGAACTTGCGAACCCTGAAACAGCGATTTTTGAGACTTTAGAAAATTTTTAACGTGATTTGTAGTGTTTTTTCGCATTTTACGACTACTTTTTGCAATTGCAGAGCTGGCAGTGCTCTTAAAATTTCCACACATTCCTACTACAATTTTAAATTAATGCATTAGTAATCTAATAAAGATAAATTCAATTATTCCTTCCAACTTGATCTATATTTTCAATTGCTCTGTCAGTTTAAAATAAAATTAGTGTAAAATCATCTATTCCATACATCAATAATGGTCCGTTAATTATTCCTTCAGCCGTAAATAGAAAACATCCAACTTTTGAATTTAGTGCCAATCAGATATTTAAAAAAAACGGTCTCTGGACTGCCATATTAAGCCATTGTTTTGTCTAAACAACGCACATCAATGCATTCCAATGATTACAAGTTAACCCATTCGTGCCCAGCATCTTTTGCGTAAATTTTATTTGGTTGGCACCACTATTTTTAGAAGATTTCAGTTTAGTTCGTTAATCACGAAAATGCATCATTTAAATAAAATAATTATTGCTTTTCTTTTTTACCGGTGTCGAAAACAGTGCTGAATGAACCAATTTGAAGCGTCCCTAAAAAGGGACGCTAGGCACTAATGGGTTAAGGGAACCTTGGAGAGTCCAGCCAGTGTTATCAGATGGGCTACTTATTTTAAATTCAGATTATTGACTGGCACCACTTTTTTGAAATAGTAAAACGCGCCTTATTGAATGAGCGAATTTTTAAAGGCGAAAACAGACGGAATTTTGCCGTTTCAAAAAAGTGGTGCGAATCAAGGTATCTGAATTTAACCCATTAACGCCCAGCGTCCTCTTTTGAGGACGGTTACAAAAAAAGGGCAAGAAAGCGGTTTTCGCACCAGTAAAGAGGAAGATAAACATATACCTTATTTCACGCGGTAGAATCCTCGATAAATTTAGATAAAAGTTAATTTGCTTTTAAAAGTGGTGGGAAATACAAAATTTAAATTTTAGCGAAGAAAATAATGAGGGCGTTAATGGGTTAAAAAAAGTAGCCCACTGGCAACACTGAGTCCAGTGTCTGGAATTAAACTGTTGGCCTGTAGCTTAATAGCGTGACGCGGTGTGCACTGAGATCCTAGGCTTCAGAAATCGTTCTCAATTCTGTGATGATTTCTGACAGATATTCTCCTGATAATGATGCACTGTGATTGCATCCGCTTATTATTTAAAAGATTTTAGTCGATATTTCAACTTTCAGGTTCCATTTATCATTTCTTAAGGTTGAATAGGCAAGCATCAGAGTGGACACATGCTACTAATTAACGAGTAACCTTCTCTTTTACTTAAAAAAAAAACTAATAGTTATCTCTTTACTGAAAGGATTATTCTTCCGTAAAAGTATTTTTAAAACTCATATTTACTATTAGATAAAAATAAATTTACCAGTAATTATTCACCTCAATTGATAGATGTAAAATCAGGTTTCGCACCCTCCTTATATTTTTAAGGACTCCGGCACTACTATTAATAATAGGAAAACTTATATTTGGTTTTTAAGAAACAGAATGTTCAACCACTACATTTATTCTAAAATTTTGCATTAATTTTCTGCAGTGGAACACTTTAAATACACTGCTCAAAACAATTAAAGGATATTGCAGTTTTAGGTGGATTTTGTATCTGGGAAACTTTTTAGCTGATTGAAAAATGGTCGACAGACATAATAGGTTATATGAGAATAAATTACACATGTTTGGCAGAAAAAATGCATTTTATTGCGCATTTGTGTACAAAAGGAAAAAACACAATTTGTTCATATCAGAAAAAAAGAATAAGAAAAGGTGTTTTCTTCAAAGAAAATCATTTTCAGTAGGGGGTATGGTTTCCACGGGCGGCCAGTAACGTTGAACACTTTTGAGGCATGGACTCAATGAGGCTATTAATGACGAGTTGGGGTATTTTGCCCCACTCTTCAAGAAGAGCTCTTTCCAGTTCTTGGAGAGTTTGTGGGGGTTGTTGGCGGCCAGAAACTCGTCTTCCTAGAGCGTCCCAAACGTGCTCGATTGGATTCATGTCTGGAGAACACACTGGCCATTCCATTCGAAAGATTCATTCCTGGAAAAGGAAATCCTCCACCAGGTTTGCACGATGTGGCCTGCAGTTATCGTCCATTAAAATGAAGTTATCTCCGATTGCTGCAGCGTAAGGGACTACAATAGGTCTGAGGATCTCATCCCTATATCGGCGACCAGTCAGAGCTCCATCTCGAATGATGTAGAGGTCAGTGCGCCCGTCAATGGAGATGCCACCATACACCAACACTCCTCCACCGCCAAATCTGACACTTTCGTGCACGAACGCAGGATTATTCCTACTGCCACGGTCGCGCCAGATGAAAATACGCCTATTATCCGGATGCACAGAAAAACGGGACTCGTCAGAAAACAGAATATTGCTCCATTCATTTCTCCTCCAGTTGACATGCTCAGTTCCCACTCCCTGCGGTCGCGACGATGCCTCTATGTTAATCTAACACATACCATCGGTCGGCGAGAATACAGACCTACAGCATACAGACCTACAGCATGGAGCCGGTTTCGGACAGTCTGAGTTGAAATCGTGGTGCCTGTAGCCGAGCGAAGGTGTTGTTGGAGAAGAGTAGCGTTCATGTTTCGGTGTCTCCGAGCTTTTAACGCTAAATACCGATCTTCATTGGGCGTTGTTGCCCGTCTACGACCTTGCATTGGTCTTCGGCCTGCACATCCACTCTCCAAAAAACGGTTCCAGATCCTAGAAATGACACTTTGTGACACTCCAATGGCTTGCGCTACTTCGGCTTGAGTTTGGCCCCCTTCTAATCTACCAACAATTCTCCAAGCTTCTGAATCTGTCAAATGACTTCGCTGAGACATCGTACTCATCGAAACAAAGCAATCACTGAATGCCGATCATCCTTGTCTTCAGTTTCTTTTATCCAGTTGAAAGTCAAATTTCATTCGCTGCCGCTGAAGCGACGTTTTTGACGTCGAACTCAAAATTTGCATACTCCACAGTTTGAAAACCAGAAAAATTTGCATTTGTGATTCTCTTCTTCTATTTTCGGCAAAAAATTTTTCGTTTATATCTTTATTTTATATAAATCTTCAAATATCCTTTAATTGTTTTGAGCAGTGTATAATGTACAAATTTAGTGGTACAATTATATTAACCCTGAAAATGGTCCCTGCTTAAAGATATTTAAAGCGAAATTACGAAACATTAAAAAGAAATTATACTCTCTTCCTAGTAATGTATGAAATCAATCAACGAATAACAAATAAAAGAACTTTCGAGATTAAAGAAGTGATTTAAAAAGAGATTTAAAGAAAACTTTACTAAAGACAGTTCAAAGGATTGCTTATTATTTCTCTTTGATTGAGAACTTTTGTGCCTTTTTGAAATAAGATAGAAGAATACGGCTCGTTAGGAGTCAAAGCTTAAAAATGAAAGATGAAATAAAAAAGGAATATTGGATGTATTTTAACGCTGAGTATGGTAAAAATTTTCTTGGCTGGTATAGAATATTTTTGGTATATTGAACGTTGTGAAAATGACATGCCAAATTGAAAAAACAGAAATAAGTATATAAAATATTAAAGAACTTTGTATTTATTTTAACACTAGACACAAGGACGAGAAAGCATGCACCATGCACAGATTATGCAATACTTTCTAACACTGATACAATATTTTTAAGAAATAAGGTTTTTTTCAAACAATAAATTGGGATATGAAAAGAAGCAATTTTAATAAAATGCACTGCAAACAATTTTACCAATTGAAGACAATATAGAGGAATTTTTTGCGTATCCCTGTAAATGCTACGTAGTTTCTTCTATAACATTCTACAGAGAATATCATAGATATGTGCAATTTACTTGTCCGTCAGATTATATTTAAGGGATTTAGAGCACTGACAGGCATACAGAAAAACGAAAATAATAAAAAAAGTTTAATTACAATATTGGCCCAAAAATAGGATTTTTTATGACATTTTGTAATATTTACTTTCGCATACTATTGTTTTATTTAAGATATCTTTATCAACTATATGACACTTTTGAATTGGCATTCAGATGAAACATCAACGTTTAATATGTAAATGGGGAAAAGTGCCATATAGTTACTAAAACAATCTTAAAATATACAAATGTAGGTGAATGTACATATTCAAAAATGTCACAAAATTCCTCGCCAAAATGTTTTGTCCAGTACGGTATATTTGAAAGTGTTAAAGATAATTTTTACAAAAATGATAACGTATTCAAAATGCCAAGTATTATGAAAATATTTAAATTTAAAATTTAAAACCCTTTTCTTGTTACCTAAGATTAATATTTTTTCCTTGCGGGTTCAATTTCTTCTGAAAAAAATGCACTGTGCTTGATTTATTTTAAAGAAAAATATTTCTTTTTTACATCAATTAACAGATTTGAAAGATAAGAAAAAGATTGATAATACTAATAGCTGAAACCTCTCAAATAATTAATAAAAAATTTAACAAACATTTCAAATTATTGTCAATTTCAAAATTTCAAAAATAACTAACAAACAGAAAGCAAAATCACTCTTGAAATGCAATATTTTAACACTTTGCAGCGCTTTCGGAATACTGTAACAAAAGTTAACCGTTTCATAATGTGTGTGACAGATAGTATATATACAGCGGTCGCAGCGTCCCTAAAATGGTAACACTTTGCTACCAGTATTTAAAATCAAAAATTTTCGTGGGAGATTTTTCTAACATATAATATAAAATTATATGATAAACATTATCATCTCAACAATATGGTAGTAAAGTGTGAAAATTTTAGGGACGCTGCGACCCCCATATATAATATATATGGTATCGTATGATATCTAAGGGAAAGAAATATAAAATGCATTAACCCATTCGTGCCTAGCATCTTTTGCGTGAATTTTACTTTGTTGGCACCACTATTTTTAGAAGATTTAAGTTTAGTTCATTAATCACAAAAATGCATCATTTAAATAAAATAATTATTGCTTTTCATTTTTACCGGTGTCAAAAACAGTGCTGAATGCACCTATTTGAAGCGTCCCTAAAAAGGGACGCTAGGCACTAATGGGTTAATAGTATTTGAAAATGTAATTTCTGGAATTAGATTTTATTGTCAAAAAATATATGATCGTATTAGCATCATTCTTATTTCTTTTCTTAGTTATAATCTTTAAAAAAGGATTTTTTTTTCAATTCCTTTATATGATATACATATTTGTGTGTATACTGCAAATTATGCTAAACTATGGTTCAGTTAGGGAAACGCATAGCACAGTGGAAAATCCTTCTTGTGAAACATCCATCAATAAATAGAAAATACTAGATATCTTTTGTTCAGTCCTGAATACGATTTACAGAATTTGTACTTACAAGTAAATTGAACAAAAAAAGTGAAATTAAAAAGTACGCATACCACAAATGTAATCCCGTTTCCAGGAATTTTCGTGTAAAAGCTTATTCAAATTTTTGCGTAATAGTGTACAGTATTTTGGATTACAGTATCGCTACAGTATACCGAAATATTTAATAAGTCGCTGTAAATACAATATTCTTTCTATTATACTGGAAGTTACTTGTAGTAAACCTCAGTACGTATATCATTTTCATAAAATGTGAAACATGTTAATATTATTAAAACACGCCCCATACAATTTCCCCCCCCCCCTAAATAATTATGTAATGGAATACTTTTGTGTAGGCCTGTAAATTAATAGCAAATATTCTTTGCACCACACATTGTACAGAATGTATATTTTTGTATATTCTTCATAGATGCATATAAATTTTATTATATTCGAAAGCGTCTAACACTATTAAAATGCATTTGTGACTATATTTTGACTTTGACCGTAATGAACAAAATACTCATTATCACTATAATTAAACTATGTATCCGATTTTCATAAAATTTGAAATGACTCAACAAAATTATACAGAAATTCTGTATTTTAAATTTCAAATAATTGGGTTGAGTTGTTTTCGCTCTGTTATATACGGACAGACGGACGAACCCAGCGACGACTGTAGGTGCTACGTATTACATAATTACAAATGCACCTAAAATTCTGTAAGATTACTGAGAAGATTTTAGGAAACTGGATTGCCTAGACCATTCTTTGTAAATGCAACCCTGATTACAGGTAAAATTTTAGTCAGATTACTGTAAGTTACATAGATTATTCTTTGTTTTTATAGTGTACAGATAAAATTTTAGTGCGCATACAGATTTTTCTATTGTTGCATCTGTAGAGTTATAAATATCTTTTTTATAGTGCACATAATTTTAATTCAATACTATCCCATCAATAGTTAATGATTTTAGGTTACTGTGATGATTATGTGATATTTAATATGGAATTATTTATTAATACATAATATAGTATGTACTTCATAAATGCATATAAATGTTATTTTATTCGAAAAATTGTAACACCATTAAAGTGCACATGAAACTTTTTTCCCCATTGGCCGTAATGTAACGGAATACTTTTGATTATCTCTTTAATTGAACTATGGATCGGATTTTAAAAAAAATTTGAAATGACCATAGACAAAATTATGTAATAATTTTATATTTTAAATTTCAAACGATTTAGTTGGGCAGTTTTTGCTGTGTTATATGCGGCCAGATGGACGTACAGACGGACGGACTAAACGGCAACTATAGGTGCTACGTATTTACATAATTACTAACGCAACTAAAAGGAAAAGGAAAGCGTGACAGCTAAATAAGTTTCTTTTACAGGATATTGATGTATAGTGTTTCCATAATCCTAGTCAGAAAAAGCGAAACAAGGAGACAATAAAAGCGGGCAAATTTAAAAATTGGACATAAAGTGCAGTAAACCCTATGAAAACGGAACCTGGCTATAAATAAATGGAATTTAAAATTTCCACTGTCCCTCCGGTAGGATTATCACACAATTCGATCTGCTGAGACATTTTTTTCTCCTATCCCTTGTGATTCCATCTTAGCACATTTTATTATACTTAAAAAGTACGAAGGTCGTATAAGATAATAAAGAATACTGCCCAGTTAAACTGATGGCATTGAGCTCACAGGCTACAAATACTAATTGTACATTAAAGCCTTATATTTTCAAGGGTTAATTCCGTTCGAAAAAAAAATTAAGAAGGGGAAACAGCGGTCCCCTTTCCTCTTTTTTTATACTTAATCATTGAACCTCCTATACTATCAAAGACATGCTTTATCATATAAAAAATCTATATCCAAAAGTTAGAGCAAATTAGATAATTCTTAATAAAAACCCATTTAGCATTTATATAATTTAAAAGGAGTTATTCCCCTCTTTTATACTTAACCATTAAACTTCCAAAACTATTCAGAGATTTGAACGAAATCTGAAAATTCTGCTTGAAAAAACCATTTATATAAATTAAGGGGGGGCATTAGAACCCCTCTTCCCCCTATTTATACTTATTCAATGAACACCTAATAACAGTCACGGAATCGCCTCATCAGAATGATCCTAATCTAAATTTTGAGCGAAAACTTAATTCTGCATGAAAATCCCATTTATATCAACTAACGGGGGGGGGGCATTAGAACCCCTGTTCCCCCTATTTATACTTATTCAATGAACACCTAATAACAGTCACGGAATCGCCTCATCAGAATGATCTTAATCTAAATTTTGAACGAAAGCTTAATTCTGCATGAAAATCCCATTTATATCAACTAACGGGGGGGCATTAGAACCCCTGTTCCCCCTATTTATACTTAATCAATGAACACCTAATAACAGTCACGGAATCGCCTCATCAGAATGATCCTAATCTAAATTTTGAAAACTTAATTCTGCATGAAAATCCCATCTATATCAACTAACGGGGGGCATGAGCCCCCCGTTCCCCCTCTTATACATATCGAATGAACTCCAAAAACTAATCAGGGAAGCGCCTTGTCAGGATATACCTACATACAAAATTTCAAGTGGATCAGATATTTTTATCATGAGTTATCGCATTACGTACATACGAGCATACATACAGAACGGACGGGCACATAAGCTCTCAGGCTATGATAGCCTGTGAGCTAAAAACGATGAAAGCAGAAACCAGAGACAGAAATCCAAAATTCTTATTTAGCAATTACCGTAATTTCGGGTGTATAAGCCGCAGACCAAACAATTCTTTTTCGACCCAGAATTTTTTAAGAAACATATATAACTAGTTAGATCGCCGTAAATATTTGTCTTCAGTCACTAAATAAGATTTCTGGGTCCAGAAAGAATTGTTTGATCCGCTGCTTATACACCCGAAATTACGGTAATTATTGCTATAATATGGACAATGATTTTTTTTCAGTTTTATACGAGCTCTTTTTATTAAACGAGTTTTACTGGACAAATTATCGTAAAATTTGTAACTAAAATATCATCGGAAATTGCAAATTTCCGTTTTACGCGGGTTTTTATCTAAGCAATTAGATTTGTCAGGCTATTCTTTGAAAGAGACTAATAAAAACTTTCCATTATATAGACTTTCTTTCTTCAGAGACTTTACAGTATTGAGTTCCATTCAATGAGGAATAATGGATAGCATGATACTAAATGAAATTAAATATTTGCCGTCCCGCGCACTTGTTACTTGGAACAGTTTCTGTAGTCCCTGATAATTGGACCATGATGCATGAATCAAGACAGCTGGCAACATACTTAGTGCCTGAAGATGAATATACATCAAGCGATTGCTAAAATGTGCGTATATTCCGAAATCTTATGACATAAAACCCTCTGGTGGACATATTTAAAATTTATACATATATATATATATATATATATATATACAGGGTAATTCTAAAATTTTTTACAATAAAAGAGGGGTGATAGTACACATCAAGACAAACAATATTAAATAGGAGACCAAGGGTCCCAAACGTTTTCCAAAGGAGATAGCCGCCATTAAATTTAGGGACCAAAATTTCAAATAAACATAAAAAACGGAAAAATCGGTCGATTGATTTGCGGTTTTCACTAAAATTATTCTTTATGTCGGCATTTTCTTGAAATCAAATTATAAAGATAAATTTCAAAAAATGCCGATAGAGGCGCTGTAGACATTGGAGTAACGAACAACTATTTTTTGCCGGTATTGTTTGCATCTCATTAACTGTTTTCGTAATCTTAGACTCAAACTTAAATTTTGAGTTCAAAATATGAATAGTTGGGAGTGGTTAAGTAACACAAACTGATCTGTGTTCAGAGGATTTAAATTTCAAATGATTATAAAAAACGGAAAAATTGGTCGATTGATTTGCGGTTTTCACTAAAACTATTCTTTATTTAGGTACTTTCGTGAAAATAAATTATAAAGATAAATTTCAAAAAATGCCGATAGAGGGCGCTTTAGACTTTGGAGTAAGGAACAACTCTTTTTTGGCATTCTTTTTTGCATTTTATTAAATGCTTTCGTAAGCTTAGACTTGAACTTAAATTTTGAGCTCAAAATCTAAATAGCTGGGAGTGGTTAAGTAGACAAACTGAACTGTATTCATAGGGTTCAAATTTGAAATGATTGTAAAAAACGGAAAAATTGGTCGATTCGTCTGCGGTTTTTTCTAAAACTAATTTTTAAATACGCAATTTCTTGAAAATAAATTTTAAAGATAAATTTCACAAAATGCCGATAGAGGGCGCCTTAGACTTTGGAGTAGCGTGCAACTATTTTTATCTGTTATTTTTTTTAATCTCATTAAATGCTTTTAAATGCATGGACCTAAATTTTGGGCTGAAATTCTGAATCGTTGGGAGTGTTTAATTAGCGAAAAATTGAATTGTATGCAAGGAGGAAGGAGGGTTAAATTTCAACTCCTGAACACACTTCAGTTAGCGCTTCTTAACCCCTCATAACGATTCAGAATTTGAGCT
The DNA here is from genome assembly GCA_964019185.1 of Maratus speculifer. NCBI lineage: Eukaryota > Metazoa > Arthropoda > Arachnida > Araneae > Salticidae > Maratus > Maratus speculifer. The sequence goes on along the minus strand of OZ025299.1, from coordinate 257,639,497 downwards.
CAAAATATAAGTTGAAATGTAAGCTTCCGAAAACATTTAAAAAGCTTTTGCAAGCATTTAATTAGAACCAAAAAATAGTGGTTAAAATGAATTGTTGGTTACTCTGAAGTTTAAGGCACCCTCTAACGGAATTTTTTGAAATTTATCTTGAAAATTTATTTTCAAGAAGATACTGACTTAAAGAATAGTTTTATTTTAAACCGCAAACGAATCCACCAATTTTTCCATTTTCTTTAATTATTTTAAATTTTATCCTCCCCCTCCCTCTTAAACACAGTTCAGTTGTGTTACTTAACCACTCGTTACTATTCAGATTCTGAGCTCAAAATTTATGTTTAAGTCTAAGCTTCTGAAAAGATTTAATGAGATGCAAAAAGTAATGGGAAAAAATAGTTGTTCGTTACTCCAAAGTCTAAAGTGCCCTCTATCGACATTTTTTGAAATTTATCTTTATAATTTATTTTTAAGAAAATACCAATAGCTAGAATAATTTTAGTGAAAACCGCAAATAAATGAAACAATTTTTCCGTTTTTTAAAATCATTTGAAATTTAAACCCTCTGAACACAGTTCAATTTGTGCTATTTAACTACTCCCAACTTTCAGATTTTGAGCTCAAAATTTAAGTTTATGCTTACGAAAACATTTGATGAGATGCAAAAAATAATTGTTCGTTACTCCAAAGTCTAAAGCGCCCTCTATCGGCATTTTTTGAAATTTATCTTTATAATTTAATTTCAAGAAAATGCTGGCATAAAGAATAATTTTAGTGAAAACCACAAATGAACCGACCGATTTTTCCGTTTTTTATGTTTATTTGAAATTTTGGTACCTAAACTTTAATGGCGGCTATCTTCTTTGGAAAACGTTTGGGACCCTTGGTCTTCCATTTAATATTGTTTATCTTGAGGTGTACTATCACCTTATTGTAAAAGATTTTAGAATCACCTTGTATATATATTGTAAATGTATTTTGCGGACCTTCATTTGCACTCATTCCCGATCTTTTTCTTTTTTTTCCATTGAATAGTTTCGGTTACACACAATTCTCAAAGGAGATTTTTAACCCTTTGCGGCCTAGGGCAAATTCGTTGCTTAAGTATTGAAATTAATGAGTGACATCGGAATTTGAAAACAACTTTATTTATAAATAGAAAAGGGCTTTATTTCACGCATTCAATAAACCGTAATTTTTGCTAACAAAATTCCGGTACAAGTGTGGCGTTGGGGAATTAAAATTAAGTGGTATATCTATGAAACCACTGCGCCGCGAGGGGTTAACCCGGGAGGACGTGCGAAGGGCCTAAAAGACCCGGTGTGCATATGGTTTTTACAATTGTAACCACTAATTTTTTTTTATCATTCTTCAACTTATTTTATCGCAAAAATTTTAAGAATTGCCTCCGTCTAAACAGAGTGACTGTTATAATTTATTTTATTGGTGACAAATTTAAAACCATTCGTACCCTGGGTAAGCGCAAGTTCTCCCGGGTTAAGGGGACAATTTGCCCTTTCAACAATTTTGTTTATTTTTAAAAATCTGATTGAAACATCCAACTCTCTGGATTTAATGTTAAAAAATGTACATTTTGAAAAAAAAAAACTGCATATTTATTTAATTCATTTAAAATAGTTATGTTTTAAGTTTCCAAAATGTTTGTCCGATTTTCTTTTTAAGGTCATGATATGTAATTTAATTAAACAATATTGCAATGGCGTAACTAGAATTGGTGCCCATAACCAGTAATATTGTAAGACTTCTTCTTCTTGATTCATAGCACTTTTTTTTGTTAGATAACGTTAACGGAACTACAATATTCAGAGCACTTGGGCACCCACCCTAGCTACGCAATTGGACTGATATAATTTTTTCATCTTATATTAAATTTAATACTTTTTTACTGTTACACAGGGCTCGAAATGTACCGGAGCAAACCGGAACGATGTTCCGGTTCGTGAAATTATGAAAAATATCGTTCCGGTTCGTGAAATTGTGCTAAATATCGTTCCGGTTCCTGAAATTATGCTAAATATCGTCCGAAAAATGGCTCTTACGCGTCCCACAGAACATGTAATTTCGTCAAAAAGTTGCGAAAAAAAAGTCAAATTTCACTAAAAAAAAATCGCGAAATAACGACTAATTTCCGGTAAAATTCGTGAAAAAATGATTAATTTCGTCCAAAAATCGAAATAAAATGGCAGATTTTATCAAAAGATTTCTGGAAAAACGGCAAATTTCGTCCGAAAATCTCAATAAAATGGAAAATTCTGTCAAAATATTTGCGAAAAACGGCTAATTTTGCCAAAAATTCGCGAAAAAAAACCCCACAGAATTTGTCAAAATATCCCTAAAAGACGGCAGATTTTGTCAAAAGATGGCGAAAAAATGCAAATTTCGTCAAAGAGACACACACACAAAAAAATTTTAATGCCAGAAGTGAATTTTTCTGTTCTAAAAACTAATTTTCCTGCTTCAAAATTGTGTTTTTAATGCTCAAAAAGCGGATTTTTACAGCTTCACAATCAAGGTGTGTGAATAGAAAATTGCACCCGGGGCATAATTAGAATTTGAGGCCTCTCCCTCTCCCAACTTTTTCTTGTGACAGCTCAAAAATGTCGTTTGTGGTATGAATTTGGCACCCTCTAAATTTCCGTGCCCGGGGCGACCTCCTCCTTCTCTCCCCCCTCCCCCCCCCCTGTTCACAATCATCTTTTGATTGTCCAAAACTTTCTAAATGTGAATCCTGAAAGCACCCGTTTATGAAACAAAAAGAACCCTGTATTCAACAAAAGTATTCTATTTTTTTAATGTCTTTTTCAATAAATCTGGCTCGCCCTTTAACAATCTTTTAACAAAATCGGCCGTTTTTTCGCAATCTTTTAACAAAAATTGCCGTTTTTTCGCGAACTTTTAACAATAATTGCTTTTTTGCGATTTCACGAAATTTGTCGTTTTTTAGTGATTTTTTAGAGAATTTGCCAGTTTTTTGCGATCTTTTTACAAAATCTGCTGCTTTTTGCGATCTTTTAACAAAATCGACCGTTTTTTCGCGATCTTAGCAAAATTTATCATTTTTTTTCTTCTTGTTCAATTTTTTGGCGAACTTTTTTTTTTCCTCGATTTTTTGACGAATTTTCTGCTTTTTCACGATTTTTGAACCGCTAGATTCTAGGTTCAACTCTATAAAAGTGCCCTGAAAAATGTAAAAACTGCTCTTTTCAGAACAATAGCGCCTTGCCCGTTTTAAAACCCGGGGGAAACTCTGGAATAAGTAGCAAAAATGATTGCAAAACAGATGAAGCTACTCCACCAGCCAAAAAGCAGAAATTGAATCTAGAAGGAAATGTACCAAGTGAAAACGTTGAATTGCCTGACTTTTTGAGAGAAGAAAAACTAAAACGATTGAAAGATAATAATACTTGGTCAATTGTAGACAATGGTGGATTAGGTTGTTTAATCTGCAGAAAAGTAAAAGATTTAGGAGTACTTAGTGATAGAAATTTAAGACTTTCGAAAGTATGGCAAAATTGTTCTATCACGCCAAGTGGTAAGGCAGGCTCGGTACAATCCAGTTTGAAAAAAAAAAAAAAAAGATATACAAGTAGTAGGAAAAGGACAGTACGGGGACAGGAGCAGGCGTCCCGCCTGCGGTGCCTCCTGCGGTACCTCCATGCCTCCGGCTGCCCCGCCTGCGGTCCCTCCTGCGCCCACCGTGACACCGCCACTCTCCTGCGCCCACCATGCATCCCCCTCCACAAACGCCCCCTAGTGGAAAAAAGGAACATTCTATTATAACAGGATAGGTGAACAACCTTCCCTAATTAAAAATATTATCAATCACATCTCAACTCGGAATCCTACTATATGATGAAGATTAAATTTATATTTGAATTTTGAACAACCATAATTTTAATGAGTATTATTAATTAAGCGAAACACTGGAAAAATCTCAGTTTTTAACCATTTTATTTAGATTTCTTCAACTACAAGATAAGATTATCAATTTAACTCAAAAAAGTTAAACATATATTTGAATTTTGCTTCATAGACATCTTAATGAGTAGTATTAATTAAGTAAAAACAATGGAAAATATCAAGTTTTATAGAAAAAGACTGATTTCTTACTATTTTTATCAACTTAAAAGAGAAAACTTAAACGTACATTTCAGTTTTTCAACAACTATAACCATAATGAGTATTGAAAATTAAGTAAAAAACAATGGAAAATATCAAGTTTTATAGAAAAAGACTGATTTCTTACTATTTTTATCAACTTAAAAGAGAAAACTTAAACGTACATTTCAGTTTTTCAACAACTATAACCATAATGAGTATTGAAAATTAAGTAAAAAACAATGGAAAATATCAAGTTTTATAGAAAAAGACTGATTTCTTACTATTTTTATCAACTTAAGAGAGAAAACTTAAACGTACATTTCAGTTTTTCAACATCTATAATCTTAATGAGTATCGTTAATTAAGTAAAAAACAATAGAAAATATCAAGTTTTAAAGAAAAAGACCGATTTCTTACATTTTTTTCAACTCAAACTTCAGAATATCAATTTGAGATAAAGAAATTTATACGTGCATTTCAGTTTTTAAGTGGCTATCACTTTAATATCGTCTTAATGAGTTTTGTTAATTAAGCAAAACAACGGAAAATACCGATTTTTAAAGAAAGAAAACCAATTTCATCATACTTTTATACAGCAACTAAGTAGAATTTTAATACATAAACGAATTATTTAAAGAAATATTCAACACATACGCACATTTGAACCTACGAAGCATTCTTCATTACGTCATATCCAAACTAAAACTTTTTTCTACAACCCCTCCACCCATGTATTCCAAGTAGGGGAAACACACAATAGAGTTCTGACGTCACAACTTACAAAGGCATACAACAAAATGTTTACTTTCAAGAAAAAGTATCGCATAGAGAGAAAAAAAAAAGACATTTAAACTATTTATCCATTCTAGTTTTATAACAGTTACCACAACATATCCAAATTAAAATTTGAAGTCATAATGAGTGTAATTAATTAAGCAAAATAATAGAAATATTAGTTTTTCAGTGAGGAAAAGACGAATTTAAACAAATTTTATTAGTTTTACACTAGTTTAATAATAATTTTAAGAGGAAAAAGACGAATTTAATAATTTTTTTTAGTTTTACACTATTTTTTCTCATCTCCAACACGGATATATGAATTTTAACAGAAGAATTAAACGTATATTTTAGTTTTTAACAACCGAAAAGTAATAAGTATCATTAATTAAACGAAAATAAATATCGATTTTCAAGAAAAGACAATTTTTTACACAAATTTTCAACTTTAAAATACATTTGTTTACATGTATTATTACAATATATTTCCAAACTAACTATTTTTAAAAGTTTGAATGTCATTATAAAATGTTCATATTTCATATTTTTTACGTCTTGACTACATTCGACATCTTTCAACAAATAGTATGCATTTTTTTTTTTTTATTCTAGAAACTGAAAAAAGTCATTTCTTACTGTTTCAGAAACTTGACATGTGAAAACTTCTCTGAGTTATTCGATTCACATTTTTAATCAAATTGGCATGTTTTCACCTCACCTTTTTAAAATTTCCATATTATCAAACATCAAGTTATTAAAAATATAAATACTGCTTAGTGTTTAGATAGTATACATGACTAATTCTACTTATTCTGTTCGTATTATTAATCAAATTAGCAATTTATTATAAAACTTATTTGTACGCATGCGCAAATTGTCACGTGACATAAACGATTAACAGCAATATGAATTTTCGAATAGCAATGCAACGTTCCTCATTTCTGCAGTTAGCTTGTGTGAGAAGGTAATTCGAAAAGCAGCGCAGCATTTTGCATTCCCACAGTTAGACTTGAGAGGGAAGTTGGCAGATGCACAACTCTGATTAATTTCCAGATTTTAATGCAAGTGAAAACCGTTTTCTTCGTTAACGAATAAAGTAAGTTTTATTTTATCATTGCAATATATATGTATCAATAAAAATAAATTTAATGAAACTTAAAAAAAAAAGATTTTTTTTTTTATATATTAAGCATTTATTAACTATATAAATATACTTTTATTACACAGATGTTTCAGCAAGATGAAGCAAAACAGCAGCAAATTTCTGAAATGTATGATCCGACTGATTCGACCTTAGCACATACAAAGTTAAAGAATAATACATATGTAGTTACTTATATGTTAAATACTAGAATTCATACACTATATATAATTAGGTTTAATTTACATTAAAATATTTTGTTCTATATTCAATAAGAAGTATTTTTATTTGTAATATTAGAGTGATATCTAACTGTTTACATTAATTTCCCTTACAGAATTGCTCCTTTTGTGATAAAAACTTTTCATCTAAATGGAATTTAAAAGAACATATACAGATCCATGCCAATGAAAAACCATTTACTTGTGAGGACTGCGAAAAACTGTTTTCAAGAAAGTGCGAATTAAAAAAGCATATGATGATGTATGATACTCTATCACCTGTTATATGTGAAATTTGCAAATTATCTTTTACTAGGAAATGTGCTCTAATAACTCATATGAAAACACATCCAAACAGAAAATTGTTTAAGCATGAAAAGTGTGAGAAATCCTTCAACTATCGTTATAGATTAAATAAACACAAGATTATTCACAATAGACTACAATTAAATTGTTATGAATGTGGGAAATCGTTTTCAAGTGAAAATAAGCTGAATCACCATTTAAAATTTCGTCAAGTCCAACATCGTCCACTGTTTAAGTGTGAAAAGTGTGAGAAATCCTTCAGCTATCGTTATAGATTAAATCAACATATGCATATTCACAATAGACCACAATTACATTGTTATGAATGTGGGAAATCGTTTTCAAGTGAAAATAAGCTAAATCAACATTTAAAAATTCATCAAGTCCAACATCGTCCACTGTTTAAGGGTGGAAAGTGTGTGAAATCCTTCAACTATCGTTATAGATTAAATCAGCATACGCATATTCACAATAGACCACAATTACATTGTTATGAATGTGGGAAATCATTTTCAAGTGAAAATAAGTTGAATCACCATTTAAAAATTCATCAAATCCAACATCGTACACTGTTTAAGTGTGAAAAGTGTGAGAAGATATTCAGCTATCGTTATAGATTAAATCAGCATATGCATATTCACAATCGACCTCAATTCAATTGTAATGAATGCAAGGAAACATTTTCAAATGAAAATAGACTAAACCGTCATTTGAAAGTGCACCAAAGCCTACAATATACATGTGATCAGTGTAAACATAAATTTAGTAATAAATTAAATTTAAATCAACATTTACGTACACACCATACTAAAAAACATCTTGTTCCTGTTAACAGTGAAATGCCTTTACCCATTGTAGACTTTAAAAGAATAAAACATGAAATACCAGCTTTCGAAGTGTTTGAAACTAACTTTTCATCCTAAGAAAAATGAAGAAGGTTGCTTAGTTACAATGATGGATATTCAAAAATTAACCAATCATTTGAAAAATTTAACAGTCAAAGATCAGGTTAGAGACTTCGAAAAATTGAATGTTTAGAACTGAATATTTCAAAGTATGGCACCTTATCTAGAAATTGATTTTACATCATGTAAATATGTAATCTTTTAAGTGTCGATTTTATAATTGATAGGAATGTATATTATTAACAGTGTATTGTATAAATAGCAGTAATAAATAAATAAATAAATAAATAAAGTCTTGAGTTAGTCCTTTCATATTATTAACCAAATTATGTTTCATCCTACATTTCAGCGCTTTCTGAATTAACATCCTTCAAGTTGCTTAAAATATAAATACTATCTTTATAGTTTCAATGGTACATAGTATACATGGTTTATCTTGAGTTAGACCTTCCATAGTATTAATCAAATTATATGTTCCATCTTACACTTCCGAATTATCATCCATCTAGTTGTTTAAAATATTAATAAAATGTTTATAGTTTTTGATTATACATAGTATGTATGAATACAATCTTTAATTTTTAACAGTTTATATTTCAAATAACCTATTTTCGAAACCAAACTATGTGAATTTTACCACATAAAATGATTTGCGTTTCACACTTTTCTCAAAATTATCAGATATGTACTCCTCAGAGGAATTACTATCATGTGAATAAATGAATAAAATTTAATTTATATTAAATGTACACGAAATTGATTACAATATACATTTATTTAATAAAAATAAATAAATAAGCGATTATTTATACATTAAAACTTTACTAAATATATATTTCTTTCATTATACAGATGTTTCAACAAGACGATCCAAAACAGCAGCAAACTTCAGAAATTAATGATCTGAATGATTCATCCCTAGCACATGTAGCGTTAACGAATAATATATATGTGAGTACTTATATGAGAAATACTAGAATTCGTATATGAAAAGTAATAAGAGTAAATATAAAATGATTTGTCTTACTGCCTACACTTTAACAAGTGCCTTTTTACTTATATTGTTGAAGAGAACCTTACTTGTTTCCATTTATTTCTATTACAGATGTGCTCTATTTGCTACAAACACTTCTTAAGTAAATGGAATTTAGCAGAACATACAAAAATCATACAGGTGAAAAACCTTACACTTGGGAGGATTACCAAATGCTGTTTCCAAGAAGACGTGAATCAAAAATGCACACATCATCATATAAAGCATCGTCAGTTATAGGTAAACTTAGTGAAGATATTCACAAATTAGTCAGACTTTTGAAGAATTTAGACATAAAGGAAGATATTTAGACTATTTATCCATCATATTTTCATAACACTTACCACAATATCTCAAACTTAAAATTTGGAAGACATACACACTGCTGAAAAGTAATTTTGTTACCCGTGATTCTTCTAACCAGCATGAATGTATAGATATTATTTTGCAATGTATCCTTTAAATGCTCACATTAAATATTCTTTTATATGCATATATCGTTGTGTTTATTTTTTTAAAACCTATTACATTAATAAAATAGGTTACACACACATACATACACATAACATTTTAAGTGAAACAACACTCTCACAACTCAAAAAATGCATAAGAACATACAAAAATAAGCAGATGTATGAAAAAAAATATACAAGTTTACAAAATAATTTCACTGTTTTCTAGAAATACCAACAAAAAAATATTTAAAGTATAAAAAAATTACAAAAGTGAAAAGAAAAAACACAAATGTAAAACAAAAATCACAAAGTGAAAAACTCACAACAAAGTTTTTGAAAAAAAAAATTTACAACAAAAATTTTTTTTACAAAAACCAAAACTTCAAAAAATATTTTTCCAAAAAAATTTTTTTTCAAAAACATTTTTTACAAAAATTTTTTTTTCAAAATAAGTTTTTACAAAAGTAAAAAATAAAAAATCACAACGTTAAAAATATGAAAAATTTTAGTTAAAAAAAGTGTAAAAAATATTGCAAAAAAAGTTGCAAAAATTTCAAAAAAAGTTACGAAAAAAGTATCAAATTTTTTGTTCTTTTTAATACAGTATGCAATGGTAAACCATTGTATTTGCTATTAAAAAGAACAAAAATTTTGATACTTTTTTCGTAACTTTTTTTGAAATTTTTGCAACTTTTTTGCAATATTTTTTACACTTTTTTTAACTAAAATTTTTCATATTTTTAACGTTGTGATTTTTTATTTTTTACTTTTGTAAAAACTTATTTTGAAAAAAAATTTTTTGTAAAAAATGTTTTTGAAAAAAAATTTTTTTGGAAAAATATTTTTTGAAGTTTTGGTTTTTGTAAAAAAAATTTTTGTTGTAAATTTTTTTTTTCAAAAACTTTGTTGTGAGTTTTTCATTTTGTGATTTTTGTTTTACATTTGTGTTTTTTCTTTTCACTTTTGTAATTTTTTTATACTTTAAATATTTTTTTGTTGGTATTTCTAGAAAACAGTGAAATTATTTTGTAAACTTGTATATTTTTTTTCATACATCTGCTTATTTTTGTATGTTCTTATGCATTTTTTGAGTTGTGAGAGTGTTGTTTCACTTAAAATGTTATGTGTATGTATGTGTGTGTAACCTATTTTATTAATGTAATAGGTTTTAAAAAAATAAACACAACGATATATGCATATAAAAGAATATTTAATGTGAGCATTTAAAGGATACATTGCAAAATAATATCTATACATTCATGCTGGTTAGAAGAATCACGGGTAACAAAATTACTTTTCAGCAGTGTGTATGTCTTCCAAATTTTAAGTTTGAGATATTGTGGTAAGTGTTATGAAAATATGATGGATAAATAGTCTAAATATCTTCCTTTATGTCTAAATTCTTCAAAAGTCTGACTAATTTGTGAATATCTTCACTAAGTTTACCTATAACTGACGATGCTTTATATGATGATGTGTGCATTTTTGATTCACGTCTTCTTGGAAACAGCATTTGGTAATCTTCCCAAGTGTAAGGTTTTTCACCTGTATGATTTTTGTATGTTCTGCTAAATTCCATTTACTTAAGAAGTGTTTGTAGCAAATAGAGCACATCTGTAATAGAAATAAATGGAAACAAGTAAGGTTCTCTTCAACAATATAAGTAAAAAGGCACTTGTTAAAGTGTAGGCAGTAAGACAAATCATTTTATATTTACTCTTATTACTTTTCATATACGAATTCTAGTATTTCTCATATAAGTACTCACATATATATTATTCGTTAACGCTACATGTGCTAGGGATGAATCATTCAGATCATTAATTTCTGAAGTTTGCTGCTGTTTTGGATCGTCTTGTTGAAACATCTGTATAATGAAAGAAATATATATTTAGTAAAGTTTTAATGTATAAATAATCGCTTATTTATTTATTTTTATTAAATAAATGTATATTGTAATCAATTTCGTGTACATTTAATATAAATTAAATTTTATTCATTTATTCACATGATAGTAATTCCTCTGAGGAGTACATATCTGATAATTTTGAGAAAAGTGTGAAACGCAAATCATTTTATGTGGTAAAATTCACATAGTTTGGTTTCGAAAATAGGTTATTTGAAATATAAACTGTTAAAAATTAAAGATTGTATTCATACATACTATGTATAATCAAAAACTATAAACATTTTATTAATATTTTAAACAACTAGATGGATGATAATTCGGAAGTGTAAGATGGAACATATAATTTGATTAATACTATGGAAGGTCTAACTCAAGATAAACCATGTATACTATGTACCATTGAAACTATAAAGATAGTATTTATATTTTAAGCAACTTGAAGGATGTTAATTCAGAAAGCGCTGAAATGTAGGATGAAACATAATTTGGTTAATAATATGAAAGGACTAACTCAAGACTTTATTTATTTATTTATTTATTTATTTATTACTGCTATTTATACAATACACTGTTAATAATATACATTCCTATCAATTATAAAATCGACACTTAAAAGATTACATATTTACATGATGTAAAATCAATTTCTAGATAAGGTGCCATACTTTGAAATATTCAGTTCTAAACATTCAATTTTTCGAAGTCTCTAACCTGATCTTTGACTGTTAAATTTTTCAAATGATTGGTTAATTTTTGAATATCCATCATTGTAACTAAGCAACCTTCTTCATTTTTCTTAGGATGAAAAGTTAGTTTCAAACACTTCGAAAGCTGGTATTTCATGTTTTATTCTTTTAAAGTCTACAATGGGTAAAGGCATTTCACTGTTAACAGGAACAAGATGTTTTTTAGTATGGTGTGTACGTAAATGTTGATTTAAATTTAATTTATTACTAAATTTATGTTTACACTGATCACATGTATATTGTAGGCTTTGGTGCACTTTCAAATGACGGTTTAGTCTATTTTCATTTGAAAATGTTTCCTTGCATTCATTACAATTGAATTGAGGTCGATTGTGAATATGCATATGCTGATTTAATCTATAACGATAGCTGAATATCTTCTCACACTTTTCACACTTAAACAGTGTACGATGTTGGATTTGATGAATTTTTAAATGGTGATTCAACTTATTTTCAC
>OZ025299.1:257472636-257627331 GCA_964019185.1 Maratus speculifer | reverse complement strand
AAATCGTTTTCAGTGAAAATAAGCTAAATCACATTTAAAAATTCATCAAGTCAACCATCGTCCACTGTTTAAGGGTGGAAAGTGTGTGAAATCCTTCAACTATCGTTATAGATTAAATCAGCATACGCATATTCACAATAGACCACAATTACATTGTTTATGAATGTGGGAAATCATTTTCCAAGTGAAAATAAGTTGAATCACCATTTAAAAAATTCATCAAATCCAACATCGTACACTGTTTAAGTGTGAAAAGTGTGAGAAGATATTCAGCTATCGTTATAGATTAAATCAGCATATGCATATTCACAATCGACCTCAATTCAATTGTAATGAATGCAAGGAAACATTTTCAAATGAAAATAGACTAAACCGTCATTTGAAAGTGCACCAAGCCTACAATATACATGTGATCAGTGTAAACATAAATTTAGTAATAAATTAAATTTAAATCAACATTTACGTACACACCATACTAAAAAACATCTTGTTCCTGTTAACAGTGAAATGCCTTTACCCATTGTAGACTTTAAAAGAATAAAACATGAAATCCCAGCTTTCGAAGTGTTTGAAACTAACTTTTCATCCTAAGAAAAATGAAGAAGGTTGCTTAGTTACAATGATGGATATTCAAAAATTAACCAATCATTTGAAAAAATTTAACAGTCAAAGATCAGGTTAGAGACTTCGAAAAATTGAATGTTTAGAACTGAATATTTCAAAGTATGGCACCTTATCTAGAAATTGATTTTACATCATGTAAATATGTAATCTTTTAAGTGTCGATTTTATAATTGATAGGAATGTATATTATTAACAGTGTATTGTATAAATAGCAGTAATAAATAAATAAATAAATAAATAAAGTCTTGAGTTAGTCCTTTCATATTATTAACCAAATTATGTTTCATCCTACATTTCAGCGCTTTCTGAATTAACATCCTTCAAGTTGCTTAAATATAAATACTATCTTTATAGTTTTCAATGGTACATAGTATACATGGTTTATCTTGAGTTAGACCTTCCATAGTATTAATCAAATTATATGTTCCATCTTACACTCCGAATTATCATCCATCTAGTTGTTTAAAATATTAATAAAATGTTTATAGTTTTTGATTATACATAGTATGTATGAATACAATCTTTAATTTTTAACAGTTTATTTTCAAATAACCTATTTTCGAAACCAAAACTATGTGAATTTTACCACATAAAAATGATTTGCGTTTCACACTTTTCTCAAAATTATCAGATATGTACTCCTCAGAGGAATTACTATCATGTGAATAAATGAATAAAATTTAATTTATATTAAATGTACACGAAATTGATTACAATATACATTTATTTAATAAAAATAAATAAATAAGCGATTATTTATACATTAAAACTTTACTAAATATATATTTCTTTCATTATACAGATGTTTCAACAAGACGATCCAAAACAGCAGCAAACTTCAGAAATTAATGATCTGAATGATTCATCCCTAGCACATGTAGCGTTAACGAATAAAATATATGTGAGTACTTATATGAGAAATACTAGAATTCGTATATGAAAAGTAATAAGAGTAAATATAAAATGATTTGTCTTACTGCCTACACTTTAACAAGTGCCTTTTTACTTATATTGTTGAAGAGAACCTTACTTGTTTCCATTTATTTCTATTACAGATGTGCTCTATTTGCTACAAACACTTCTTAAGTAAATGGAATTTAGCAGAACATACAAAAATTCATACAGGTGAAAAACCTTACACTTGGGAGGATTACCAAATGCTGTTTTCCAAGAAGACGTGAATCAAAAATGCACACATCATCATATAAAGCATCGTCAGTTATAGGTAAACTTAGTGAAGATATTCACAAAATAGTCAGACTTTTGAAGAATTTAGACATAAAGGAAGATATTTAGACTATTTATCCATCATATTTTCATAACACTTACCACAATATCTCAAACTTAAAATTTGGAAGACATACACACTGCTGAAAAGTAATTTTGTTACCCGTGATTCTTCTAACCAGCATGAATGTATAGATTTTATTTTGCAAATGTATCCTTTAAATGCTCACATTAAATATTCTTTTATATGCATATATCGTTGTGTTTATTTTTTTAAAACCTATTACATTAATAAAATAGGTTACACACACATACTACACATAACATTTTAAGTGAAACAACACTCTCACAACTCAAAAAATGCATAAGAACATACAAAAATAAGCAGATGTATGAAAAAAAATATACAAGTTTACAAAATAATTTCACTGTTTTCTAGAAATACCAACAAAAAAATATTTAAAGTATAAAAAAATTACAAAAGTGAAAAGAAAAAACACAAATGTAAAACAAAAATCACAAAGTGAAAAACTCACAACAAAGTTTTTGAAAAAAAAAATTTACAACAAAAATTTTTTTTACAAAAACCAAAACTTCAAAAAATATTTTTCCAAAAAAATTTTTTTTCAAAAACATTTTTTACAAAAATTTTTTTTTCAAAATAAGTTTTTACAAAAGTAAAAAATAAAAAATCACAACGTTAAAAATATGAAAAATTTTAGTTAAAAAAAGTGTAAAAAATATTGCAAAAAAAGTTGCAAAAATTTCAAAAAAAGTTACGAAAAAAGTATCAAATTTTTTGTTCTTTTTAATACAGTATGCAATGGTAAACCATTGTATTTGCTATTAAAAAGAACAAAAATTTTGATACTTTTTTCGTAACTTTTTTTGAAATTTTTGCAACTTTTTTGCAATATTTTTTACACTTTTTTTAACTAAAATTTTTCATATTTTTAACGTTGTGATTTTTTATTTTTTACTTTTGTAAAAACTTATTTTGAAAAAAAATTTTTTGTAAAAAATGTTTTTGAAAAAAAATTTTTTTGGAAAAATATTTTTTGAAGTTTTGGTTTTTGTAAAAAAAATTTTTGTTGTAAATTTTTTTTTTTCAAAAACTTTGTTGTGAGTTTTTCATTTTGTGATTTTTGTTTTACATTTGTGTTTTTTCTTTTCACTTTTGTAATTTTTTTATACTTTAAATATTTTTTTGTTGGTATTTCTAGAAAACAGTGAAATTATTTTGTAAACTTGTATATTTTTTTTCATACATCTGCTTATTTTTGTATGTTCTTATGCATTTTTTGAGTTGTGAGAGTGTTGTTTCACTTAAAATGTTATGTGTATGTATGTGTGTGTAACCTATTTTATTAATGTAATAGGTTTTAAAAAAATAAACACAACGATATATGCATATAAAAGAATATTTAATGTGAGCATTTAAAGGATACATTGCAAAATAATATCTATACATTCATGCTGGTTAGAAGAATCACGGGTAACAAAATTACTTTTCAGCAGTGTGTATGTCTTCCAAATTTTAAGTTTGAGATATTGTGGTAAGTGTTATGAAAATATGATGGATAAATAGTCTAAATATCTTCCTTTATGTCTAAATTCTTCAAAAGTCTGACTAATTTGTGAATATCTTCACTAAGTTTACCTATAACTGACGATGCTTTATATGATGATGTGTGCATTTTTGATTCACGTCTTCTTGGAAACAGCATTTGGTAATCTTCCCAAGTGTAAGGTTTTTCACCTGTATGATTTTTGTATGTTCTGCTAAATTCCATTTACTTAAGAAGTGTTTGTAGCAAATAGAGCACATCTGTAATAGAAATAAATGGAAACAAGTAAGGTTCTCTTCAACAATATAAGTAAAAAGGCACTTGTTAAAGTGTAGGCAGTAAGACAAATCATTTTATATTTACTCTTATTACTTTTCATATACGAATTCTAGTATTTCTCATATAAGTACTCACATATATATTATTCGTTAACGCTACATGTGCTAGGGATGAATCATTCAGATCATTAATTTCTGAAGTTTGCTGCTGTTTTGGATCGTCTTGTTGAAACATCTGTATAATGAAAGAAATATATATTTAGTAAAGTTTTAATGTATAAATAATCGCTTATTTATTTATTTTTATTAAATAAATGTATATTGTAATCAATTTCGTGTACATTTAATATAAATTAAATTTTATTCATTTATTCACATGATAGTAATTCCTCTGAGGAGTACATATCTGATAATTTTGAGAAAAGTGTGAAACGCAAATCATTTTATGTGGTAAAATTCACATAGTTTGGTTTCGAAAATAGGTTATTTGAAATATAAACTGTTAAAAATTAAAGATTGTATTCATACATACTATGTATAATCAAAAACTATAAACATTTTATTAATATTTTAAACAACTAGATGGATGATAATTCGGAAGTGTAAGATGGAACATATAATTTGATTAATACTATGGAAGGTCTAACTCAAGATAAACCATGTATACTATGTACCATTGAAACTATAAAGATAGTATTTATATTTTAAGCAACTTGAAGGATGTTAATTCAGAAAGCGCTGAAATGTAGGATGAAACATAATTTGGTTAATAATATGAAAGGACTAACTCAAGACTTTATTTATTTATTTATTTATTTATTTATTACTGCTATTTATACAATACACTGTTAATAATATACATTCCTATCAATTATAAAATCGACACTTAAAAGATTACATATTTACATGATGTAAAATCAATTTCTAGATAAGGTGCCATACTTTGAAATATTCAGTTCTAAACATTCAATTTTTCGAAGTCTCTAACCTGATCTTTGACTGTTAAATTTTTCAAATGATTGGTTAATTTTTGAATATCCATCATTGTAACTAAGCAACCTTCTTCATTTTTCTTAGGATGAAAAGTTAGTTTCAAACACTTCGAAAGCTGGTATTTCATGTTTTATTCTTTTAAAGTCTACAATGGGTAAAGGCATTTCACTGTTAACAGGAACAAGATGTTTTTTAGTATGGTGTGTACGTAAATGTTGATTTAAATTTAATTTATTACTAAATTTATGTTTACACTGATCACATGTATATTGTAGGCTTTGGTGCACTTTCAAATGACGGTTTAGTCTATTTTCATTTGAAAATGTTTCCTTGCATTCATTACAATTGAATTGAGGTCGATTGTGAATATGCATATGCTGATTTAATCTATAACGATAGCTGAATATCTTCTCACACTTTTCACACTTAAACAGTGTACGATGTTGGATTTGATGAATTTTTAAATGGTGATTCAACTTATTTTCACTTGAAAATGATTTCCCACATTCATAACAATGTAATTGTGGTCTATTGTGAATATGCGTATGCTGATTTAATCTATAACGATAGTTGAAGGATTTCACACACTTTCCACCCTTAAACAGTGGACGATGTTGGACTTGATGAATTTTTAAATGTTGATTTAGCTTATTTTCACTTGAAAACGATTTCCCACATTCATAACAATGTAATTGTGGTCTATTGTGAATATGCATATGTTGATTTAATCTATAACGATAGCTGAAGGATTTCTCAACTTTTCACACTTAAACAGTGGACGATGTTGGACTTGACGAAATTTTAAATGGTGATTCAGCTTATTTTCACTTGAAAACGATTTCCCACATTCATAACAATTTAATTGTAGTCTATTGTGAATAATCTTGTGTTTATTTAATCTATAACGATAGTTGAAGGATTTCTCACACTTTTCATGCTTAAACAATTTTCTGTTTGGATGTGTTTTCATATGAGTTATTAGAGCACATTTCCTAGTAAAAGATAATTTGCAAATTTCACATATAACAGGTGATAGAGTATCATACATCATCATATGCTTTTTTAATTCGCACTTTCTTGAAAACAGTTTTTCGCAGTCCTCACAAGTAAATGGTTTTTCATTGGCATGGATCTGTATATGTTCTTTTAAATTCCATTTAGATGAAAAGTTTTTATCACAAAAGGAGCAATTCTGTAAGGGAAATTAATGTAAACAGTTAGATATCACTCTAATATTACAAATAAAAATACTTCTTATTGAATATAGAACAAAATATTTTAATGTAAATTAAACCTAATTATATATAGTGTATGAATTCTAGTATTTAACATATAAGTAACTACATATGTATTATTCTTTAACTTTGTATGTGCTAAGGTCGAATCAGTCGGATCATACATTTCAGAAATTTGCTGCTGTTTTGCTTCATCTTGCTGAAACATCTGTGTAATAAAAGTATATTTATATAGTTAATAAATGCTTAATATATAAAAAAAAAAAATCTTTTTTTTTTTTAAGTTTCATTAAATTTATTTTTATTGATACATATATATTGCAATGATAAAATAAAACTTACTTTATTCGTTAACGAAGAAAACGGTTTTCACTTGCATTAAAATCTGGAAATTAATCAGAGTTGTGCATCTGCCAACTTCCCTCTCAAGTCTAACTGTGGGAATGCTAAATGCTGCGCTGCTTTTCGAATTACCTTCTCACACAAGCTAACTGCAGAAATGAGGAACGTTGCATTGCTATTCGAAAATTCATATTGCTGTTAATCGTTTATGTCACGTGACAATTTGCGCATGCGTACAAATAAGTTTTATAATAAATTGCTAATTTGATTAATAATACGAACAGAATAAGTAGAATTAGTCATGTATACTATCTAAACACTAAGCAGTATTTATATTTTTAATAACTTGATGTTTGATAATATGGAAATTTTAAAAAGGTGAGGTGAAAACATGCCAATTTGATTAAAAATGTGAATCGAATAACTCAGAGAAGTTTTCACATGTCAAGTTTCTGAAACAGTAAGAAATGACTTTTTTCAGTTTCTAGAATTAAAAAAAAAAAAATGCATACTATTTGTTGAAAGATGTCGAATGTAGTCAAGACGTAAAAAATATGAAATATGAACATTTTATAATGACATTCAAACTTTTAAAAATAGTTAGTTTGGAAATATATTGTAATAATACATGTAAACAAATGTATTTTAAAGTTGAAAATTTGTGTAAAAAATTGTCTTTTCTTGAAAATCGATATTTATTTTCGTTTAATTAATGATACTTATTACTTTTCGGTTGTTAAAAACTAAAATATACGTTTAATTCTTCTGTTAAAATTCATATATCCGTGTTGGAGATGAGAAAAAATAGTGTAAAACTAAAAAAAATTATTAAATTCGTCTTTTTCCTCTTAAAATTATTATTAAACTAGTGTAAAACTAATAAAATTTGTTTAAATTCGTCTTTTCCTCACTGAAAAACTAATATTTCTATTATTTTGCTTAATTAATTACACTCATTATGACTTCAAATTTTAATTTGGATATGTTGTGGTAACTGTTATAAAACTAGAATGGATAAATAGTTTAAATGTCTTTTTTTTTTCTCTCTATGCGATACTTTTTCTTGAAAGTAAACATTTTGTTGTATGCCTTTGTAAGTTGTGACGTCAGAACTCTATTGTGTGTTTCCCCTACTTGGAATACATGGGTGGAGGGGTTGTAGAAAAAAGTTTTAGTTTGGATATGACGTAATGAAGAATGCTTCGTAGGTTCAAATGTGCGTATGTGTTGAATATTTCTTTAAATAATTCGTTTATGTATTAAAATTCTAATTAGTTGCTGTATAAAAGTATGATGAAATTGGTTTTCTTTCTTTAAAAATCGGTATTTTCCGTTGTTTTGCTTAATTAACAAAACTCATTAAGACGATATTAAAGTGATATCCACTTAAAAACTGAAATGCACGTTTAAATTTCTTTATCTCAAATTGATATTCTGAAGTTTGAGTTGAAAAAAATGTAAGAAATCGGTCTTTTTCTTTAAAACTTGATATTTTCTATTGTTTTTTACTTAATTAACGATACTCATTAAGATTATAGATGTTGAAAAACTGAAATGTACGTTTAAGTTTTCTCTCTTAAGTTGATAAAAATAGTAAGAAATCAGTCTTTTTCTATAAAACTTGATATTTTCCATTGTTTTTTACTTAATTTTCAATACTCATTATGGTTATAGTTGTTGAAAAACTGAAATGTACGTTTAAGTTTTCTCTTTTAAGTTGATAAAAATAGTAAGAAATCAGTCTTTTTCTATAAAACTTGATATTTTCCATTGTTTTTTACTTAATTTTCAATACTCATTATGGTTATAGTTGTTGAAAAACTGAAATGTACGTTTAAGTTTTCTCTTTTAAGTTGATAAAAATAGTAAGAAATCAGTCTTTTTCTATAAAACTTGATATTTTCCATTGTTTTTACTTAATTAATACTACTCATTAAGATGTCTACGAAGCAAAATTCAAATATATGTTTAACTTTTTTGAGTTAAATTGATAATCTTATCTTGTAGTTGAAGAAATCTAAATAAAATGGTTAAAAACTGAGATTTTTCCAGTGTTTCGCTTAATTAATAATACTCATTAAAATTATGGTTGTTCAAAATTCAAATATAAATTTAATCTTCATCATATAGTAGGATTCCGAGTTGAGATGTGATTGATAATATTTTTAATTAGGGAAGGTTGTTCACCTATCCTGTTATAATAGAATGTTCCTTTTTTCCACTAGGGGGCGTTTGTGGAGGGGGATGCATGGTGGGCGCAGGAGGGACCGCAGGCGGGGCAGCCGGAGGCATGGAGGTACCGCAGGAGGCACCGCAGGCGGGACGGTCCCGCAGTCCCGCCTGCTCCTGTCCCCGTACTGTCCTTTTCCTACTACTTATACAAGCACAAAAACGTTGATGCACATAAAAAAGCTGCAGAAATTTTGGAAAAATTAGCTAAAAAAGAAATTGATAACCACATTGAAAATATGAACAAACCGCAATTTTCGAATACAGAAAAGCTTTTTAGGACTGTGTATAAAATTGTGAAACAACAAAGACCATTTGTCTATCTTCCAGTTGACTTTGATTTGCAGAGATTAAATGGAATATCAATGGGAAATATTTTGCACTCTGATAAAACGTGCAGAAATTGCACTACATATTGCGTGTGAAATATAATTTAATCTTTTGTTTCTTTATTTAGATTCAGCACTTCTGTTCCTTTCAATGAACTTACATCTAATCTTAAACTTTAGTTACTAAATAAATATGACAGTCCACACACATATTTAAACTTTTTTATTTTAATCTTTTGTTATAACGGAGATGGAATTGTTTACATAACGTATGTTGTTACCGGCAAAGTAAAAAAAAACAACCTTTTTAAACTTAAATCGCTGAATAAATGTGAGTCTCCACATCCAGACTTTTAAAATTTATTTTTTTGATATAATGGAGATGGAAGCAGGCGAAATTTTGGCCTTACTGAAGACACGGACCATTTACATTCCGCATGCTGTTTTCCGGCAAAAGGGAAAAAAAATCGGCGTTTTTTGTATCGCAAACATATTATTTTACATGTATATAGCATATTCTGTCCAATGTAACCTTTAAAAATTGATTTTGTCAAGTTAAAAATAAATTTAGCTATACTTTGAAAAAAAAATTATCAAAATTTTTTTTGAAAAATAGCGTTCCGGTTCGTGAAATTTTCCATTGTAATTTTGAAATAGCGTTCCGGTTCGTGAAATTTTCCATTTCGAGCCCTGCTGTTACATGTAATATAGAATGATAAAATCTAAAATATATTCATGTACTTTTATAAAAGAAATAATATTAAAAAATAATTTTCCATTCGCAGATTTATTAGAAATATGTAATTAAAAAAAATGCATAAACATTTTTAAATAGATATTTCAAACGCAAAACATGCCTTAGTATTTTGAAAACATGAAAGTGGAAAAAATGTAAACACGGTAAAAAATCCTTTTATTTATTTATTTAATACCCGAAAAAAGAAACAACTTTTTTTTTATTTTTATTATTGCCATTTTTTAATTGCGTTGGAAGTATCGACAGAATTTTCAATATCTCGCGATATAATTGCAGCATGTGCAAAAAAGAGGTTTTAAATTGTTCCGATTGCACAGGCTTTCATTTAATATAAAAAAATCGATGTTTTGGTCAATTTTAAGGTAAACTGTCCCCTTAATTATGCAGACCCACACTCTAAGGTACAATTTTAAAATTGTCTAAATTTAAAAATATTACCATTAGAAACTATTTTATCACAAAATTATTAACAATTTGATTCGGGGGAGAATTGTATAAAATATTTCCTTATACAGTAATATTAAATTTAAAAACAATACTGTGATCTCATGAACATTTAGCAGAAATTCAGTACAATGAATGCAAAATTCATTTTTACATAATCAGTGGCGTAACCAGGGTGAGTGCCCAAATGCTCTGCATTTCGGTAATTTTTTTAAGTTCTGTTCGTCTTATCTAAACAGAAAATTTGCAGCTATGAATCAAGGGGAAGAAAACAATACATTGTTACTGGCTTTGGGCACCAATTCTGGTTACGCCACTGATAATGCTCTCAAAGTGATGGAAGTAAATATTGAGTTATAAATACAGTGTTGACCCGCTTCTCCGTTTTGCTCGTCCTACATTCGGCATCGTACGGGCAAGAAGAATTTGCTTGATTCATTGCTTAAAGCATTTTGATACCAATGATTTTTTAATACAGTTTCATACTGTTTGTTTGAAGAAATATTTAGACTAAACATTAAGAATATTTTATCTTAAAAAAGTAGTGTTAACCCATATTTTTATTTTATTGTACATAAAAAAGTAATTGAGTTCAGTGATTAACCTATAAGTGCTTGGCGTCCCATTTTTGGGACAGTTTTAAAAAATTGAAATAAGCGCTTTTCACACCAGTAAAAAGGAGGATAAATAAGTACTCTCTTTCTCGAGACAAATTTCTCGATGAATTAAGATAAAAGTTATTCTTGTTTTAAGGGGGCTCAGGGGTTGATCGATACGGAAAAACATGAAAACAGACCTCTCGCTTCGAGTCCATACGAAAACAGAAGTATTCAATGTAATTATTTTAAACTTTCTGATATTTTAAAGGTATGTTTGTAGTCTTATAAAATTAAAAAATGAAGTATTTCAATGTAATATAATAAGAAATATAGCGAAATCTAAGTAACACAATTTTCGAAAAAAAAATTATGTGTTATAACACCAACACCAACATATCTTAACGTTAAATTGACATAACAACCTAATTTTCGCTTTAAAATGATCCGGAAACTTTACTATATACCCAACAAACACATAACTGGTGGGCCACTAGAGGCATCGTTAGCGGTGGCCCAAAGTGTTTGATAACGGCCCGCCATCTTTGGCCGTAACGGCTCCGTCAAAAAACTGTCACGCCGGCCAGAACGCGGCCGCAAGATCATGGCCATGAATACAAGAAGATGTCCACAAATGTGCCATTAACGTTTTTATTAAAAATATCAGACAGCCACAAACTGGCCACAATTATTCTTTTAAAGGCCATTAAAAATAAAGGCTGGCCAGGAGATCCCCCTCACCCAGACATTTGTGTTTGTAAGAATTAATATTTAAACATGAATTCAAAATTTGTTCTATAAAAAATATTTGCTGGAAGATTATTTAAATGATAAACTGTCTTTGCATGTAAAACAAATATACTAATAATCTTTATGTACACTTTTCAAAAAAGTTATAAATTTACTTATCTTCAAAATTTTCAAAAATTTCCAAAGCATATAAGTTTTAAATGAATTTATTTGTTTATTATTTAATTATATGCTTTAAAAAATTACATGTAATGCAATTAAAAATAATTTTTAAAGCATATAATTAAATAATAAACAAATAAATTCATTTTCAACTTATAAGTTTTGGAAATTTTTGAAAAATCTGAAGATAAGTAAATTTATAACTTTTTTGAAAAGTGTACCTAATGATTAATAATATATTGTTTTTTTATGCAAAAACACTTTATAATTTAAACAATCTTCCAACAAACATTTTTTATGGAACAAATTTTGAATTTATGCTAGTGATGCATGTATTAAGTTAAATGCTTTATGTTTTTTTTCTTTTATTTTCATTGGTTTTTAGACTTAAGAGGGTACTTCAGCCAAGCGAAAAGACCCAATAAGTAATGCCGATCCTACAGAAGGAATTTATAAAGATATCTCGGTTAACATTCCAATACTTTTAAATTACTTATTTATTTTATTTTATTTTGTTTATTATCTGTTGCATTAGATTGCTGAGATCGATTCGTAGACAATTTTTTTATTTTTTCGATTTTTATTGTAGATTTTTTCTGAGGATGCTTTCACTTTCGTAACCGCTTCCGAAAGTAAAAACATTCTCATTAAAAATATCTGCAAACAAAATAGAAAAAGTAAAAAACGGTCTTTGTACAGATTAATTTCAGCTATCTGATAGGAAAAATATCGTTTTAAAATATTAAAATGTAACAGAGATATCTTTATTGATTTCTTCTATAGGATTAATATTACCGAATGAATCGTTTTGCTTGACTGAAGTAGCCTGTTAATGGCTGTCACCAATATATTATATTTATTCATTAAAGAATTATTATGAAACCTGTCGAATATTTTTTTGCATCATTTTAATATACAAAAGAATTTTCATTTAGATTTTATTCGAATAATTTAATAATCAAACATTACATATATATATATTATATATATATATATATATATATATATATATATATATATATATATATATATATACATACATATATATACATACATAACAATAATATTTGCTATTTAAAAAATATATTATTTTAATTTTTTCATATTAGCTGAGAATTATTTACAGTAATTGAAAATGTATCAAAATTTTGAATGATCTGACAATTTTATTTAATTGTTTAATGAATGAAATATTTTCGATGAAAAATTGTTAATTTTTTTCGCTCAAAATAAAAAAAAGAAAAAACCATCATTCACAGTCATGTTACTTACAACGTTAAAGAAGCTATTTTAAGAATCTAAAATGAAACCGATAGCTATTTTATCTAAAATAATTCAACAAACCTCTACAAAAAAGAATTTTTTTAAGTTAAAGAAACATCTATTAAATGGTATTTTGCACAATTTTATACAAGACACATGAAATCGCTCTTTCTCATTTCTAATATATGAAAAGAAAAATAAATTTTACCTTTAAGAATCAGTGTAAACTTTATTTAAATTAAACTATTTTATTTTTTGCAATATTTTTAATGACATGCACGGTAGAAAACAACAATTGTTATATGAAAATATGATTAACTTTCAAACTTTTAAAAAATTCTTAAAAGTATATAATTTTAAATTAGCTGCTTTTCCTAATTTATACAAAACTTTAAAATAACGAATAAGCGATGAATAGCGGAGTATAAAGTAAATATTATTTTATATTTGTTAAAATACAACTGCATTTTTAAAAACGTATGTCTTAAAAATGAATATGTTTCCTATCTTTCTATTAGGTTTCCGAAATCAAACAATCGTAAGGTCGATGCAAAAAAAAACTCAAGAGGTTATAATGAATTATAAATTAATAATTCTTCAATGAATAAGCATAATAAAACATACCTATATTGTGGTAAAATATCCAAATTGAAGGTAGCATTCGTTAAACATGCTTTCTCTCCCTTATGTGACGGTCTAACTGAAATGATCTGTTTATCAGCACACCGTCCAAAATTCTTGGAAAATTCCCCCCTGTACTTGTTGACCTTGAAGGAGAGCATGTATTCTCCTAAGGCCCAAACAGATCTGTCCACTTTTTGCGGTTAATCGTCGGATCGTTTATTGTGGCGACATGGTGTTTTGATCTTTAATGAGTTTTGTTTGAAAGGGACGGTTATCCGACGTATGAAAAACAATAGATGGCTTTATCTGTATTTTTTATTAGTAAAAATATAATAAAGCAAATAAATACATATAAATGTTAGGAATTTAACAGATACAGGGAATTTTCTTTCTTCCTTTGAATCAGGATTTTAAATTCCCCCCCCCCCGGACTTTTATTTAAAATGCATATATATTTGAAATCATATTAAAAATTTACGTTTTAGAAACAGTTTATATGCTCCGCCCTTTTTTTTTCTTTTTTCTTTACTGACTCGCATTCAGCAAAAAATTCTTGTTGAAACAATTTGAATGCCATTTCAATCATTTTGTTTGCAACAAATACCTTTTTTATAGAATTAAAAAATATATACTAAAAAAATTCACATTTATCAGTAAATATCTTGTAAATATTTTGTATAATATGCATTTCCAATGAATGCATCTTACTGTATTTAAATCTTTGTATTGTTCCAATTTCTTAAAAATTTGTGTTCTGTTTATTTTGGCTATTAAAATCAATATAAATTGAATAATATATTCATTATTTACAGTATGACCACTGAAATATATCCATGTAAAGCTATCCGCGCTTGCAGATGCAAATAAATCAAAATACATTTTTTTTTTTTTCTAATAACACCATTTTTTAAATTTTAGAATGATCTTTCCTAAAAAAAAAAAAAAAAAAAAAAAAAAAAAAAAAAAAAAAAAATGTGAAACTAATTGTATTTCTAAGCCAACTTTAGAAATACAGAAATCGACAATTTTAGAAATATATTATGCATGTACGATTAAAAATTATTTTATGCATGTATGCTAAAGTTTTGCATGACTGAGTAATTTGGAGGAGGGGGGGGGTGGACATGGACTGCTTTAGGGACAATCTAAAAGCGTTTTTCTGTTTTAATATTTATTTTAAATTATTTTACTATATTTTAAATATTTATTCATTTTTTTCCAACTTTTTTTTTTTTATAAATAATGAATGTAACAGTGTGCCGGTGAAGAAAAAACTTGGAATTCTGTATACATTTTGTGCACAATTTTTATTTTTTATATAAATATTTTCAAACTAAATAAAATATGTCATCTATTTTATTGTTTTAAATATAAATCTCGTAAATTATATCTCGTATATAAATCTCTCCTTATTAAAACTCAGATTTAAAGTAATTTTTGAAAGAAATAAAGACCAAAAATATACTCATTTTCTCTCATAAAATAAAAATACTGGTCAGTTTATATTAGCCCTCTGCTTTCTAGATGTTGGAGGGCCATTACTTTTTTGCCCGAAACCGACCATTAAGAGTTTACCGGCAAAGTAAATGCAACAGTTCTGTCATCGCCGAGCCTTTAACGGCTCGGCGATGACTGCCGCAATTAGCGGCGGCTCACTTGCGGTACAGCATTGTTTTTGTACAAATGGCCTTAACTCCTTTTGGCCGTGACGAAACCAGCTTATGGCCTTAACTAGAGTGTTTGTGGGGTAGAGTGAATTAAGGATATAACTATTACTCAAAAGCAACATTATTAAAAAACTCTCAAATATGGAAATTTAAAAAACTCCTAAAAAATACATTTTTTTTTCATTAAAAATACTCAAAATCTTTAACTATCTAAATTATATTAATTCGTTCTATAGATAATGATGTTATATGTATGCAAAAAAAATTAAGCCATTCCATCAAATTTTTTTTAAATCTTGATGTTAGTCGTCAAAAATCAAGTTTTAAGAAAACGCGACTTAAAGTTGAAATTACATGGATGCGTCTATGAAAGTGTTGATACATAAATGCTTATAACTCCGTTAAAAATGCAAATGTTTTTATGCGTTTTTTTTTTTTTTTTTTTTTTTTTTTTTTTTTTTTTTTTTTTTTTTCACTGAGTTTAGAATTAATTAAATAATAAAACTAGATCATAAAAAAATATCGATTTTTTGAAAAGTTTTCAACCCCTGAGCCCCCTTAAAAGTGGTGGGAAAATGCAAAATTTGAATTTTAACAAAGAAAATAATTCAGGCATTAATGGGTTAACTTATATTGGAAGACCGATCATATTTATAGGGATAATGCATACAGAACAACACAAACTTTTACATCATTATAACGATGATAAATGGTTTACTTTTCAAAAATATATAGTCATTCATGGATAACTTCATTTTGTTGTTTTTAGGGGAAATATTTGAATTGCATAAAAATGTAACTTTCAAATAAAACTTCACAAATAAATAGAACTAGAGACTTTTCAAATAAAAATAATTTCAAAAAAATATTGTTGATTTGATTGATGAAATCGAATTTTTCTGCAAAAAAATTCAACATAGCTGCATTCCACAAAAAATTACAAGAAAAATTATATAAACACTACTCTGAACAAGTTTCCTTCTAAATCATTGCTCGAAAATTGTACATTTCAGTGGCGTAACCAGTGTAGGTTCCCAAAATCAGTAAAATTGTAAGACTGTTTCTCCTTGAATTATAACAGATTTTTTCTGCTCAGATAAGATGAGCAGAACTTTAAAAAATATATCGGTATTCAGACACTTGGTCACCCACCCTTATTACGCTAGTGGACTGCATACAGATTTTTCATCTTATAATATATTTAATACTTTTTTACCGATACATATAGTGTAAAATGATAAAATCTAACACATATTCATACACTTTTAAATTTTTAAATAACAAAAAAAAAAATTAAGACTAATTCCATAATAGATTTATTACTTATATGTAATAAGAAACATGTACAGACATTTTTAAATATATAAACAAAAATGTTTATAAAATAAAATAAAATAAATAAAACACAAAAAATGACATTGTATTTTGAAAACATGAAAGTGAAGAAAATGTAAACATTGAGGAAACCGTTTATTTATTTATTTTTTAATTGCACTGGTTGTATTCATACAGACTTCCATTCAATATAAAAAGTAGAAAATCGACATTTTGATAAATTTTGAGGTAAACTGTCCTCTAACTATGTACACAAACACTGTAAGGTACAATTTTAAAATTGCCTAAATTTAAAAATATTTCCGTTAGAAACATTAGCCTATTTTATCACAAAATTATTAACAATTTGTTACAGGAGAAAATTTTTTAAAATATTTCCTTTAGTATACAGTAATATTAAATTTAAAAACAATACTGTGATCTCGTGAACATTTAACATAAATTTAGTGCAATGACTGGAAACTTTTACATTATTGTAACGATGTTAAATATTTTGCGTTTCAGAAATATATAGTCATTCATAATTACCGTAATTTCGTGTAGATAAGCCGCAGCTCAAACAATTCTGTTTCGAAACTGAAATTTTCGAAAATAAAATTAACATCCTATATTGCGGTATATATTAATCTTAAATTACTGAATGGTTTTTCTGGTCGAAAATGAATTGTTTGATCTGCAGCTTATCTACACGAAATCACGGTAACTTGTCGGTTTTGGGTGAAATATTTAAATTGTGTACAAAATTTTTCAAATAAAACTTCACAAAAAAGTAAAAAAAAAATAATTCAAATAAAACTTTTCAAATAAAAATGATTTCAAATAAATATTGGTAATTCACTTAATAAAATCATCTGTATCTGAAAAAAAAAATCAACATATCTGCAATCATCTCGCTTTATAAAAATTTAAAATAAAAAAAATATCGACACAGTATTGAACAAATTTCCTTCTAAATCATTGCTGAAAAATTGTACATTGACTTTAACCTTCCTACCCTGAATGGGTCAAATCGACCCGTTTCTATAATGTATTTTATTCGATTTGAACCAGAAATTTCTTTATACACTAAGTTAAATAAAAGATTCAGAAAAGTAAATTAAATAAATAGGTAAAATAGCTTTAAATAAAAATTCTGGTGTCAAATGTTTTTTATCAAGTTTGAGTCATTTTCAACAGGGTAGGAAGGTTAAGTAATTTAAAAAAGTATTTTTTGCTGTGGTTAATTAGTAATTTAGTCTTCATGATTAAAAAAGTGAATAATTATACATTTGTTAAACAACTGACTTTTTCTGTAGGATACTAAATTATATTAATTATCCGTAGATTCTCTTTAATGTCACAGAAAAAATTTAATAGTGTGGTGCATTTTTAAAGCTTTTACTCAACGAAAAATTCATCCCAATTTTGACTCATTGTAGAGCTCATTAAGACAAATTCTCAGACTTCATCCACCACTATTTTTAAAGTTAATCTCTTTGTTGGGGCTTTTGTTGCAGCTTATTTAAAAACGATCCGATTTTATTACAATTTTCTGTAATATAGGAATAGCGACCTTCAGTAATTTTAAAACCAATAGCAGCATTCTAGTTGAGATCCTGTATCTAAGAACCCGGTCCTTCTTTTTCCCCCAGCAACGAACTTTTTTGAACATTAATCTCTTTTTTCAGCAAATACTTACATTTACTAACAACAGCTGAAAGTTAAAAATCGCGTTACGTTAAAGGTAACTTTATTTGAGGAATTTCTTCCGCTTATTAAATATTGTGTTATGTTAAAACTGATTTTTGAAATTTACAGAAGCGAGCATATTCCACCATTTGAGGAGATATTTTTTTTTCTTTCATTCTAAGGACATAATTTTAATAGGATTTTGTTCATTCAACTTAGATGACAACTCGGCTACTTTTTGTATTATGCTTTTTATCTTGCATATATCTGGGGAGGGGGGCGTTATGGTCATGATTACTGCGAGGTTTGGCTCACTCAACTTCGTTTTTTGATAGCCTCCGGCACGTGCGGAGCACTTACAGCGTATGTTGCTTTAAGTAGTGTGGACCCAGGTCACAGGTTCACTCAGAAAGAGGCTTGTTGGGAACATACTAGATGCTGCGAAAGGCAATGGACAACCTAGGTTCATTTAAAATATTTTCAAATTATTTAAAATCATACAAACTTGACTTTTGTTTAACTTCTTAACTGCTTCTTTTTTTACATGCAAGAAAAAGAAAATATGTAATGGGCACCACTTATTTTAAGCTTAAGTTTTTGTAGTATTTAGCCCTGACATTTCTATTATTAAATAATATGAAATTAAAAAAAAAAATAGTGGTATCAAACCGTTTTAAATGATGGATCAAGCAAACTCATCTTGACTGTACGACCGGTGAAATCAGGGAAGCGGTCAAGTTCATTATAATCGACACCGGGCAATGCGGGGCGGGTAAGCTAGTTCTTTATATTGACATTGCAATAAATATACCGACATTGTATTGATCATTCTGGCATTGCAATTAAGATATTCACATTGTAAATCCATTATAGGTTGTCATTTATCCTAAGAATAGATACATTAATATATACTGTAGCAGAACAAAAGTTTTAAAAAAGCTTTCTTTTTTAAAGTAACTTAAGAGACAAATCCTTTTTTCAATGGTATAATAAACAAATACAAATTTTAATGAAGTAAAAATAAGTTATAGAAATAAAATAATACACAGTTCTTTAGCATATCCAAAACTTCATTTAGTAGTATTGTATATAAAAAAATCTTAATTTATATTAGTAAATTTAAATGTTACATATTACTGATACATATATTTATTTTATTAAGTATATGTCATGTGCTAATCATTGTTGATTTGCCCATCACTTACCGTTGTACGAAAATTTAAATAGAAGAAATTTACTATTAAAATTTTATATAAAAATTAGCTAAATACTTAATGGAATAAATATTAATATGTTTTCCTCCAATAATCACTAAAAAAGAAAGCAAAAGGCAGTTATTTGTTTATCTATAACTCAGCTTTGCGGATATTGCTTGTTTTTCTCTGAGCAAGAGAGTGACATCTAGAGCTAGAAAGAAAACATTAAAATATTACAGCAGGTGTTCCGAACATTGCATGGAAGAATATTACACATCATTTCTTAAAACGTGTGATGGGATTTTAGGATATGAACATTCAGACCAATTGTTTCCTTCTGATATACAGTGAGTCATTCAATCACAAATGGTAACAGAAATTTTAGTATAAGTCTATATTTTATTATCATAAATTAAATAGGGTTAAATATTTTGCTGATAATAATGTGCGATTAAAAATCAATGACAAATAAATGTAAAGTGAACTATATATAAAAAAGAATATCTAAAGGCAATGTATGTAATAAAACTTGTACAAAATTCATAATAAATCACTTTACTATAAGCTTAAGTGTGAGAATCGAAAATTACAGCTCATCCCACTAAGTTATTTTTAAGTTATTCCATAAATAAAACTAAGAAAAGTACCCACAGTGCGTTTTGATTCTACCTATTAAAAATAAATTTAACCATTATAAGTTCCTTACTTTAACCCATTATCGCCCAGCGTCCTTTTTTGAGGACGGTTACAAAAACAGCAAGAAAGCGGTTTTCCCACCAGTAAAGAGGAAGATAAATATATACCTAATTTCACGAGACAGAATCCTTGATAAATTTGGATAAAAATTAATTTGCTTTTAAAAATTGGTGGGAAATACAAAATTTAAATTTTAGCAAAGAAAATAATTCGGGCGTTAATGGGATAAATCTGCACAATCCCCTGGCTTGCATGACACTATTGACCTTTTTCATAAAAGTATTCCTGGGGTAATTAAGAGACAAAATTTGAAAGATAATGACGCTTAGTAAAGGCCGCAATCGTGTTGCCTTAGCATGTCATGTGGTCTAATTATTTGTACGTGAAAAACAGTTGCAACTGCAACATACCGTGTGTCCCAAAAATGACTGATGGATTTTAAAATTCAATAACTTGCAAACGGTGACAGCTATTTAAAAAAATTTTGCAGGAGGGTTATGTATAATGTCAGGAGTTTTTTTTACCGTAATTTTTTTATTTTAGTTCGCATCTCAAACAATAGGTGGCGCTGACGGCAATTGAAGGCCCGATCGACGCTTCACTCAGCACTGATCACCTGGCCTTCAATCGCCGTCAGCGCCACCTATTGTTTGAGATGCGAACTAAAATAAAAAATAACGGTAAAAAATCTTTTGACATTATACAAAACCCTCCTGCAAAAATTTTTAAATAGCTGTCACTGTTTGCAAGTTATTGAATTTTAAAATCCATCAGTCATTTTTAGGACACCCGGTAGATAGAAAGAGGAGAATATATACAGATGGTTATCAAAATAATGGAAACATCCTAGATTTTGAAGGAATTCTTTATTAATATGGCGTAGGACCGCCTTTGGCATGTAATACAGCTTGGATTTGCCTGGGAATCGAATCATACAAATTCTGAATAGTGTTTAGAGGAATATTGTACCATTCTTCATGGAGATATTGTGAAAGTTCCGTGAGAGATGCCGGTGGAGGATATCGATTCCGAATTGAAAGCTCTAAAATAGACCACAACGGTTCGATTATGTTGAGGTCTGGGGACTGTGCGGGCCAAGGTAGATGTTCCACCTCATCCTCAAGTTCATCAAACCATGATTGGACAACTCTGGCTGCATGAATAGGGGTATTATCATCCTGGAAAATTCCATCTCCTGCAGGAAACAAAATTTGCATCATGGGATGGACCTGGTCAGCTAAAACCTTCTCTATACTTCTCCCCAGTGATCCTTACTTTCAGGGTTACGATTGGACCAGCAGAAAACCATGACACGGCTGCCCATACCATGACCAATCCACCTCCATGCTTGACAGTTGGACGGAGGCAATCAGGATCATACGCTTGTGCAGGTGTTCTCCAGACATGTACCCGTCCTGTTGTGGGGAAAAATGTGAAAGATGATTCGTCTGACCATATAACAGTCTTCCACTTATCAATCGACCAGGTTTTGTGGTTGTGGCACCAATCTACACGACGTTTGGCATTAGCATCTGTGACAAGTGGCTTGGGAATTGCTGTTCTGCCGTAAATGTTCTCTTTATGAAGGTATCTCCGAACTGTAATTGCTGACACTGGAAAATCCAAATGCTGATTGAACTCTGCGGTCACTTTGGCTGCAGTTGTTTTCTTTTTAGACATTACAATCCGCTTCAATACCCGTCGGTCTCTTTCACTCAGCTTCTCCTTCAATCCACTATTTTGCTTTGCTGAGCTTATTTTTCCGCGCTGCGTGTATGCTGTCATGACTTTAGACACCGTACCTCTAGAAACGCCTATAAGCTGGGATGTTTCGGTCACCGTTGCTCCAGCTAGTCGGGCTCCTACAATTTGGCCTCTTTGAAAATCTGTGAGGTCTGACATTTTACGCTCCTGACAAAAAAAATCAAAACGTAGACAACTCTTCTAGA
Source organism: Maratus speculifer (assembly GCA_964019185.1). Classification (NCBI taxonomy): domain Eukaryota; kingdom Metazoa; phylum Arthropoda; class Arachnida; order Araneae; family Salticidae; genus Maratus; species Maratus speculifer. The sequence continues at coordinate 257,605,399 of OZ025299.1, read as the reverse complement.
GCTCTCTAATACTACCTAATACATGTACTTTTTATATTAAAAAAATCTGGTAGCTAAGATTATATTTTAATGCTTACGAAGGGAATTCTTAAATGTCCCTTTCATTCACAAGTGTTTCCATTATTTTGATAACCACCTGTATATTACCTGCAGGATTTGTACTTAATTTTTACTTTTTTTTTATTTTTTCTCCTATAATTTTGTTATGATGTATAGTACTTTTGCATAGTTCAAAATATCATATTGCTGCCTAAATAAGTTTTGAATCTCCTTTCTATGCTATAGAAATTTTACTCAACACTGTAAAACATTTGCGTGACACTACTCCATAAAACTGATGGCAACTTTGCTGCCACCAGTGTTATAGTGGCATTTTTTTCACTTATATAATGGTGTAATTTAAACATATGTTACTGGTGTAACATTACATATTAGTGTAATGTTATACTAGTTATCTTCAACAACATTATCACTTTCAATATTAGTGGTAAAATTTGTCAAAGAACCCAAATAAGATGTCAAAATAGATGTTCCTATTGGAAATAGAAATGTTAGAATTTTAAGATTATTATATATATATATATATAATTGAATGGATATTTTGTTTTATTTCATATTTTTCTACAGAAATTTGTCGATTAATATGTTTTGTGTGTATATCTTTTTAGTACATACTATAGATTCATGAAAGGTGAAACTATTCCATGAAAGTCAACGAAATTCTTTTAGCATGTCGCACTCATGGAACTATCAGGTCAACCGGAAAGTTCTGTCGTATAATGTTATTTCCCTTCTACTTTTTAATACTTCAGGTTTATTAATTGACGCCACTTTTTTCAACTAGTAAAATTCACAGAGTTTGCACCTTACTATGAAGAGCAAAAACTATGAGAAATTTATCTTTTCAAAACAGAAGGCGAGAAATAAAATTTAATGGCAAAACTTTCCGGTTGACCTAATTGAAATAAAAAGGTAGTGATGTACCCTTAAAATACTGAAACTTCAACTGTACCACTCTCACAGGGGTTCATGGTGACCGTGGCAAACTTCCACATGTATATTTGTGCAGAAAATTTCTTTTTATTTAAACGCCTCATTAACGAAAACATTTCAATCAAAAATTATACCAAAACTGATATTAATTTCTCCTGATAAGCGTTTAATTCAGCGGTAACAGTTCCGCACATTGTGACAAACAACTTTCTGTCAGTGTTATTGAAAACATTATAATGCCTGGGCAAACTGACACCAGTAAAAAAAAAAAAAAAGACTTTATGCCATATTTGAGAGAATTTCTTTTCAATAAGGTGAAAAAATAATACGCAACTTTCTGTTAAAGTTTACTGGTGGAAGTTTTCTTCGGCGATAATCAAAAACTATTGATCCGATTAACCTTTTGAGGTCTGGTGGATAAATTCCTTCAAAATTCCAAATGTCACATTAGCAACAGTATTTTGCAAAGAAAAAAACCGGTTAACGATATACACGAAAACATTCATTAAACCTTTTTCAAATAAATTTGGTCGTATTTTCTGGTGCCGTTGTGTCAATTCGGAATTAAAATTATGTGGTAGAAAATTCTACCATCACAGCTCAAAGGGTAAAAGTAACAGCTGTCACCTTGTGACAACCTCATCCAGAGTTACCAGATGGGCTACTTATGTTAAATTTAGATTATTCACTGGCACCACTTTTTTGAAATAGTAAAACGCTTCTTATTGAATGAGCGAACTTTTAAGGCGAAAACAAACTGAATTTTGCCGTTTAAAAAAAAAGTGGTGCGAATCAAGAAATCTGAATTTTAAAAAAGTAGCCCACTGGCAACACTGACCTCATCAGTTACTTCACTCGCAAATTATAGTGATATATATATGTCAAATACTCTTTATTCATAACTTCACTGTCGCAATTAACAAAGTTGACGATTCTTTAAAATGTTTTTCGATTTTAACATGAATTATTAACGAACTGAATGTGTATCTTATTGAAAATAATGTTGTAAGATTTTCAAAGGGTCTCGTTTTTAAATAAATTACCGAAATTTATTATTTAGAAACTCAACCTATTAGTTTGTTAGATCAATATACTTTCCAAATTGTCACCAAGTTGTTTCAGTTTTCCGACAATGTTCCATTATATCTGAGCTGTTAACTGTTCCATTATATCTGAGAACATGAGTTTCAAACCTCCCCTTATCTAAAATTAAAAATGCCGTTTATTTTCTCCATTAATCAATTATATTGGACAAAGTACACTGAAAAAAAGATTAGAATAGAAAAAAAATTTCCTATATTTCTCACACCGAAAATTCTTGGTGTACCATGGAAACAAATAGAGGCATTCTAATTATCATTTAAATGTTGCATAGAATTATTTTTAAATGCTTTTTTAAATAGTATAGAACGCTAATTTAAAATATTTAATGCTCTTGTCAGACTATTTTATCAGAAATAAGAATGTAGTGCTTACAACTTTTGCTTAGAAAGAATACTTTTCGATTACTCTAGATTTTTTGTTTTATAAGTTGTAAATGGTATTTTAACATTTATAAATATTTTATTATCTAATTATAATCCTTCTTTTGTTGTGCGATTTCTGAAATATTATGTAACTCTTAGAAATTTTAATAAAAAAGTTTAGTTTAAAGCATAAAATAAAAATAGTAGAAACACAGACAATTACGTTTTTTTTTGTAAAAAAAAAAAAAAAAAGTATAACGTTGCGTTAAACAAAATTATTCTTGTGTGTCATGCGTAGTCTCAGTTTAATTAAAAAACTATTTAAACCAAATAAACATCTTTTTGCTATTTAAATATGGTGCTTGCTGAATAGATTTTTATATAAAAACACAGTAAAATCTGTCTAGGTAATCATGAGTGTGTGTTGTAAAGTTTTGGCTTTCAAGGAATTAAAATACTGAGTAAAGTGATAAAATTTAAGTAATCACCTTTAGGCAACATTTCTATAAGTATATAATTTCTATTTAATTATAAATTCTGAAATTTAAGAATACAAATCTAATGTTTAGCTTTTCAGCTTTTTCTATTAGATTTTTGTTTGTTAATAGCGTTACACAAATTTCAGCATTATTTCCTAAAATGTGTGGTGCAATATGCCTTTCTAAATTGTCTTAAAATTTACCATTTTCAACAAGTTGTACTTCCTTCAACAAAAAATGGAAATGTTAAATTGATTAATAAAACATTATAGATACAACAGACAAAAAATTAATGTTTAAATATAAAACTCCGATAATATGAGAATGACTGAAAATTATCGAATGCTGTTTTAAAATTTATTTCTCTATAATTTGACCATTTGCAATAACTTCCTTTATATATATCTGCTTGTATATAACGGAAATTATTTAATCCAAGCTCTTTTCCGATTTAATTAGGCAAAAATTTCTGTTTTAAAAAAAAGGGTAAAAATTTAAAAATTCTGCAAAAAACATACTGAAGGGGGTTAAGAATAGAGTGTAAATCTGTGAGAATAGTATTATTAAAAAAGTCTTGAAAAGGTAATGTGATAATATTGTTAATATTTGTTAACGGGTTTTTTTCATCCACTAATTCATAACTATTTCTAATTCAATGACTGTTTTTAACAGATATCTCATAAATTTGTGTAAGAATATTTAAAAATAAGTTATTAACCAAGTATTGTATAGATTGCTTCTGTACAGTAATTGTGGGGAATTTAAGAGGATTTTTGTGAAACTTAGAAATCATTACTACATGAGGATGTTTTAGGTTGTTACTTTTGAACCCTTTGAGCTCTGGTGGATAAATTTCTTCAAAATTCCAAATGTCACATTAGCACCAGTATTTTGCAAAGAAAAAAACCGGTTCACGATATACACGAAAAAATTCATTAAACCTTTTCCAAAGAAATTTGGTCGAATTTTCTGGTGCCGTTGTGACATTTCGGAATTAAAATTATGTGGTAGAAAATTCTACCAACAGAACTCAAAGGGTTAAACCTAATAAATTATGATAGTTTAGTATATGTTTATTCTTTTCTTCTAACGTGGCATGATGGAGTTTGAATGTACTAGAAGTAACTGCAGTAGTTATAAGGAGATGATTGTGATATTTGCACATGATATCATAATTGTTATCCGCCATATCTACGTATGTAATGATGAAATTGTTTTGAAGTTCTTGGATATGTGGTTTAAGGGAGAGAGAGACTGAATTTCTAAAAATATGGGGGGTTTTTTAATAGTTGTTCTGCGAAATCTGCAAAATACTCAGTGGTTTTACTATAGTGGATAGTTATTTTGTAAATACAGATATCTAAATTATTAATGAGTTGTTTAAAGACGAATATAATATTAGACTGCAATGGAATACAATATTGATTGCCATAGTACATCAAAGATATTACTTGCGTATTACTGATAATGTTTCAATTAGCTGTTATAACATGTCAGTAGTAGTCAATAATATATTTAATTAGATGGGGATCATTACATTTTCATGTAAGAGCATTGGTGTGTTCGAAAGTTTTTATAAACTTACTATAATTAAAAATTTAGTGCTTACTTAAATATCCTGTCAGCTTTAGTGGGATTTTCAAAAGAATTTTTTACATTAACACAAAGTACGCATGAAAAATATTAAAACAAAAATAAAATATTACAATGAACAAACTAATGAATCAAAATAATAACTAAATCAAACATGAACTTAACAAAAACCATGATCCACATAAAAAAATTAAATAATAATTACGTTGAAATCGTTGTTAATAATAAATATATTGAAATATTTGTCATTGAAATTTAATTGCCTCTGAGGAAACGAGCTTAATTATTTTCTCATTCATGCATGAAATTAAAAAAGATTAAAAAAAGATATTTAGTCTTTTTTTTTCTGAAACGTAATATAAACTCAAATTTATCGTCTGTGAATGACAGTTTCATGATCTATTCTAATAGCATATAAAGTGCATTAAAGGCATTACATGATTTTTCTACGTCGCTTTTATTGGAAAAAATATTTTTTTTAAAACTTGCCTAATATTTCTGAAATTATTTGAAAAGTGTGTACAGCTATAAATATGTCAACAATATTTTAAGAATAAAATTTATTACTATTTCCTTTACTGTTAACAGTGGAATTGTATATTTTGGTTTTCAAAAATAAATTTATGTTTCAGAATTTTCTGAAAGTGCACCATATCATAAATGTTTTTGCAAGCTGTTTTTACAAGTTTATATAAGTATGGAAGATATGGTTGTTTTTGTCGCAAGTTGCATAAAATAACACTATTTGTGACAAATATTTAGTTGCTTTTTTCTGGAAAAAATGTTTCATAAAACTGCATGAGTCATATTTCAGCAACGGATGAATACATTTCTTTTATTTTTCTTTTCAATGAATTCCTAGTTTTTTTTAGAAATTCTTCTTTTTAAGTTAAACTTTTTCTCATATTATTAAAAAAATAGATTTTTTGTTGGAAAATTGATAAAATGTAACAATCCGGAATTTTGTTAAAAATACGAATATAAAAAATCACCGTTTAATAAATGCATAATTGTGCACAATTTAATAGGTTTTTATTTTCATTGGTTTCAATTCAAACCGTTCGGACAAATCTCTGGAACCTGCACAAAAGTTCAAAATGCACATTTTTTTTAGCAAAACTTGGATCGTGGTAATTGTGTTAAAATGCATCAGAAACGATTTTTCAATAGACGAGAATGAAGCGGAATTATTTTTATCTCTGTTAAAACTAACAAACAAATCCATGGTACTCGCAAGATGAGTTACCTGTAAATTATATTCTAAGCTGTCCAGTATTTCAGATTTTATTGGAATCAGATGGATTTATAAAGAAGTTATTAGAATAGGTTGACTTTTCTATAAAACAAACTACCTAAAAGTGTATTTGATTCGCAACAGGTGATATCATGGTGGAAAATTAGATATCCTTTCCCTTTCTTAAGGATGTGACTGATACTTCATTTTTCTAGCTTTGAAATATTGAAGTAACAATGATAATCTTTTTTTAGTTTTAATATATTTATTTAATTAGACCAGTCGTAATAAATGCAGAAACTATTATATGATGTTATATGCATTAGTGATGGTAGCTAAATACGTGAGTAATTTTTCTAAAATGTTACAGTATGTAAAAGGTTTGAGACTCAATGAAAATAATAAAAACAGAGCTCTTACTGGTCCTTCAATGCATGTACTAGCATTTTATAATAAGTACCTTTGTCTTATTTAACTCTCTAATTCCCAGAATTTCGTTCTCTCTAACATCCTTTAAATTGCTCTCTAACATTCTTATAATATGTAATTTAATCTCTAATTTCTATCCTTTTTAGATGCGTTCTCATTTATGTAAATACGTAGCATCAATAGCCGTCTTCCAGTCCGTCCGTCTGTTCGCATAATTTTGTCGAGTCATTTCAAATTTTATGAAAATTGGATGTGTAGTTTGATGACAGGGGCAATCAAAATAGTCTGTCACATTACGGTCGATGGAAAAAAGTTTAGAATTCATTTACATGGTGTTACAGCCTTTAAAACAAGGTAAAATTGATATGCATTTACTGAAGTGCACTAAAATATACATTTTGTGCAATATGCCGTGCAAAAAATAATGTTTATTATTCATTTACAGAGCTTAACAAAAGACTTCTGTTACTTGAAGATGTATGGGAAAAGATTGTTTTCGGCGTATTTCAGTCATATTAAATCATACTAAATACATAATGATATACGTTGCTGAGATTTATTACAAGTTACTTTCTGTATAAAAGAAAGTGCTTAGAATATTTACAGGAGCTCACAAAAGATTTTGGATGTTACCCCGTGCCAGAAATACCGTATTTTACAGATTTTCACTGAAAGTGCATTTCTAGTTGTGACATGAATTTTAAAGTTTTACTACATTTTTGTATGTTGCATTGTGTGTATAAAAGCTGTTGATCACATACAGGGTAACACAACAGAATCTGTAAGAGTTACAGTGTATTAATGAAAGTAGCTTAAATGTGGTTTTCGAATGAGTTACGCATTTTTACGATATCCCATGATAGGTAAAAATTGTAGGTTTACCAAGTTGATTACGTCCCACTTAAGTCCTATTATTTTCGTTTTAAATAATTTAAGATATATAATCGTATAAAATTTTGGATTGATGAATTTTTGGATTAGATTTTAACACCTAACACATCACGATCTGAATATTTATAAAATTAATTATGATACGGACAAACTTCATTTGCCACGTTTGACGTGCAATTTCAAACTTGTTAGTAATTACATTCTAGTTCCGTAAGCCAAAGAAATTGAATTCACACCAGATAATTCAATAATGTATACCATTTCATTTAAACACCAAACGTCTCTTATAAAAAAAAAATCAAATAAACCTATTTTAACTTTCTGGTGTGAATTTTCAATATCCTAATTAAGAATTCAGTAAGTTCAAAACACTTTTGGTAGCATATTAGCCACCATTAGCAAAAGAGGGTTAACCATTTAAGCTCTGGTTGGTAAATTTCTTCAAAATTCCGAATGACACATTGTCACCAGTATTTTGCAAAGAAAAAGTTCTGTTTACGATATACAAGAAAAAATGCATGAAACCCTTTTGAAATAAATTTGGTCGAATTTTCTGGTGTCTATATGACATTTCGGAATTAAAATTATGTGGTAGAAAATTCTACCATCAGATCTCGAAGTGTTAATCCCAAAATTTCTGCTATTAAATAACGCGAGCATATAGAATCTTTTGGAAACCTGAGAAACAACAGAACTTATTTTTCAAATAATTCTAAAGTTCCAATATTTATTTTTTTAATTTCTATTTTTCCTAGTTAACTTGGGTGAAACTTAATGGTCGTGAAATCTAAAGTCCTAAATAACTAAAACGTCCATTTTAATGAACGATAAATTTTAAGTAATTATTCAAAAACTTACAAAATAACAAAAAATTTTTTAATTTGCTCTGTGAAACATTAATTTATTTTTAGTGAAGTAACTGCAATAGATAGTAAAAGAATAGAAACGCTATGACTCTGAATATAAAATATTTATTACAAACACTTTATATAAATAAGTAATATAAGCTTAGAAATTTAAATTTTTCTTACTTTACGTAATGTTCTACGAAGTTTAAATATCGTCTTTTCCTTTGATACATTTTTATATCTAAGTATATTAAAATATTTATTCCCATGTATTTCACAAGATCGATCCTCTGACTAAAAATAATAAAGTTCTGTAAATTGCCAAATTTTAATTTTTATAAAATACCTCATTTTAAATTTTATAAAATTGTTTTCCTTTGTTAGCAAATTTTTTTATTTTAACCCTTGTCACTCTGTTGTCTTCGCTGTGGAGACATCATTTTTCCTTCCAAAATTTGTTTCTGACACCAGTAATATAGGAAAATAAAATTTTTCTTATTTAATCAGAGAATTTTTGAAATTGTCTACTTCAAGGAAAGTTCTTTTTAAAAAGTGGTGCTAATCGAATAAAATTTGTGTAAGAGGCACCGGAATCCGAAGGGTTAACTTTTAGCACTCGTATGCCCAATTTCGCTGAACATCATCTTTTTTGCAAAATTTATTTTTTGCCCCAGTAATAAATAAAAATAAAATATGCCTTGTTTAATTAGGGCATTTTTTGATATTTTGTAATCAGAAACTGACACATTTTGAAAAAGTGGTGCGAACCAAATAAAATTTATTTACGAAACATTGGAATCGAATGCGTTGATGTGTGAATAAAATCGTTAAATCCCCAACTTATTTTGTAAAGAATTAGATTTTTTCTTAGAAAATTACACTACACTTTAAGTGCACTGTAAATAAAGAACAATTTTCTTACAAAATCCATTGCAAATACAATAAACTGGCATATTTCTGACTCTGTAAAAAGCAAAAGTCGAAAGAATTTATAAGAAATTTTTTCAGCATTTCCAGAATACTATAACAGAAGTTCATCGTCTAGGAAAGAGAAAGAAGATAGGTAAGTAAACAAATCAAAAACGTTTATCACATTTGAAATCATTATTTCTTTATTATTTATATTTTTTGCCCAGCCTCGTGTATAGATTTACATATTTTTTTCACACATCCTTCACTACGTTAAATTTATCAGGTCGTCAAAGATAAAATATATCGGAAAAAGGGCAAAGTTCGTTGACAACTTGCAAATGTAAAGAATTACTTTTATTCAAAATTAAGGGGGGGGGGACAAAAGTCTGGGATACAAAAAAAGCATGTTTTTCTGATTTTACTTTACAAAGTACCTAATTTATTAATATTTTTAATCTTATTGTGCTTTATTAAGCATTAGTCTAAGAATATTCTGGTACATTTTCATAAAAAATATGAAAATTCAGCCAGTGGTATTAGTGAGAACCGAGTCACCTCAAAAAAAGTTTCAATGTGGTAGTCAGAATAATTCATGATTGCTTCATCTGAAAAAAAAAAAAAATAAATAAATAAATTTCTTTAATACATACTTTTATCTTGAATTTGAACGAAAGAATTATCAAAATATTCATTTTTGAATTTTTGATGAACGTACAATGAAAATACTCTGATTTAAACTTTGATTTTTGCCAAAAATTGCTCTTTCTTGTTTAATTAAAAATAATTATTAATTAAAAAAATTCTTTCTTTCAGAAATTAGTATTTAGTATGTAAATGAAGTTTGCTAAGCTTAGACGAAATCGGTCGGAAAGTTTTCGAGAAATTTTGACTACCGACGTTTTAAAAAAGTTTTGAAGAAAACGCGATTGCACTTTGATACATGAATAAAATAGAATTTTTTTATTAAAAATTACATAGAATCGTCCATTCCAGCTTCATAAGTCAACTCATCTGTAGCTGATGCATCATCCAAAGCACACAAGTATCGCTTTTAATGGCTTAGGGATGGTCAGAGTGACCGAGCGCCAGAAGACCCAATTATCTATAACTCGGAAAGTTTTGCTTCTAATGAATTAAAATTTTCCGAGAATATTTTTTAGAAGTTGTAGTATCAGAAAATAAAAATAAATAAAAATAAATAGATTTTTTGAACCTCTTTCTTCCTTAAGGAATTATTTTATTCAAACTTCAACGATAATTCGTAGCAATGGGAAATGGAACAGACTGAAGTTTGATATTCTTAACAATTAATTCAGAGCAACCGCGTGCCTCATTTGTGAGATCAAAGTTACCTCTACGAAATTTAGCGCACAAAATTCACACTGTCTATTGCAGTAACGTAGTCAGGGTGGGTGCGCAAAGCCAGTGATAGTGTAAGGTTTTCTTCTCCTTTATTCATAGCAGAGAATTTTTTGATTAGATAAGGCGAACAGACCATTAAATAATTACAAGTATTCAGAGCACATGGGCACCAAATCTGGTTACGTCACTGGATTGCAAAGTTCGCATGTTCGACGATTTAACCCTTTCCGGCGCAGTGTTACCACTCCGGCAACACCTAATCTTAATTCCAAACTTACAAACGACACCAATAATATTTTAGTAAAATTTTACTTTTACAATGACAGATTAAATCAGGGAATTCTTAATTTCTAAAAAAGTATTTTGTAAATTTCGGTGTCAGTCAACAATTTCTCATTTTACGAACAGAATTTGTCTGCGCTGGAAAGGGTTAAGTGCATATGCTCGACGACATCCGTAAGTTTTGATGATAATTAAAACAATAAAGTTAGGAATAAAGAGGTAGAGACATATAGTGTATTGTCTATCAGTTACGAGTGAAGTAACTAACGAAATTGTTACATGTTGACGGCTGATTCTTTTAACCCCTTGAGGGGCGGCGGTATATATTATATACCACCTAAGATTGATGAAGATTCACACCAGAAAAATTTTATTAAATTTCACTTTTCTAACTTTGGTGGAAAACAGTCGTGAAATTGCTTTTCCTCTTTTTCATGTAACTTTTTTACAAATTTCCGGTGGGAGTTCAGAATTATTCGAACGCAATTGCTTGCCCCTCAAAGGGTTAATAGGATCAACAGTTTCTGATTACCGCTGGTGAAAAATGCCGCCAGTAAATTTGAAGCGAAAATTTCCTCTTATTTTAGCGTCTTATTTATGGTAAATTTCTCTCACAAATGTCCTCAAGAATTTCTATTTCTTTTCACTGGTTTCATTTTACCCAGGGAATATAATCTTTCACTGTCTTCACAGGATGTTGTCTTGGTTGTCACAATATGGCGAAACTACTAACACCGAAATAAACTTCCACTGGTAAAAATGATTAAGTTTTGCCATTTTTTTATTAAAATTTTCCATGAACGAAGAATTTAAATAAAAGTGAAATGTTCGACCTAAATTTAGTGGCGGAAGTTTGCCGCGATGGTAATAAACCGATGCAAAAGCAGTTATATTTGAAAATTTAACGTTTTAAGTATATCACAGTTTCTCTTTCTTAATAGTTCCATTTTAAAATAAGTTAGTATCACACTATACACAGTCCTGTACCACTGTGTTTTTGAACACAATAACTCATAATGTGAGTTTTCAACTGTTCCATTTTCAATAAATAAATAAATAAATAAATAAATAAAAATAAATAAAAAGATTTTATTTTATCAAAAATGGTTTTCATATTTTTGGATCTTACAATAATTTATTTAAACTGGCTACAACTGCAAACTTGTTGAACTAATAGTTCAGCGTCAATTGAAAAAGCAATTGAAGTACTTTCATATACAATACTGCTAAGGAATGATGTAAAATTATGAAAATTGGCTGCAATTTTTCTTTGCATATTATCATGTAACCATTTTTTGTGGGATCCTGTAAATTAATGATAAATGATTTAATCTATATATCCTATATGGAATATTTATAAAATAATTTTCACACATACATGAAATTTTAATTATTCGTGAAATAGTTTAATATCACTAATGTATAGCACAAATGAATTTTCCCTGTAGACCATAAGGTAAGGAATTTTATTTTGGTTGTTTATTTAAACGAAATCTGTTTGCTATGCACTTGCATTTTCAATAACGAACATGCGATGTAAACTTCACTAGAATATGTATATGACATTGTCGTACTTACCAACTTCATATCTTCCGTAAGTTTTGAGTAAATTTAAACCAGTTTCAATTAGCTTCTAACCAGAAAATGTTTTAGATGTATCATCAGCTATTTATTTTCCAGTTTCTAGGTAGATATATATAACATATTTGATATAATTTATTTAAAAATAATCTGATTTTAACCCCTTGAAGGGCACCGCTATATGTTATATACCACTTAATTTTAATTCCCAAATGCCACATTGACACCAAATTTTAAAAATCAACTTTTGTTTCATATGATATACTCGAAGAAAAGTTTTTACTTTGTTTCATGTAAAATTGTTTATAAATACCCGTGTCAATCAATCATTTTAACATTTTAGTAGCAGAAGTGCTTTCCCCTCAAGGGGATAAGCATGTTTTGCATGTTTAAAATAACAAACATTTTACGGAATTTATGTTTGAAGTTGTCTATTATTTACTTTGGCAATCGGTCACATCACTTAGCAAACACTCAAACCAAAGTCATTAAAAATGTTCACCAATGTTGGAAAAAATGTTAAAGGTTTTGATTCTACTATGTTTACAGTTTTTATTTGATTATTTGATTATCATTTAACACTAGAACCGCAGGAAAATGCATTCAAATTTTATAAAAATATTTCTCACCGTAATTTTTATTTAAAACTGTTTAAATTATTTATTGAAAATATTTTTTACATAGCATATATTTAGCTTATTTTATTATGAATTTTCTGGTTCGAAACGACATCTTTCCATATGAAACTGGTCAAAATGACCCGTCGCCGCGGTTCTAGTATTAACCTACCTAACCTGAATGGGTCTAATCGACCCATACCTATAATGTGTTTTATACGATTCGAACCAGAAATTTTTTTATAAAGAAAGTTAAATAACAGATTCAGACATTTAAGTCAATTAAATATATTAAAATATTCTGAATAACAATTCTGGTGTGAAATGTTTTTAACAAGATTGAGTAAAATTTGAACAGGGTAGGAATGTTAGTCAGATGAGTACACTCCACACAATAGAACAAAGACCTACTTAACACTTTGATCTCTAGTAGTTGAAAATTTTCCCGCTTAATTTAATTTTCAAAAAGTCACAATAGAATCGGAAAAAGTTTTGTGTATATCGCTCAGTGATCTTGTTTTTATCGCAAACTGAATTATTTGTTCGTAAGTTACTATTGTCAAAGTGACGTTTAATAACTTTCAAGAAGTTCACCCACTCCACCCAGAACAATCTTAAAAGCTCAAAACAGAATATTTTTTTCTTGTGTGTCCACTTTTCAATTGATAGTTCCTGTAGAAAACTTAAGATTAATGCAAAGTACATTCCTTTTTAATATTTAGATTTGTATTCTGGAATGATTATTTTTTTTAACGTAAATCCTACTTGTTCTGAAAAACTTTGGCATTTGAATGAATTTTACTTAGTTAAGTTTTTATCATGATTGCAGATTTAGGTGCGATTTTGGAAATAAATAGTTTTATTTCTTAACCACTTCGAGAACAGTGGTTCAATTTTGGACCACCTAATTTTACTGCCTAAACGCTAGATTTGCACCAGAATATTGGAAGGAAAATTTGCCTTTTATAACTAATTTAGCAAGTAATTTGTAAGTTAAGATGCACAAATTTCCGAAAATGCGTTATGTTTTGCAATGAATGGAATTGAAGATTGATAAATATTAATTTCTTAACCGAACGACTTCTCGTGCGATATCCTAAATTAACGTTTTATCATATGTGATGGCAAGATTAGGATCTCCTATTTAAAAGATCATTACAGTTTCTGTAACAAAACAAATATCAGAACGTTAAAAAAAAACATTCGCAAAATGACGTAGGTGTCATGTACAAATGTGTTTCGTTTTTATATTATAGATAGGAAAAGAATATGAAACTCTTTGAACAACTAAGTTTCAGATTTTGGTCAGTTAAAGTAATTTTAACAAAGCTCTTTATTCTTAGTTATTTTCTGTTAACTAAATTTTCCAGTTTGTAGTTCTAAACAAATCCAATATCTGAACAATTACTTTCAAAGAATTTGAAATACAATGCATTATTACGGAAATGTCTTTTGAGATTTAACTAGAACAAGTAAGTGAAAGTTCAAACGGATTCATAGTTTTAACTAAACGAATCCCTTACATTTAAAGGTTTAAAAACTTAGATTTCTGTATTTAAATTCACAATACAGGGTGATTCCGAATTTTTTTTACAATAAAAGAGGGGTGATAGTACACATCAAGACAAACAATATTAAATAGGAGACCAAGGGTCCAAAACGTTTTCCTAAGGAAATAGCCGCCATAAAAAATTTAGGGACCAAAATTTCAAATAAACATAAAAAACGGAAAAATCAGTCGATTGATTTGCGGTTTTCACTAAAATTATTCTTTATGTCGGCATTTTCTTGAAATTAAATTATAAAGATAAATTTCAAAAAATGCCAATAGAGGGCGCTTTAGACTTTGGAGTAACGAACAACTATTTTTTGCCGGTATGTTTTGCATCTCATTAAATGTTTTCTTAAGCTTAGACTCAAACTTAAATTTTGAGCTTAAAATCTGTTATTGGGAGTCGTTAAGTAACACAAACTGAGCTGTGTTCAGAGGGTTCAAATTTCAAATGATTATAAAAAACGGAAAAATTGGTCGATTGATTTGCGGTTTTCACTAAAACTATTCTTTGTTTAGGTATTTTCGTGAAAATAAATAATAAAGATGAATTTCAAAAAATGCCGATAGAGGGCGCTTTAGACTTTGGAGTAACGAAACACTCTTTTTGGGCGTTTTTTTGCATCTTATTAAATGCTTTCGTAAGCTTAGACTTGAACTTAAATTTTGAGCTCAAAATCTGAGTAGCTGGGAGTGGTTAAGTAGAAAAACTTAGCTGTGTTCAGAGGGTTCAAATTTCAAACAATTGTAAAAAAAGGAAAAAATTGGTCGGTTCGTTTGCGGTTTTTGCTAAAACTAACTTTTAAATCAGCATTTTTCTTGATTAATCAGTGTTTTCTTGAAAATAATTTTTAAAGATAAATTTCACAAAATGCCAATAGAGGGCGCCTTAGACTTTGGAGTAGCGTACAACTATTTTTAACTGTTATTTTTTAATCTCTTTAAATGCTTTCAAATGCATAGACTTAAATTTTGGGCTGAAATTCTGAATCGTTGGGAGTGTTTAAGTAGCGAAAAATTGAATAGTGCTCGAGGAAGAAAGAGGGTTAAATTTTAACTCCTGAACACACTTCAGTTTGCGCTTCTTAACTCCTCATAACGATTCAGGATTTGAGCTCAAAATTTAAGTTTAAATCTAAGCTTCCGAGAACATTTAAAATGCTTTTGCAAGCATTTAATTACCAAAAAATAATGGTTAAAATGAATTGTTGGTTACTCTGAAGTTTAAGGCACCCTCTGACGGAATTTTTTGAGATTTATCTTTAAAAATTATTTTCAAGAAGATACTGACTTAAAGAATAGTTTTATTTTAAACCGAAAACGAATCGACCAATTTTTCCATTTTCTATAATTACTTTAAGTTTGAACCTCCCCCTCCCCCTTGAACACAGTTCAGTTTGTGCTACTTAACCACTCCCTACTATTCAGATTTTCAGCTCAAAATTTAAGTTTAAGTCTAACCTTCCTAAATCATTTAAACAGATGCAAACAATAACGGCAAAAAATAATTGTTCGTTACTCCAAAGTCTAAAGCGCCCTCTATCGGCATTTTTTGAAATTTATCTTTATAATTTATTTTCACGAAAATATCTAAATAAAGAATAGTTTTAGTGAAAACCGCAAATTAATCGACCAATTCTTCCGTTTTTTTTAATCATTTGAAATTTGAACCCTCTGAACACAGCTCAGTTTGTGTTACTTAACCACTCCCAACTACAGATTTTGAGCTCAAAATTTAAGTTTGAGTGTAAATTTACGAAAACATTTAATGAGATGCAAAACATACCAGCAAAAAATAGTTGTTCGTTACTCCAAAGTCTAAAGCGCCCTCTATTGGAATTTTTTGAAATTTATCTTTATAATTTAATTTCAAGAAAATGCCGACATAAAGAATAATTTTAGTGAAAACCGCAAATCAATCGACCGATTTTTCCGTTTTTTATGTTTATTTGAAATTTTGGTCCCTAAACTTTAATGGCGGCTATCTCCTTTGGAAAACGTTTGGGACCCTTAGTCTCCTATTTAATATTGTTTGTCTTGATGTGTACTATCACCCTTCTTTTATTGTAAAAAAAATTTGGAATCACCCTGTATATAAGTTGAAAACGAATAACTGAAGACTTAAAGCATAAAATAAAGTACCATTAATTCATTTGAAGTATACTCTTACACTTGCCCATTGTCGTTTTCTTAGAGCATTTTAACATCGCAGTGTCTTCAATTTGTATGCGAATTAAATGTCAAACTATTATAAGATTATAGATAGAATAAATGGTACATGGCCGCATGTATTGAATAAAGGTTATAAGTATTAAGGAAAAAAAACTAAGTAAAATAATGAAACAAATAGTATAGGAGAAAAGGTAGGTATCAGGAAATTTTCAAAAAAATATTTCTTAAAATTGTGAACATTCTGCCCACCTCCTTCCTCAATTTTCAAAGGAGTTATTCGTACATTTACTGCAGAGAAAAATGACATGACCTTTCTATTTTACTTAATATGCTTTAAAAATATTCAAGCTAATTGATCGGCACTACTTGAATTTAATAATATAGAGTTTGTACGCAACCAGGGATTCAGGGAATTTTAGTACCAGACATTTTGTATAGAACTGGTCTCCATATCTGAAGACAGGTTTTATTTTTATAATGTTAAGCAAAAGTTACTGTACAAAAATTCTTGTAAAAGGTGGTTGAAATTTCTTGAAGCGTACAAACCCTGTTAATGCTCTACAAAATTTACAGATGAACGATGAAAAATAGATAATAATGCCAAAGTTACTTTAATAGATGTAAACAATGTAGAGAATCCTACTCTAAAATTGATTTTGATATTTATTACAAAATGTTAATTACATAACTACGAAAAATTAATGATTTAGGAAATTAAATATTTGTAGCTGATTAAAAAAGTAGAAGAAAGGTATAGGTATGTGACATTTCTCAGTATTTCTGAGTTTTTCATTTTTTATTTCCAGTTGCCCCACCTAAATCAAGATCAAACTCGCTGATGAAAAAACACTGTAAACACTGGTGACAATAAATAAATGAAGTAAAAGACTTTGTAAAATCTCCATACAATGAAAAATAAAATAGGACGCGTTTCGACTTTCACTTTAGCTCGACTCTGTACCCTTGCGGACACGTGTTGGATTAGCTGATGACGAGCTCTTATTGTTGTAGCTCGAAACGTGTCATACTTTATTTTTCATTTTATGGTGATTTTACAAAGTCTTTTACTTTATTTATCAAACTCTTTGGACAACAGTATTTTAAATTGATTTTTTTCATTTTATATAATGGTACAATTATTTGCAATTAAAAAAGACGAAGTAAACTGTAAGGAATTGTAGTATCCAAAGCATTTACAACCTTGATTAAGGCGTGACATCTGGCACCACTACTCCCATTAATCCCTTTTGATGATGTATGTAATGTATGGTTTATCACATTAAACATCTATTTTTTAGGTTTTATTTAATTAGTGATTTATTAGCACGATATATAAGGAGTTAATAAAAAACATCCGAAACAGGAGTAATTAAAAGCAAAGCATTTTATTTTCTTAACAGTGGCGTAAACAGGATGGGTGCCCAAGTACTCTGAATACTGGTAATTTTTGAAAGTTCTGTTCACCTTATCAAATCAGACAATTTTCTGTTAAGAATAAAGGAGAAGAAAACATTACAATATTACTGTTTTCGGGCACCCACCCTGTTTATTCCTCTGTTATGAAAAATAATGCTTTACTTTTGTTTCACAAATTTCAAAGTCAATTTTAAAATATAATCAAATATCTACTTTTGATGTGCAAAATTGAATTATTTTGTACTATTAATGTTTAAATTCTTATAGTCTTAAAATTTGTAGCATATATAAATGTGTTTATAGGTTAGCCCCTTGCGCAAAAGGGAAATAAAATAATTTAATTTGAACATAATTATTCATATTCCGCTACTCTTACAAATAATTTTCTTGACTCTTCTTACGTACAAATCACACTCTTTCGTTCTCGGTCCTACAAAACACAGTATCCTCTCATCCGTTTTAACCCATTAATGCCTGAATTATTTTCTTCATTAAAATTCAAATTTTGCATTTTTCCACCACTTATAAAGCAAGAATAACTTTTATCTTAATTTATCGAGGACTTTGTCTCGAGAAAGAAAGTATTTATTTATCCTCCTTTTTTACTGGTGTGAAATGCGCTTACTTGAATATTTGAAAACTGTCCCAAAAATGGGACACTAGGCACTAATGGGTTAAACTGTCACACTCTGCCTCGTTTTGCCAATAAATTAACAATCGGTATCCCAAAACAATTTCAATATCGACAACTCTACCTCATAATCATACTCTACTTCAAAATGCACATGATTTTCAGACTTTTATATTTCCATAGCGCATGTAATTTACATAGTACCAACCTCCGGCTTTTGTAAAATCAAACAATTATACTTGAACCAGAAATTTATTTAATTAAAACATTCAATTAAATTTATAACAACTATATAATTTAATTAAATAAATTTTCTGGTTCAAAGTTTGTTTTCCTAATTTAAAAAATGTCGGAAGTTTGTAAATATACGTAGTATCATACGTCGTTTATATTTACTCATGAGATAAAGAGTTAACTTCTAAAGCATAATACATTCTCCAAACATAAAATATCAAAAATTAGCCATGAGTGTTTTAAGAATTTTTTTTTTATTGTAATTTCTTTTCGGCAAGTTAAACATAATAGAAACATCAAAGTAGTTTCTCAAGTGGAGATTAGTATTTTTTTAAAACGCATAAAAAAGAGGCATTGTGAAACTGTTAAACATAGCTATCGTATGGGATATTTTTATTTTACGTCTTCGATTATAACATGATTTTAATGCTGTCAGGGGCATAAAATTTTTGTAAATATGACATATATGTTTTATGGCTTTAAAACTTGTTGTGTAAAATATTTCGAACAAAATTATGAGAACCGCATGTAACTAAAATAAGTACACCAAAAGACATAAATTTTTCAATTGTTACTTTCTGTATATGACAAAGGTGTTGATAAACAGTAGTATAACTAGCTTTCTTATAATTTTCTTTTTTTTCCAGATATGTATCCATTTATGTATCTTTTGTATCTATATTTGTTATTTCAGAAATATAATGTATCTATAATCTAATATAGTTTTACGTATTATTTTAGGTACAGAGATTCTTTTCTTTTATGGTTCAAGTGAAAATGTTTAAAATGTTGTTCTTGTAATAAAAAATACTCACTCAAAATATATTTTTTAAATTTATTAAACTTATTTCTAATATGCAGTTTTTTTTTATTTCTAAAGTAAATATAATATTTATTTTTCTATTTAATAATGAAAAAAAGCAAAAATTTTAATTATTTCGCAAAACATATAAATTTGTTAATATGACTCAAATAAAAAAAAAATCTGAAAATCATCAAAATTAAAATTAAATGTATAACAGAATACATACGCTTCAATTATATTTAAGCATGTTGTATTAGAATTTTTTAAAAGTAGTATTTGCCTTATGTAATGAAAATAAAAATGTATTATCTTGAAATATAGTGATCAGTACTTTACGAAATTTCTGGTACTGAAACACATAAAAGTGCCTGAATTTATTTGTTAGAACTAAACCTGAATAATACTTATTTAAAATCTTAACAAAACTTTTATGGATACTATAGTAACTTTATTAATGATAAAAGTGTGCATTAACTTTAAAAACAAATGAAACTTTCTAAAAATTACGATAAATTTAAAACAATGCATAGCACGCGTTTCGACCATGATAAATTAACACCGCGCCATCAGATACTGTGAACACGTATTCGTAAGGGGACAAGATCACAAACGAGCAGGAAGACAAGGTCACCGACTGTTCATTTGTGACCTTGTCAACTTATGGACTTACGTATACAATAGCTGATAACGGGCTATTAACCAGCCTAAACCGGCACGAGGGGTTTCGACACCTAAAAATCGCACAGCGTATTATGGTTTTTATATTAACACCAATAATTATAAATAATAATCAACACCTTATTTAATCGGTGACAATTGTTACAAATTTTGCGATAAAACTAGTTGAACATTATTTAAAAAATTTAGTGGTGACAATTTTATGAATCATATGCCCTCGGGATGTATTCAGACCCGGTGCCTTCCTTGCGGGCTAATTTTTAAATCACAAAACGTCTTGTGGATTGTTTTGATTTTATGATGATTTTTACAAAGTTTTCTTCCTTTAATTTTGAGTTTTCCTACTTTGTAGTCTGTTTGTCTTCATGCGGACATATGTTTTCTGTAGCTGATGATGTTTTGCTAATTTTCAAGCTCAAAACGAGTCCTATGCATTGTTTTGAGTTTATGGGGAATTTACAAATTTTTTTTGGTATTTAATCAGTGAATTATCGCCAGTTTTTGGTGCTCATTCTACTGTACAACATAACTGGATTTTATATAGACTCTCAAAATCAATAGTTTGACAAAAAACCAGGTTGATGCCAAAAAATTTAAGTTTTTCTTTCTTGATATTGGGGAAGAAAACTATAGTTTATATATTAGTATTGGGGTAAATGTGATATATTTCCCTACTAAATAGAAAACATTTGTCTCAAAATTTTCTATCTGTTACTATCTGATCTATAAGTTCATTTTTATGTGGAAAACAAGTATTAACATTAAGAATATCTTGATAGTCAAAAGAGTTCATGTTTGTCTGGGTGAAAATCAAACCTGTTTTTCCTTTGCATTGAAGCCTGCCTTTTGCATTATATACCTTTTAAAAGCAAGTCTCAAAATAGCTAAGTCTCTCTCACTTCTTAAATCACACAAAAATGCCTTAAATCTTCGTATCGTCAACAGTGAATGGATTTTTATTAGTAAAAATTAACTTTCGCTATAGATTAAATTTTGAGACGTTGGAAGATTCGGAGATTTTAGTCTCACATTAATGAGATGCTTTTGTAGTTATTGCTAGCTGTTATATTAGCATAATTCAAGCGTTAACTAATTTTTATACATATTTGACAATTCTGGACATTACTGGGAGTTCTAGAGAATAGTGTATAGAAGGAAGTAAAGTACAATCTTGAACCTTCATTCTAATAACGTTCATTTTCACTGGGCTGTAAGTTTTGATAGCCATCTGCTTCATTAATTTCTCACATAATTCAATAGAATGGCGTAACCAGATGCCCAAACCCAGTAATATTGTAAGGTTTTCTTCTCCTTCATTCGAAGCAGAAAATCTTCTGATTATATAAGGTGACAAGACTACCAGCATTCAGACCCCTTGGGACCCCACAATGATTATCTCTACATTCCTCAGATTTGACAATGTTTCATCACCGCAGTAAAATTTGACGCAGTGTTTTTCAATTTATCTGTTAAATATTAATTAATTTAAAAATTGTAATAGGATACAATTGCTGGCATACTGCGTAGTTTTTACTACGTGTTACCGAGAAAACAGCACTATGTTACTACACTGGTTTCCAAAAATTAAGGAAAAATCACAAAAATAGCGATAATTCAAAACATTACATGTAGATTTTAATGAAACTCAGCCACAATATACAACGCATAGTAAGGTATAAAATAACATGAAAAGAAATTACCAGACAATTATGGTGTTTCAAAAAATAGCATAATTATAAAATTAACAAAATCAATTTTTCAGTTTGGTATAGGAAAAGTACCTTTAATATGCCGTATGATCACCCCTAGTAGCAATTCAGCACATACAGCGATGTGTCATACTGTCAATTATGCGGTCGATGAGTTTACTGGGAAGTAAGAGCCATTGCTCTTCCAAAGCAGTTGTAAGCGTGGCAAGGTTCAGAGGAGGGAGATTGAGAGCAGCGACACGTCTCCCTAAAGCATCCCAAACATGCTCGATGGCATTCAAGTCCGGTGATCGAGCTGGCCATTCCATGTACTGAATTGTCTGGTGCTGAAGTTAGTCTTCCACGATGCGAGCCCTGTGCGGTCTAGCGTTGTCGTCCTGTAATAGGAAAGCATTACTTATTGCACCGGCATAAGGTCGCACATATGCATCAAAAATGTCATCTCTATAGACGTGAGCATTCACGGTTCCATGTGGAAAGACATGGCGGTCTGTGCGTCCACCCAAAGAGATACCACCCCAAACGCAGACACTGCCTCCTCCGTATGAATCTCTTTCACGAATGTTTGATAGATGATAGCGTGTTCCCTGTTCTCTCCAAATCAAACAACGCCTACTATCGCTTTAGAAGTTAAACCGGGACACATCCGTGAAGAGAACACGCCTCCATTGATCAACCGTCCAGTGGACATGTTGACGTGCCCACATCAAACGTTCCCTCCGGTGACGTGAGGTGAGCGGCACACAAATTACTGGTCGCCTCGCGTAAAGTCCACCTTCGTGAAGCCTTCTATGCACAGTAGACATTGACACCAACTTTCCAGTGGCTGCAGCAAGGCAGGATCTAAGGTGAGATGGGGTTGCGGTTCTATTCCTTCGTACACATAACCGCAAATATTTGTCATCGGCGCTTGTCAAAACCCTTGGCCGTCCTTGGCTGAACCTTCTTGAACACGAACCAGTGGTTTGAAATTGGTACCAAAGCCTATGAACCACCGAAGGTCTCACATTTAGCCATCTAGCCACCTCTGCCTGACTTTGTCCTGCCTCCAATCTCCCAATAACTCTAAATCTCAGTTCTGCTGGCAAATGATGCCTCAAGGTCATTGTAATGAATTGGCTATCCTAGATTTATAATATCACTATCACAGCGACAACTGCAGCCTTACTCTCTAACGTGCATTTTTATGTGCCTCACGGATGACGCAATGCGATTGCAGCGCCACTAATTTGCATTTCGTATATCTATTCAGCATCTTTTATTTAACAATATATCCAAATTTCATACGGATTGCTTTCTTTTAGAACGAGTTATCGCTATTTTTGTGATTTTTCCTTAATTTTTGGAAACCAGTGTATTAGTAAACATTAGATTTACGTGATAAATCAGCAGCGTAACCAAGATTGGTGCCCAACAGGTCTGAACACCAGTAAATTTTTAAAGTTATTTTCACCGTACCTAACCAAAAATATTTCCCAACGAATGAAGGAGAATAAAACCTTAAAATATTACTGGCTTTGAGCCTCCACAATGATTACATCACTATGAACTGTAAGATTTACTTTTTAAAATTTTTAATCACCAAACGCTCTTCCGCAAAGAAAAAAAATAAAGCACATCATAAGTATTCCTAATTTTGGTAGAACTTAAAACAGAATCTCATTTTAAGAACGCAGTATAATCCTTATCGTGTCAGATGTCAGTGACAGATAGTTCTAAAATTACTTTTGTATCTTGGTAAATACAAAGATTGTTCGCAGTTTTAAGTAGTTTAATGCACTAGCATTTAAAGCAGCTTTTTATATTTTTTGATTTGTATACTCAGGATATTAATCTAAAAATATTAGGTAAAGTTAGAATTGCTCAGTTTTACAATGATTTTTACAAAGGGCACTGATTTTAAATAGGTTTACTGAGTTTTTTCTTTTTTTTGGGGGGGGGGGGGCACACGAATACATTACGTTTTGAAACTGTATTGCGCATTTAAAATAAAAAATATCGCAATTTACAGCGTATAATCCGCGGGACAAAGAATCACATTTCGACCAAGAAAAATTAAAAAAAATAGTATAACTTATTAGATCTCGATAGATATTTGTCTCCTATCTCTATATAATATTTCTAGGACAAAAAATAATTGTTGGATCCGCGGATTATACGCCGAAATTAAGATACTTTAAACTGCTTGTACTTGATGCTATAAATTTCAGAATGTACATCGTTTCCAGGGAATTTTTTCAATTCTGGACAAAATTTAGTTTAATATTTTTTAAATTACTTTTTGTATAATTACTTTTAAATGTTTAATAACACTCATTTGTAAAAACTCTGTATTAACTTTTAAACATATTACGAAAAAAATTTACTCTGCTAATATCGATTTACTAAAATCATTTTCTTTTATGCTTCAAGATTAATGCCGATATATATAAAGCTTGTGACGATCTTAATAAAACGAACAATATAAATAGTAAACATTTTTAATCATTGTAAAAAGTTTTTGCTATAGTGATTTTTAAATAAGGTATGTGCATAGCTGCCAACTTTAAATTATTCTGCCAAAATACCTGAATTAGATTGATCCAGGTTAACTCATTTGGACGCAAAAAAATATTTTTTGAATCTTTAATTCAGGTTTCTAGGTGGAACATATTTAATTTCATTTCTTTGAGAAAATTCTGGTACGAAATTCAGTAAACCAGGGTCCAATTAACACGTATTAGGGAAGATTAATGTCAAGCTGCAACATATGGATATGTGAGCGAAAAGTGTCTGTATTCAAAAGATATCTCGCACCCAAAAGTATAATAAAATCCATTTTTATTACAAAATGTTGCCGACACCTGAGCCATCCGAGGAAACAAATATGGAAATCAATGAAGTAATCGTATTTTTCAAAATTTCTACATGAATATCTGAAAAAAACTTATTTCTGAAAGAGGAGTCAAAGAGGAAGCCCAGCTGGCAAGACATGGCCCATTACCATCCTACGACCAAACGTTATTGGGCTCTTTGGGATTCCTTACATTTGAAGAACGGTATCTTGTACCGAAAATGGGAGTCTGACGATGGAAAGACATGTAGATGGCAACTACTACTTCCTAAGTCGAGAATTTCTATGGTCCTTCAAGAACTTCATGGTAGTCCTACAGGAGTTCATTTTGGCCCTGCAAAAGGTTCGAGAGCGTTTCTACTGGAATAATGTTAGCAGTGATGTGGCGAAGTGGTGTCGAACTTGTGACACCTGTGTAGCACGTAAAGGTCCAAAGAGGCGCACTCGTGGACGATTGCAGCGTTATAATGTAGGAGCTCCTTTCGAACGAATTGCTCTAGACATCCTGGGTCCTCTTCGTAGAACATCTGATGGCAATAAGTACATCCTCGTTGTCATGGACTACTTCAACAAGTGGCCTGAAGCCTACGCCATACCTAATCAAGAGGCGGTAACCGTAGCAGAGATACTGGTTCAACACTGGGTTTCCAGATACGGAGTTCCTCTTCAAATCCATTCCGATCAAGGAAGAAACTTTGATTCGGCTGTGTTTAAGGAATTGTGTGGACTACTCGACATGGACAAAACTCGAATTACACCTCTACATCCTCAATCGGACGGCATGGTGGAGCGGTTCAATCGTACAATCCTAAATATCCTCTCCCTCCTGGTGTCTAAAGATGAACAGGACTGGGACAAGAAATCACCTCTGTTCCTGCTTGCCTACAGGAGTGCTGCTCATGAGGCCACTGGTTATTCCCCTTTTCAAATGCTCTTTGGTCGTGATCTTCGTCTACCTGCGGATCTTTTGTTTGGCCGTCCTCCTGATGCTCCTTTATCGCCCGAGGAGTACGTGGATGAACTTCAGGCACGGATTGAGGAGATTCATTGTCTGGCGAGAAACCGAATCGGACTGGCATCAGAAAAGATGAAGACACAGTACGACATAAAGGCAACTAGACATGAATTCAACGAAGGTGACAAAGTTTGGTTGTGGAATCCCATACGTCGTAAGGGACTCTCGCCAAAATTACAAAGAAACTGGGACGGTCCTTACACAGTCGTCAACAGACTGAATGACGTCGTCGTACGTATACAAAAATCGCCACACACCAAGCCCAAGACCGTACATTATAACCGGCTAGCCCCTTATTTTGGCCAAAGTGATTAGAAATTCAAAACTGGAATTTCAGACCATGGTCATGAAAGCCACTTTTTTTAAATATATAAATAGTAATTAGTTCTTATTTATGTAAATCTTATTATAATTTTTATTTATTTATTTATTTTAAGTATTTTCCTCTAACTCAAGAATTGCACTGCCCGGGACGTGCAGTCTTTGAGGAGGGGGTAGTGTTACGAATTTTGTAAATAGTTATTGTTTGTACTGTAAAATAATGTAAATAATCTTATTAAGCTCCATTCCTTTACTAATATTAGTTTTTGTTACATTGTCCCTGTTATCAAGCAAACTTGTCTATTATTTTCAGTGAATGTCTACGACAGGTTGGCGAAATATTGGAGATATCGCCAGGTTGTCGTCACTTTTGACGGCTAATTTTGGTCATCAAATTTGGCGATATATCGCCAAGTTGGCGACAAACTTGGCGATTATTGGCGATGGTAACACTTCCCTCTCTATGGTAACCCCCTTTAGATATGCTGATACATTGAATGTTATTCCGTGGTTTTCTGGAATATTCGAGAAGCCTGTGGAAATTTCCAGCGCTGACTGCGAGCCTATATAAGGAGAGCAATACGAGCAGTTGTTGTTATTATTTATCAGTCAGTCATTGAGTGAACTTCTGGGCGATTGTTTAATCAAGTTTGCTTGAGTTTTATCTACGTTATTTTGAATGTGATTTTAGTTTTGAGACGTTGTATAAAGTGACTCTGGGACCTATATCTGTACTTGTACGATAGATTTGAACAGTTAGTTTTGAATATATAGTAATATTTGTGAGTTTCGAAGACTCTGTTGTTCTGAAGATCTGTAAATAAATTATTTTCTACTTTTCTAAGAGACAAGAGTTTGAAGTTGTCTAACCATAAGATCAAAAGAATCCTATATACGCAACAATACGATACAATTTTATTAATTTAGACATTCATTTTTATTTTGACCTTTATTTTTATATTGTGCATTTTGTTTTTCAAACTAACACATTTTCCTTTTTTCTACTCTGACTGGCTACTGCTACAAAAAATACTTTTTTTTTCTATTCTATATGTCATATTTTTAAAATATGAAACCATTCAGAATCCACTCCAACTTCATGTATTCCGAACCTTACGTGTTTTAGCATAATTCAATAGATTACCTGGCGAATAACTTAAATGTATAATGTTTCCTGAAAATATTGTACTTAAAATTAAATATTGAAGTTCAAATTAATGAATTTGTCTGTTTATCACTAAGAATTGCATTGAAGCAATTTTGAAAACAGTTTTGCATAATCTTAATAGAGCCAGAGCAAAATGTTTTTAACCTAAAAGAATGGAGCTGAGATTGAAGTCAACTATCACTAGATGAAAAGAAGACCAAAGAAGAGTAGCTCAATTTCTATTTCATCTTTTCATACAGAAAAAAACCGATGATTAAGATTATGTTGAGATTGTTTCTTTGTATACAGAATTCCACAGTAAAAATGCCGTAATTTCTCAATATATAATGTCATTTTTTATTCAAATTTAATTTAAAGATTATCTATAATGAGGAATTTGACATGTCACATAGTTATCCAATAGCTTGGCTTGAAATGTGCGAGAAAAAAATCTAAATTTCCTATTCTAATAAAGAATTGAATTTTCAAGTTTTGAAATTTTCGGAATTTATACTTCTGTCTTTTATTTTTCTTTCGGCATTTTAATTTCTATTGCTTTTGACTAAGATGTAGTTTTAATTTTTCGTATCCTATTTAATTCAATTTTGTTCTTCCTTCTTTGATTTTAACATTTTTCGTCCTGTTCTGCAATTTTCTAATAGAAAAATGTATTTGAGACTTTCCTTAGAGTTTAAAAGTTCTTTTGTTTTTCGATGTTATATTTCGAAAGCAATAAATACTAAATGATTTAGGAATTTCTTTTCATAAATTTATTGTTGAATTAACGCTTTAAAAATAGAATGGAGTCCATTAAATCATGAAAAAAATGAATATTTTTTGTTCTCTAAATCATTATATATTGATTTAAGGATAGTTAGATATGTAATTCAGATTTTTAAAAAAATACTCGAAACTGCCTGTTATCTAGATGCCTGAAGCAAACGCAGAAGAGACAATTAACTTATGTAAAATAAAATGTAAACAATACATGAAATTCATACACTAAAAGAACTAACTTTCAAAAAAAGTAAATACAATTACAGGATTCGTATACTTCAACGACTTTCAAGCACTTTTTTAACCTTCCGTCTACCAGACGGGTCCATTGGACCCGACAGCAATATTTCTGGTGTCAATGGTAAAATGAGAAATTGTCGATTGACACCGGAATTTATAAAGGACTTGTCTAGATATTACGAATTCCTTAATTTAAGCTTTCTTTGTAAAAGCAAAATTATATTAAAATATTACTGGTGCCGTTTGCAAGTTTGGAATTAAAATTAGGTGTTGCCGTAGATAAATGGGTGTTTTGTCTGGTAGACGGAAGGTTAACAGAATTTTTCCAAGGTTACAGATGCTTTGTTTAATAATAAAACTTTCCTCCTCATATAACGCACAGTATTTTATAAAATTTGTGGTGCATAAACACCTAAAATCCGTTGAATCAATTGATGTGTGCTAACCCCGTATTAAAGTATTAGAAAAAAGTCTGAGTTTTACACGTAGTGATTATTTTGTATTTTACATAACTGGATGATTAGATTTACCTTCTCGCTGTGCATCCGATTTCCACCGCCAACGTAAAAGTAGCACAATTTGCGCAAACCACTATTAACACGAATTTTTTATGATAAAATTCTATATTAAATACACTGGTGTTTAAAAGATAAGCATAATTGGTAATTAAGTAAATAATGAAATAAATAAAAATCGGAATGTGGTGAAACGTGATATGAGAGTGTAAAACGTTTATAAAGTAAGGAATCAATTCAAAAGAACGATAATATTTACTTTTATTATCCAAAGTAACAGTTTGAAAGAAAACTGTTCATAGTAAGGGTTCACACTTTAAAGGAAAAATGAAAAAAAACATTAAATAAAATAGTGATGCTGCAGCTTAATAAGGCGTGTGGTCACCTCTGACAGCCAGACACGCTGCACAGAGATTTCCCATACCTGCTACGAGATTATGAATCAGTTCTAGGCTCAAACAGTTCCAAGCTTCTTTGAGAGCTCTTTCAGTTCTGGAACGGAGCGTAGTGGGTGCGAAAGGGATGCAAGTTGTCTCCCGAGCATAGGCCATACATGCTCGATAGGATTTAAATCCGGGGAGTTCGCAGGCCACAACATACGCTAGATGTTTTCCATTTACAGGAAGTCGTGAACCAATAACACACGGTGACAAGGCGCATTATCATCCATGAATATGAAGTCAGGATTGACAGCACCTCGAAACAAGCGAACATAAGGTTCAAGAACTTCGTCTCTGTATCTTTTATCAGTCACAGACCCCTTGTCAAAGATATCGAGGTCTGTGCGGCCATCGATCATGATGCCTGCCCATACCATTACTCACCCTGATGGAAAAAGATGTCTTTCCATTATGTTTCTTGGTTCGAAACGTGTTCCACGTTCTCTCCATATCGTTCCCCAACGAGAATCACTAATTAGACTAAATCGGAACTCCTCACTGAACATCATATTGGCCCACTCTCCCTCACTCCAATGTTGATGTTTCAAACTTCAGTTTAAACGAGCGCGTTTATGAGCAGACGTGAGGGGAATGCAAACTACTGGTTTTCTGACATACAGGCCAGCATGATTGAGTTTCCTGTAAACAGTTTGTCTCGAAATTCGTGCTCCTGTGGCGACTGTGAGCGCGGAACCCAGTACTGCCCCTCTCACGTCGCGCACTTATTGCCAGATATCTGTCTTGGCGATAGGTTGTGACTCTTGGTCGACCGCGTACTGGTCGTCGGGTAACATCTCCCGTACTTTGAATCTTCTGCCACAGTTTTGAGATCACAGACTGGTCCACGTTCATAATTCGAGACACTTTGGTTTGTGATCGTCCGGACTCCAGCATTCCAACGATTCTTCCTTTCGCAAACATGTCCAATTGGCGTCTCTGTGCCATCATTAAACCTGTTTGATCGTAACAATGCTTCTTGGCACATCGGTTGTACGAAATTCGTCTGAACTGCCTATATCGCTGAACCGTTTTATAAATGTTCCGACTTGCGCAGGTATTTCGCGCATGACGTAGTCGACTGAAAAGTTTTGCATAAACCCAATATTTCTTCTTCAACCAGTTAATCTCCGCAAGTAACTTTGAATAATTTTACGAATATTTACTCCACATTTTTCGCATTTTACGAATTATGCTTAACTTTTGGACACCAGTGTATATTCTATATCAGTGATGCACAACCTTTTTGCCAGAAAATTGTTTGCCACCAGAATATTTGAAAAGAGTCGTTTGTTTTATTTAATAGCAAAGATTTCGTCATTATTATAAGGAAAATTATTCTGCATGAAAATAGTGGTAGACTTGTGGCCTGCGGGCCAAAGGTTGTGCGCCGCTGTTCTATATTATAACTCTTTCCAATAAAATGTTACATATTTTAACTCCGAAGTATAAATAGATTTAAAATATGTAATACGAGATTTTTTAAACCAATATTGAAAAGAAAAAAAAGCAAGAGAGTTAATTGTTTAATGATAAAATATGGGTATCCAAATTAGCAGAAGTACTACCAGCCGCCAAGAGGTTCTGCTCCGAAACTGTTAGACGGCAGATGCTGGGATTGAACCCAATCGAATTGAATTACTAAAATTTGGAAATATAAACAAAAAATAAATTATGTAACATATTAAAAAAACACGCGGTAATTACATACATGTTACACATCACATTTTGGACATATGTTGAGAAATCAATTTTAAAATCCTAAAAATTAGTTAAAATATTTTTTTCACATCTTAAAAAATTCATTATATCAAGAATTATATATTTTAAAAATAAAATGGTTAGATCTCGCTTTCTACAAAAAGTGTTGAAGCAAGAAATTTTTCTTTCATATTCAGTGCCCATACCAAAATAAATTATTTAGCGGGGCTTTTTGTGAAAATCATCAATTGCAGTCATCAGATTGGACGTGAATTTCAAGATAAAATTTCAGTGTTTTAAAATAGACTATTTAAACAGTGTATATCGTTTTAATTTTTCGCTTATTTGGATTTTGGCCCACTGTACATTTTTGTCGGTTGCTCGTTGCTTTCCATAAAGTCCACTTGTTTCTTTATATTAACACTAGAAACGCCGAGAAAGGTTAATTCTACTGCTACCACATTTGAATAATTGAATTTGAAACACAATTGCCTTAAAAAAATGTCTATATCATGCTAGAAGTATGTTAAAAAGATAGTTAAAAATACTTTAAAAGAAAATTCGGGTGTCCATCTTTTTTAGAATATTTAAGTGAAAATTCCGGCAATTCTAGTGTTGAAGAAAATACGCTACTCATGTTTTATGTAGCACCATTTGAGAAAACATGAAGATTACATCATCTTTTCATATTCTAAATTCCCAAAGGAGAATATCTCGTATATCTCTAATGTTTAGGAAATATTTCGTATTGTAATAAAATATGAAGCATTAGAAAGGACATTTTGATTAAAGGATTGAAAATGATGTACGGTGGCATTTCATCGGAACAAATGCAACATCATTAAAGGACTTAAATTATCGTGGAACATTTGTTTGGCATAAAATAAACATATTATCTTGGCTGCCAACTTTTAAGCTTTTTGATATTACTATAATTTAATAGAGATTTTCGCTTTGTTTAATCGAGATACTTCAGAGGTTAAATAACACAATAGCTATTATAAAATTTTAGTGATAAGAAGAAAGCGTAAATGTTGGTACTTATGATATTATGGACATATACGTAAATATATGAAAATGTAACATTTTTAAAAGTGTGCATTGAACCTGAGTATTGTACCATATATCTGTAATATTGTCATTAAGAAGTAAAATTTTACTTAATCGTTGCTCACTGAGAAAAAAGACAAGTATCTCTCATTCTTTGAAAATATTATATCACCATGAAAGAAAATATTATTTAAAACTTATTTAACTTTAATTCATGTGTTTTATAAACTATGCAAGAATTTCAAACAAGTTAGAAGTGTCTAAGTTTCTTCGAAAAATTGTACTTTTCAGCTAAAATCCCCATTAATTTCTAAAATACTTGAGAAATTTTGTTTTTATTATTTATTTATTTATTTATTTATTTCGGTAGAGTATAAATATACGATCGTATGTGGCAGAGAGGTATAAATATTTTAAATAATTTTCAGAAAATAAAACCCTTCTGACACTAGAAAAATTGCCATTTCTCTGAAATAATAATAATAATAATAATAATAATAATAATAATAATAATAATAATAATAATAATAATAATAATAATAATAATAATAATAATAATAATAATAATAATAATAATAATAATAATAAAATGCGGAAAAAACTGTTTTCCACAAGTCATGAGTACAATCCAGTGAATACGGATTCTAAATCACATTAAAATATGGTAATGTCGGATACTTCAAGACTGAAACGGTTGTTAAAGCTCGCATATTTTCCAAAGGATTGAATTCGGTCTTGTCTACCTTTAGGCGCAACATTAGGCACAGAAAAAGACCCGGATGGTAATGTAAATTCTTTTAATATTTTTACATGATTTTTTTTTGTAAAAGATAGCTGAGGACGATCCACAACCGGCCTAATTGTTACTTTTTCAGTTTTGGTTTCAGAATTTTTTTTTTAAATTACTTTAACTAACGAAACCGGTTTAAACCGGTTCTGAAATTGAAACTATCGTAATATAAAAAATAGATAAGCAAAATTGAAAATGTAAAAACTAGGCCCGTTGTGAATCGTTCTTAGCTATCTTGTGCAAAAAAATCATGTAAACATATCAAACTTTGAGCTAGATATTTGAAAAGAACGCTTCCACAGACTTTGCATTATCATTCGGGTCTTTTTCTGTGCCTAGTGTGAGACATTTATTCTTCATGTTATTCCCCTTAAGTGTTTCGCGATTCATGTGACATTCTGTGCAGGGTTCATAAGCCTCCTGGAATTTTCCTATCAGAAAACTCTTTGGTACCAATATTTTTATACGTAAAATTCTGCTGCTTTAAATAAGGCGGAATTTCGGGCGTTTAACCTAGAATTATTTTTGTATTCAAAAAGTGATGATATATCTCCCAGAAATTTCTAAAGCCTGGAGATTTTCCTGAAAACACGCTGCTGTGTAAAACACATTCGTCACACCAACTATGATCACAATGAGCTTTTAATAACGCTGTTTCTTTTAATTATTACTTGATAAACGAGTTTCTATTAATTTGCAAGATAATATATACGCTCAGGTACCAAAACATTATAACCACCTGTCAACGAGCTGTCCCAAACTTTGGCGCGCAACACAGCTTCAACCCCCCTTGACATGGATGCTACAAGTCCTTGGTAGATGGCCGGAGACAGATTGTACCAGATGTTTACGCAACGGTCACGCAAATCCAAGATATTGCGAATTTGTGATTTATGAACTCTGAGCTGCCGTCCCATGAAATCCCAAATGTGTTATATCGGATTGAGATCCGGTGAGTTAGGCGGCCAAGACATTCATCAATTCAGCATCAAGTTCCTGGAACCACTCCAACACAATTTTAGCCGTGTGATACGGGGCGTTGTCCTGTTGGAACATTCCATTTCCGACTGGAAAAAAAGAGGCCGTGTAAGGGTTCAATTGGTCCACAATGATGTTCAGATCCCCTGTAGCATTCATGGTCTGCTCTACCACAACCACGGGTCCCAGAGACGCCCAAGAGAACGTTCCCCAAAGCATGATACCGCCACCACCGGCCTGTGTATGACCTACAGTACATTGAGGGAGCAACTGTTCGCCTGGAAGACGGCGTATCCTGACACGGCCATCGGCGTGATGAATCACAAACCGTGATTCATCTGACCAGGCAATTCTCTCCCACTGATCAATAGACCAGTCGCGATGTTCCCGGGCCCAGCGCACGCGCAGTTGGCGATGACGCTTGGTCAGCAAAGGCACACATGTGGTACGTTTGCTGCGTAGCCCCATATCCAAGAGTGTCCGCTGAACAGTATGCTCCGATACTATTATACTTGGCCCTGCATTGTATTGGGCTGTCAGTTGAGACCAATACAATACCACTGTCTGGCTTCGGTTTTGCTTCATCATGCGAGACAGTCTCCGACGACCTTTTTCTTTGATAGCGTGTCGACGTCCAACACCATGTCGTCTACTGCTGGTTTCACCGTCATTCATCCACTTTGCATACGTTTTAACAACTGTAGATCGCGAACAACCCACGAGTCCTGCAGTTTCGGAAATACTTGTTCCGAGCCTTCGATTACAATCTGCCCTCTATCAAAGTCGCTTAGACCCGCAGCCTTTCCCATCACACATAGAAGTAAGTGAAAGAATGATTCTTCAGACTCTCTAGCAGCAGTTAAATATCACTTCCAATGAGATCACGTGCCTACCACGTCATCCAGGCGAGTTCATTGCAAAATGTAGGGATGATCATAATGTTTTGGCTCTTGTCTGTATATATATACAGAGTGATTCTAAATTGTTTTTACAATAAAAGAGGGGTGATGGTACACGCCAAGACAAACAATATTAAATAGGAAACCAAGGGTCCCAAACGTTTTCCAATGGAGATAGCCGCCATTAATGTTTAGGGTCAAAAATTTTAAATAAACATAAAAAACGAAAAAGTTGGTCGATTGATTTGCGGTTTTCACTAAAACTATTCTTTATGTCGTTATTTTCTTGAAAATAAAATATGAAGATAAACTTTGAAAAATACCGATAGAGGGCGCTGACTTTGGAGTAAAGAACAACTATTTTTTGCCGTTATTGTTTGCATCTCATTAAACGGTTTCGTAAGCTTAGACTTAAACTTAAATTTTAAAGCCAAAATCCGAATAGTTGGGAGTGGTTAACCCTTTGAGCTCTGGGGCATAAATTTCTTCAAAATTCTAAATGTCACATTGGCACGAGTATTTTGCAAAGAAAAGAACCTGTTAACCATAAACACGAAAAAATGCATTAAACATTTTTGAAGTAAATTTGATAAAATTTTCTGGTGATATTTTGGAATTAAAATTACGTGGTAGAAAATTCTACCAGCAGAGCTTAAGGGGTTAAGTAGCGCAAAATTAAACTGTGCTCGAGGCAGTGTTCCCAGTGGGCTACTTTTTTAAAATTCGGATTTGTTGATTGGCACCACTTTTTTGAAACGGTAAATTTCCTTTTGTTTTGTCCTTCATTATCATGCCATTGAATAAGGCAAATTGCATCATTTGTAAAAAGTGGTGCCGATCAAGAATCTGAATTTTAAAAAGTAGCCCATCTGGCAACACTGGTTCGAGGGGGGGGGGGGGTAAAATTTCAACTCCTGAACAGTGTTGCCAGATGGGCTCCTTTTTTTAATTTAAGATTCTTGATTTGCACCACTTTTTACAAATCATAAAATGTACCTTACTCAATGTCATGATAATTAAGGCAAAAACAAAAGGCAATTTACCGTTTTAAAATGTGGTGCCAATTAAGAAATATGAATTTAAAAGAAGTAGCCCACTGGCAACACTGCTCCTGAACACACTTCAGTTTGCGCTTCTTAACCCCACCCAACGATTCAGAATATGAGTTCAAAATTTAAGTTTAAATTTAAGATTTCATAAACATTTAAAAAGTTTTCGCAGGCATTTATTTATATACAAAAAATAATGGTTAAAATTAGTTGTTGGTTACTGTGAAGTTTAAGGTGCTCTAACTGAATTTTTTGAAATTTATCTTGAAAGTTTATTTTCAAGAATGTACTGACTTAAAGAACAGTTTTATTTAAAACCGGAAACGAATCGAACAGTTTTTTCATTTTTTTATAGTCATTTGAAATTTGAATTCTCTGAACACGCACATTGTGCTACTTAATAACTCTCAACTATACAAATTTTGAACTCAAAATTTAAGTTTAAGTCTGAGCTTGCGAAATCATTTAACGAGATGCAAAAAATAACGGTAAAAAATAATTGTTCGTTACTCCAAAGTCTAAAGCGTCCTCTATCGGCATTTTTCGAAATTTATCTTTATAATTTATTTTCAAGAAAATACTGACATAAAGGATAGTTTTAGTGAAAACCACAAATTAATCGATCAATTTTTCCGTTTTTTATGTTTATTTGAAATTCTGGACCCTAAACTTCAATGGTGGCTTACTCCTTTGGAAAACGTTTGGGACCCTTGGTTTCCTAATTAATATTGTTTGTCTTGATGTGTACTATCACCCCTCTTTTATTATGAAAATCATTCTGTGTATATATATATATATTTATATACATTTTAAGTGTATTAAATTAATTGAAATAAAATCATTTTTTGTTTATTTGCATGAAAGCTAAAATTATGTTAGTACATAGAAATAATTCATATACTTCATTCAAAAGCTGTGTAGCGAGTTTCAGGGAAAAACACAGTCGAAACAAAGATGAAAAACAGTATTTTCTTTTAGAATATAATTCCAGTAACATAAAGCGATTAAAGAAGCGGAATTTCTCTTTAACAAAATAATGGTATTTTGCACCTTTTTTGACTAAGTTTTTCCCTGATCATTCGCCTTCCCGTAAAATAAGATTGTGTTATCTATTCTTATTTTATATTTACTATGTAATAGGTATGTAAATAATACTATTATGTAAATATCATATAGAATATCTTGAAAATAATTTATTCCTCTTATAAATATGGAGCAAAATTTGACACTGTAAATTAATGTATAATTACAGAAGGTACTCCACGAAACCAGATTTCGGTGCGAATGCACTATTTTTGTTAACACTAGAACCGCGGGAAAATTCATTAAAGATTTATAAAAATATTTCTCACCGGAATTTTCATTTCAAACAGTTTAAGTTATTTATTAAAAATATTTTTTTCAGCATATATTTAGCTTAATTTATTAAGATTTTTCTGGTTCGAATCGACGCTTCTCCATATGACACGGGTCAAAATGACCCGTCGCCGCGGTTCTAGTGTTAAGTTGTATGCAGTAAGACTTATGTCCGATCATATTATTTTGCGCTTTTATATATATGGCACCAAAATATCTTATAGTTAACTAAATGTAACACACCAAAAATATTCCAGAAGAAAAATTCCTCTTTGAATGTTAATTGCGAAAAATACTGCTTGTATGGCCTAAAATTTCATTGCTGGATATGGATTGCTAAGACAATAGAATTCCTTTCTTTAATCTTTTCATTTTTTGAACAATTTCAAATGTTTCTCAAACAGAAACTTTATTTAGTTAGCATTAAATATTTCTCGGTACTGCTAGATTTTATTTACTATTTAATGATACCAAGATTTGTATGAAACCAAACCATAAACTTAATTTTAATTCCAAGGTGTCACAAACTCACAGGAATATTTGATCAAATTTATTTGAAAAGAGTTTAAAACATAAAAAAAAGAATAAACTGATGATAAATTATCCGAAAAAATTACTAGCTCAATTACGTTACGTTACTGACCCGCTTGTGTTGTTCAGGTAATGTATTGTATTTCAAGCTTACAATAAATAAGATATTTTTCACTCTTTTTACTATGCATCATAAAAAAAGAAAATTCTATGAAACAAATTAGAAGTTATTACAGAAACTCAAAAAACTATCCATTTAGGAATATAATTTTTTCATCAAATAATTTTATTATTTGCTTTATTTTCGAAAAGATCGATAGACTGTTGACAGTTTAAATTTCATTCTTAGTTTTTTTTAATGTAGAAAATTTTTATTCCATTTTCTAAAACAATATGGAATGATCTTTTAAAAAAATGCTGTAAACTTTTCTTATTTCTAGTTTCAAAGCTACTTTATTACTTTTTCGGAAATCGAAACCTGTACGCGTACTTCTTTTGCCATTTTCTTTTTTTCTTTCATTTTTATTTTAAAACATTATTTATTTCTTTTTCAAAGTCACATTTCAATGTTCTACAGTTATTTTACACATTTTCTTCTGTTATAAGCCACTACATATCCCTGAATTTATGATTCTGTTTTAATTCTGAATGTAACGCAAGCATATTCGTAGAAATTTTAATACTTATTTAACTTATGAGGAATAAATTGACTCATTGAATATATTTGAGGACGTGCGTTTCAATACTAGACTTATACAAAATTTAAAATATTGAGTTTTTTCTTTCGATCTATTCTATTGGTATACTTATATCGAAAAAAAAGCTACAATCTGGGAGGGAAAAACTAGTTTTGTCTTTATTTTTAGCGTTGTAATATCTGGT
The DNA here is from genome assembly GCA_964019185.1 of Maratus speculifer. NCBI lineage: Eukaryota > Metazoa > Arthropoda > Arachnida > Araneae > Salticidae > Maratus > Maratus speculifer. The sequence goes on along the minus strand of OZ025299.1, from coordinate 257,566,994 downwards.
TTATAATGAAAACCAACAGACGCAGTTAAATGTTTTTCGCGATTACCCAAAATTTGATTATCTGAATAAGGCGAGTTTTGAAACTCACGTCCCAATATACAATAATTATTTAAAAATTGTAAAAAAATTATAAACAAGATATAAATTAAGATCTGTGAGTAAATTTTAAAAATTATATCGTAATAACTACGCAAAAGTTTTCATTTCGTAAGTAGTTAGACAAATAAATTCGCATATAGTAATAGATAAATATTATATGTATTTGAAGATCGATTTTCGTCTTTTTTTCTTTAATAAGCAATTTTAGGTTCCTGCATTTATTATTCTTTTTTAATTATGAATTTAAAGCTTATTATGTATACCTAGATATTTTACAGGGTTCGTACGCATACAAAGATTTGTCGGATTTTAGGCGTTTTAGTACCAGAAATTTCTTAAAGTACTGATCTTTATGCCTGAAGATAAAACTTCCTTTCTGATAAAAATGGCTTGAAAAATCTTCAAGCGTACGAACCACGTTTTAGTGGTAGTTTAACTACTGAAAAATAAATGGACAAATTGATTATTCCTGTAAATATTATTTAAAAAATTATAGAAAATATTAATAAAATGCAAATTTACGATCAATGTATTATTTTATACTCTCTCTGTCCCAAATTAGTTGCTACATTTAAGGTGAAACTTTTGTCCCAAATTAGTTGCTACATTTCAAGTAGGTGGAGTCATAAGTAAAATTATACTAGAATGAATATAATGGTGTATACTAGGTACCACAGGCAATCTTAACTTGAATGTGAAATAATTGAAAAATAAAATAATAATTTTGAAAATATCATGAAGAAGGAAATGGATATTATGGAACGCAATACTGTACTGGAATGTTTGCAGCGATGTTTTAAAAATGGTAAATTAAACCATAATGTAATAAATGCTCTAGCTAATAAATTTAATGTTCAACGTTATATCCCGTTTGCAGAAGCAGTAAAAGACGTAAAAATAAAATATGAGGAAATTTACAATGTAAGTTTACAAAAAAAATGTAAATACGGACGAAAAAAAGAAATTATTTTTCTCAACCACTGAGCAAAATCAAAGATGTCCCAATAAAATGAAGAAAATCACTGCGAAGATTATAATACGAAGTTATAATTCGTAAATAAATGTTACAAGGCTGATAAAGTTGTAGCATAATTCCTTCACCATTAAACCAAGTCTAATAGAAAATAAAATAAACTCGACAGAATTCGATTTTGTTTGCACCATGTTCAAGCTAAAAGACAGTTTTCAGATTAGTAGGAATGAAATGTTCGGAAATGAATTCTCGATTAATTAGCTTGAAGATAGTTTTATGTTATTACTGTAAAAAAAAAATCTTTACAAAATGGGGCGTGGGTTAAAAAGGTGTGAACCGGGAATTTTAAAACTAATTTAATACTAATTTATGGAATGACGAAGGGAATGTTAGGTAAGTAAATGTTGTTGATTGTTAGTATTGCTCTATGTAAAATATTCAAATAAATCATAAAGCCATAAATATCAATAATCAGTACAAAAGTATTCAGATGTCGCAACTAATTTTGGACAGAGGGAGCTTTTATATTATAATAATTACGCACTGTGTTTTACTGTATGTAAGTAGACAGATGATTGAGGATATAGACGTATAGCTATTGTAAGTATTTGAGCGGTATATTCATACAGGGTTCGTAATTTACCGTTGGTTTCCAAGTCAAATATCAGTATTTTTGAATAAAAAAATAAATTCTATGAATCTTTATAAGAAAATACTAGTACCGAAGACTTTCCTGGTCTTGAAATTCTTCGACTAGTACGGACCGTGCCATACGACGCAAATAATCACTATTTCTAATAACTTTCATGTGTTTTTCGTGAATTTATTAGAGTCGTTTTTCATTCCGAGAGACAACACAGTTTCTAACTCAATTTAACAAATTTCTCCTAAAAACGAATATGTCATTACATATTATCATAAAATGCAACTAGGCTTCAGAACCGGTTACAGAACATTCTGCTCAGTGAGCAGAACATATGAAAAAATATATATGCATCAACGCTTTGATTTTTTACATTTAACATAATTTTTTCTTTTACTTTGCTCACTAACAACACCAAAAAGGCATTTTCCTATTAGCTGCATTCCAGAAATAATATACAAATAAATTGCTAAAATTTTTTACTTCATGCAGTAATCTGTTTTATTCTGTTCTTTTCAGCATTTAAAGGCATAATCAATAATAATGAATTTAAAGTTTTGCTTGATTTAAATTATTTTATTAGTTAATTAGTGATGTTTTCATTTTTGTTTGAAAAATTAAGCGAGGAAAAACGATGAACATCATATAGAGTATTAAAATAGAAAACAATTTTAAATGTCCAGAGAGTATCAAATTGGCTTAAATTTTTTGAGAAAATTCCATCCAGCATTAAGTCAAGTAACAGCAAATATTCTGATTTCATCTCGAGTGCTATAAAATGTTAAATGAAATTGTTTGAAGTTTGAAAGATTGTGGAAACGTTAAAAGAAATTCAACACTGAAAAAACTGCTTTCAATAAAACGAAATATATTTAAATGATTTCTACAAGATGTGTATCTTACACCAATTCGTGTACGAAAAAAAAATCTAACCATGTTTTGAAGTCGGTTATAAATTAAAAAAACTAAAACATTGAAAATTTTGTGGCATACCGGAAATAGATCTCACAGTTTTGAAATACCAAGTTCCTATAAACCTAATTCCATGAAAACATGTCGTGTCTGTCACACGCTACGATTTTTGGCTACCAGTATTTTAACCCATTCATTCCCAGCATCTTTTGCGTAAATTTTATTTGGTTGGCACCACTATTTTTAGAAGATTTATGTTCAGTTCATTAATCGCGAAAATGCATCATTTAAATAAAATAATTATTGTTTTTCTTTTTTACCGGTGTCAAAAACAGTGCTGAATGCACATTTTGAAGCGTCCCTAAAAAGGGACGCTAGGCACTAATGGGTTAAAACATAAAAATGTGAATTATTTTATTGGAGATATATCATCAGTTGAGTAGAGCAAAGCAAACTTTTTGAAACGAAGTGTCCAGTGTTGCCATTGGGCTACTATTTTTAAAATCTGATTTCTTGATTAGCACGACTTTTTTAAAATGATAAAATTTTGTTTGCTTTCTCCTTAATTAATATATCATTAAAAAAGGAGCATTTTACCATTTCAAAAAATGAGTGTCAATAAAGAATCTGAATTTTAAAAAAGTAGCCCATCTGGCAACACTGACGGTGTCCAACAAGCATAGTGGTTTTTAGCTGTGTGACAGACATGACACGTTTTAGTGGAAATAATTATAATAATTTCAGAAGACGAAGCGTTATTTGTGAAAATCTGTTTTCTACGGTTAAAACAAACACTGTAGAATCTAACGAGTTACTTTATATTTTATGCTATTTCGGTTTTTTATTTTATTTAACTTTTGATTATTGATATATTTTGCTATATTAAATACTCTGGGAGTATAAGAGATTAACTTTGTCTATCTCAAAGTGTGTTATAAATGTATTGTACATAATTTGTCGTTATCCAGCAGATACTAACATTAGATTTTTATGTGTACTTAAGTGTATAAATATCTTTGCAATTAGATAATTGCAAATGTAGAACCACAGAATGGTCTACTGTTCTGTGCGGAACATTTCGGTAATCGGTGGTTAAAAGAATAAAAAGTAGATACCTGAAATGATCTATGTTTTTATCAGATTCAGAAAACCTGGTGATCTTGAAACAATTGTGCTTCATCTTCGTTTAAACCTTCTGGTAAATAAATTAAAGAAACTGACTGGGTGGAAATTTTTGACCGTCACTGCAAGAGTGACACTTTGCAGTTAGGTTACTGCTATGAATATATTTATCATACTGAAAAAAATGAGCAAAATAAGTATTTCTATTATCTCTCCTTCTCAAAAGTATGCAAATGATCAAAAACTAGTTACAAATTATTTTTCTTGTTACATACATTCGGTTTAAAGCTCTCTTAAAAAGGTATATTGGCGTAGACCTAAATAATTCTTAGGAAAACTAGAAATTTCCATACAGGGATTTCATAAAACATCGTGAATTTATAATAATACTTTACGAAACGTAGAGTAAAATTCGCAACGTTTCAGAAAATAATATATTTAGTTTTGCATAGATTTTTTAAAAACGCTTTTGAACTGTGAGTATTTATAGGAAATATTAATAGATTATAGATATTGTTTGAATACCATCACATTCTACTAAAACAATGTAGTGTGTTTTAGATATTGTTTTAATAAGAATGTTGTAATAAAAATATTTTATGCGCATTCAGTGCATACCAATATTGAGAAAACAAATGTTTCAAGAAAACTTCAATCTGTTCATTTCTATTTTCATCACCAAATGACAATAGCATTAACGTATTTTCTGTCTTTTTTCACAATAGCCATTCCTATTACATTTTCGTTTAGAATTTTTATTTGAATTACAAAAAATACTAAAATATAATTCAGTCTGAATTAATGTGAAGCAATTTTATTTTTGAAGGAATATCGCGACATTAATGAAATGTTAAAAAAAATCTACAGCAACTTAGCATGTTAATCAACCTCTGTTTCAGAGTTCGGATGTGTTTTTTATTAATTATATTGGTGAGCAAAAAGTAATGTCATCATATCCGGATAAATTACCCATTTATCTTATAGTAAATGTTCCAAATCGATCATCTAGGAAATAATTTTCTTATTTTATCCGGTATGATATTTTGTTGAATAAATCACCTAATTCAGTTCCTGTAAAACTAAAACTTAATGCACATTTTTAATTTTATTATTTTGGCTGACAAATTACAGAGCTGGTTTATCTTTTATTTTTTTATTTATTTTCGTTGCTGTCTGAATAATTTTTCCTTCGATTAACATCAATATTTGGACATTGAAACCAAAAATATTTGCTTTTTTATTAAGTTCTACTAAATATTATGAATTTAAAAAATAAAAAGTGAAAAAATAAATTACGTTAAAAATATTCATATGATTTGAGCATTGGACAGTAAATATATAGGAAATTAGTCTTTTCTGATAATCAGTTTATATTTTTTCGTGATTTATCATCAATAATTGCATGTTTGATATATACAGGGTGATTCCGATTTTTTTTTACAATAAAAGGGGGGTGATAGTACACATCAGTACAAACAATATTAAATAGGAGACCAAGGGTCCAAAATGTTTGCCTAAGAAAATAGCCGCCATTAAAGTTTAGGGACCAAAATTTCAAATAAACATAAAAAACGGAAAAATTGGTCGATTGATTTGCGATTTTCACTAAAACTATTCTTTATTTAGGTATTTACGTGAAAATAAATTATAAAGATAAATTTCACAAAATGCCAATAGAGGGCGCTTTAGACTTTGGAGTAACGAACAACTATTATTTGCCGGTACTTTTTGCATCTCATTAAATGTTTTCGTAAGCTTACTCTCAAACTTAAATTTTGAGCTCAAAATCTGTAGTTGGGAGTGGTTAAGTAACACAAACTGAGCTGTGTTCAGAGGGTTCAAATTTCAAATGATTATAAAAAACGGAAAAATTGGTTGATTGATTTGCGGTTTTCACTAAAACTATTCTTTATTTAGGTATTTACGTGAAAATAAATTATAAAGATAAATTTCAAAAAATGCCGATAGAGGGCGCTTTAGACTTTGGAGTAACGAAACACTCTTCTTTGGCGTTATTTTTTGCATCTTATTAAATGCTTTTGTAAGCTTAGACTTGAACTGAAATTTTGAGCTCAAAATCTGAATAGCTGGGAGTGGTTAAGAAGACAAGCTTAGCTGTGTTCAGAGGGTTCAAATTTTAAATAATTGTAAAAAACGGGAAAATTGGTCGATTCGTTTGCGGTTTTTGCTAAAACTAATTTTTAAATCAGCAGTTTTCTTGATCAATCAGTGTTTTCTTGGAAATAATTTTTAAAGATAAATTTTACAAAATGCCGATAGAAGGCGCCTTAGACTTTGGAGTAGCGTACAACTATTTTTAACTGTTATTTTTTTAATCTCATTAAATGCTTTCAAATGCATAGACTTAAATTTTGGGCTGAAATTCTGAATCGTTGGGAGTGTTTAAGTAGCGATAAATTGCATTGTGCTCGAGGAGGAAAGAGGGTTAAATTTTAACTCCTGAACACACTTCAGTTTTCGCTTTTTAACTCCTCATAACGATTCAGGATTTGAGCTCAAAATTTAGGTTTAAATCTAAGCTGTCGAGAACATTTAAAATGCTTTTGCAAGCATTTAATGAGAACCAAAAATTAATGGTTAGAATGAATTGTTGGTTACTCTGAAGTTTAAGGCGCCCTCTCACGGAATTTTTTAAGATTTATCTTTAAAAATTATTTTCAAGAAGATACTGACTTAAAGAATAGTTTTATTTTAAACCGCAAACGAATCGACCAATTTTTCCATTTTCTATAATTACTTTCAATTTGCACCTCCCCCTCCCCCTTGAACACAGTTCAGTTTGTGCTATTTAACCACTCCCTACTATTCAAATTTTCAGCTCAAAATTTCAGTTTAAGTCTAACCTTCCTAAATCATTTAAAGAGATGAAAACAATAACGGCAAAAAAATAGTTGTTCGTTACGCCAAAGTCCAAAGCGCCCTCTATCGGCATTTTTTGAAATGTATCTTTATAATTTATTTTCACGAAAATACCTAAATAAAGAATAGTTTCAGTGAAAACCGCAAATTAATCGACCAATTTTTCCGTTTTTTATTAATCATTTGAAATTTGAACCCTCCGAACACAGTTCAGTTTGTGTTACTTAACCACACCCAACTACAGATTTTGAGCTCAAAATTTAAGTTTGAGTGTAAACTTACGAAAACATTTAATGAGATGCAAAACATACCGGCAAAAAATAGTTGTTCGTTACTCCAAAGTCTAAAGCGCCCTCTATCGGCATTTTTTTTAAATTTTCTTTATAAATTAATTTCAAGAAAATGCCGACATAAAGAATAATTTTAGTGAAAACCGCAAATCAATCGACCGATTTTTCTGTTTTTTATGTTTATTTGAAATTTTGGTCCCTAAACTTTAACGGCGGCTATCTCCTTAGGAAAGCGTTTTAGACCCTTAGTCTCCTATTTAATATTGTTTGTCTTGATGTGTACTATCACCCCTCTTTTATTGTAAAAAAAATTTGGAATCACCCTGTATTTATATATATATATTGCAACATTTACTTTTATGGCCTATATTACACTCATATTATATTAATTTCTTTTTAATAATACTCCATGATTATTCTGGCTTTTTAAATTAAAACCCAATTTCTAAAACTAATCTATTAATCTTATATAAAAGATATAAATTCTTAGTCCAGTTTAAAATATTCATTCCAATATACTTAAATCTAAAAAAATGGCTCTGATTAAATATATTTAAAATAAAACCTTATTTTAAATACCTAATAAAATTCACTATGTTTTTCTGTATTTATCAATCCCTTTTAAAATCTTTACTTATTTTATACCTATAATATTTTATAAATTGTTCCGTTTTGTAAACCTACTTATTCAAATGTTTGAATAAACTCATTCTTTCTTTTTAATAAAATTATCGTTTGCGAAAATAGCTTCGATTTTAGTTGCCATCTCGACGACAGATAATAATTTTTGTTTGTATATGTATCCGGTTTTAGGGCTATCGAAGATTTTTAGAGAAATTTTCATGCCAGGAAGTTATTTTGCATGGAGATTAATACAACGGAAACAATTCAATAATCCCTCTTTTTGTAAACCTGATTGGACAAATATGATCATTTATATTTAAATAGTATTCTTACGCTAAAGAATGTTAAATGCAGATGTCCCGGTCAGATAGTTCCAGGGCTCCCAAATGGTCCGCGAACTGAACATCAGTATTTTTTAACAGAAAATTTCATAATGCGTTTGAGTTAGAATCAACTCCCAAACGTGGTTTCTTGACAATTTGCAAGAAAAATCTAAAAAGAAAATTTCTCTAAAAAAATTCTGATGTTCAGTTCGCGGACCATTTGGGAGCCCTGTAGTTCAAGAGCAGATGAGTTGTTGGTTGATTTAACCCATTCGTTCCCAGCATCTTTTGCGTAAATTTCATTTGGTTGGCACCACTATTTTTAAAAGATTAAAGTTTAGTTCATTAATCACAAAAATGCATCATTTAAATAAAATAATTATTGGGTTTTTTTTCCGGTGTCAAAAACAGTGCTGAATGCACTGGGTTAAAAATAAGACGGAAATGCTGACTTTAGTTCGTTCTTGTGGGCGGAGTTGATTGTGCTACCAGGTGTCTTAATTACAAGAATGGGGTGCCCATTAAATCAATGATTTTCGAACATTAGACACATTTAGTAAAAATGTTTAGTAAAAATTCCTCCTCCGACATATTATTAGATTACAATAAATATTGCGACCAATCTGTTCATCTATTGTTTATCCATTTTTGAAGTCATCTGCATTTTTTTAACTTCTCAGCCCGAAATATGAGCTCAACAGTGGAAAACCTTTATAACATGGTCTGGGCTCCCAAATGGTCCGCGAACTTTACATCAGAATTTTTTTAGAGAAATTTTCTTTTTAGATTTTTCTTTCAAATTGTCCAGAAACCGACTTTGGAAGTTGATTCTAGCTCAAACGTATCATGAAATTTTCTGTTAAAAAATACTGATGTTCAGTTCGCGGACCATTTGGGAGCCTTGCATGGTGCATTTTCCTTAAGCGCCTAATGTCACTTACTACATTTTTAGAAGTCAAACAGGATAATGTAAGGGAAGCAGATAATAATGTGCGGTAGTGGCACCAATGGTGGTACCAAAAAATTACTAAACTATAAAATTTTTAAAGTTAAAATTAACGTTTTTTTTTCATTTGCTGCAAAATCTTGCTGCAGTAAGTTCTAATTCTTATTTATGTATTTCAGTAATAAAAAACTGAATTATACAAAGCTGTTGCTAGAGTTTTGATAGATAAAATATAATAAAATTTTATTTAATTTTGTAATTTTAACTAATAATTAACCTACCATTATTTTTTTAATCTGTTAATGGATTATAAAATAATAGAATTAAAAAGTTGATTTAAATTTTAAAATATAATGCAATGTTTAACATTTCTATTTTTTTATTACTGTAATTTCGGGTGTATAAGCCGCAGCTCAAACAATTCTTTTTCGACCCAGAATTTTTTAAGAAACAAATATAACTAGTTAGATCGCCGTAAATATTTGTCTTCAATCACTAAATAAGATTTCTGGGTCCAAAAAGAATTGTTTGATCCGCGGCTTATACACCCGAAATTACGGTACATAGAATTTCAGGCTTAAGTTAACAGCGAAATATAGTTAGAGTTTTCGAGATAATTCCGAATCATTTAATTTTTGTGAGTCAACCAGATTATAAAGAGACGAACCAGTAAAAGAAGCATTTAAACTTGCAAAAGCCTGAACTCATGAATTTCATCTGAAAAGCAAAAGACTCTACGATCGAAATTTTGTTGATTTCACATTAAAAATTCAAGATTCTGTATTTTTGGAAGAATTTAATTGGTTAACATTACGGAACTGGAGTTTTCAAATGAGTGAAGACCCCTCTTAAGTCCTCCTCCAAGGTGGTTAGATGAGCTGGTTCAAGGCTTATTCCATGCCCGTCCCTCGGTTCCCATTTCGGTGTCCGATAACTTAATTTAAAGCATGAAAAATCGATGCCGCTAATGCATTCAAGTTAGGGATGGACACATTTCTTATTAGAACCCTTTTTCGTAATTTTTCCATGACATCTCACTATATAATGCTATCATGTATTGTTTTCAACGAGAATTGACTTTCCATCAAGCGTGCTTTTTTGTTGTAAACTTTTTTGTGTTTGTTTAATTAGTTAATTACTAACTATATTGAGACTTATTTTTAAATAATAGAAAACTTTATTTACATACTTCAGACTTTAGCACTGAGACTAGCTTATGCACCCAGCATAATGGCAAAACATTCAACTGCCAGTATAGTTTGCAGTTACAGTTAATCATACAGTTACAATAAAACATGTCACTAAATCACAGTTACATAAAATATACTAAATCACATTTACATAGTAATGTAAGAGTGTTTAATGCAAATTTTGATGATGCATACAAAAAATATTTGCTTAGTGCATATTTTCTCCAAATGCCTTGTTTCTACACAAATCCATCCGCCAGTAAATTAGACAAAAAAAAAAAAAAAAAAAAAAAAAAAAACTTTAATTTTTGGAGGCAATGGCATTTGAATGTAGATTTTATATTATTAACGAATTTTTCAAAAATATGTTTTATTAAACTTTAATTAATGAATCATAATTTGTGAAAAATAGATAAATAATTGATTATTAAAATGAAAATAATTATTTTCTATGTATCAACAGAATAAAGCATAGTAAAACACGTTCAACACAGTGTTTTAAATTTTGATCATTTAAATTAATTTTAACAAAGTTCTTTATACTCTGTTATTTTCTATTAAACTAAATTTTCCAGTTTGTAACACGCAACAAAACTAAAATACGGTACAATAACTTCCAAAGGTTTCAGAATGCAATGCATTATTACACAAATGTCGTTTGTCCTTTAACTAGAACTGATAAACGAAAGCTCAAACAAAGTCATAGTTATAAAGTAAATGAATCCCTTATATTTAAAGGTTCAAGAACTTAGTTTTCTCTATTTAAACTCACAATATATAAGTTAAGAATGAATAAGTGAAGACTTAAAGTATAAACTAATACTCCCTTAATTCATTTCAAGTATAATATAAACTAGTTCAGTGACAATTTCTTCGAACATTTTAACGTTGAAGTTTCTTCAGTTCATATCCGAATTAAATGCCAAACTATTATAAATTTAAACATAGAATAAGTGCTATATTTCCGCTATGTATATATTTCAAATGAAAATCTTTAACGAGGAACGCTGAATTACCGTAATTTGTGTATAAGCCTCGGATCAAGCAATTCTTTTAGGACCCAGAAATCTTATTTAGTGATTGAAGACAAATATTTACGGCGATCTAACTAATTATACTTGTTTCTTAAAAAATTCTGGGTCGAAAAAGAATTGTTTGATCTGCGGCTTATACACCCGAAATTACGGTAAATTAAGCAACAAATAATAGAAGACTGTATGCATGTATATGCAGGGCTCCCAAATGGTCCGCAAACTGAACGTCAGAATTTTTTTAGAGAAATTTTCTTTTTAGATTTTTCTTGCAAATTTTCAAGAAACCACGTCTGGAAGTTGATTCTAACTCAAACGTAGTATGAAATTTTCTGTTAAAAAATACTGATGTTCAGTTCGCGGACCTTTTGGGAGCCCTGTATATGGGATAATTTCAATAAAACCATTTCTTAGAAATTGTGATAAATTTGTCTTAATTATGAATAAAGTGTGAAAAGAAGAATGGGACATGTATCCACATTATATTAAAACTATAATAAATTTATATATTCAAGAATACGTTGCTTTGAAATATATAATCTGAAACAGGAACTCGATTTTGTTCTATGACTATATTCTACAAAAGTTTGATCTGAAAGATTTAAAATATTTGAGGGAAAAAGATATATGTTACATATCAAAATTAAGTAGTAAATTATAATTTGAAATTGATTTTTACATTTATTAAAAAATAAATATCGTAAAATATGCAGAACATTACAGGAAATAAGTGAGCATAAATGTCTGCAAGTGTCTAGAAAGCATAAAAAAAGAAACTGAACTTGTTCTACCCCTTTACCTTCGAAATACGAAAAGTCATATAGCACAATATATGACTTTATCACTAATTGACCCACTACTCCCTAGTTTTGGAATTCACACCGGAAATTTTTGAAGGGAAATTTTCTTTTGTCTTACGTGCGGATTATCTATCATCTTATAAAATACTAATAACTATTAAAACTTACTGGCGAGAATTCAGAATTTGTAAATAAAAATTCCACCAGATGTGGAATGCAAAACGGTTTTCGCATTTTGCTGATTTTTTATTGGGTGGTTCCTGTTTCTCACCAAAAAGTTTAAATAGTTGTTACTATTTTACAAGTATAGCTATTCCACAAATAATAGATTAGAAAATTGCTATTCAAAATTTTTCTGTGTGAATTCCAACACTAGTGAGAAGTTTATGTATTAGTGATGATGTCACACTTCATGTCCTTTCGCCTTAAGTATTTCGATGGCAGCGCATATCGCCTTGTCTCTCTGTATCCCATTATTTATTCAGGATTATACAGGGGGCCCAAAAAGTCTGGAAACGGGTGAATAACACGAGAAATACATGCCAGATTAAAAAACGGAAAAATACGTATCACATATGTTTTAAAAAATCTACTGAGTACAGTCGACTGCACAATGTTTCGAGCACCGGACCCTCGGCGATTCCGAACCAGACGCGGCTCGCCTCAAAGAGTGGAGTGGCCCCGTTGCGGAACGAAACCTTTGCACGAGGGGGGTGGTGGTGGTCGAGAGTATGGTTTCAAAAGACGCTTGGCTCCCAAGGGGTTGTGTAAAAAAGGCGTACAAACACTGTGTTTCAAAAAACATCTGCCTGACTAGGTGTTGTGTAAAAAAAGGCGTACTGTCAACAGACGCCTGGCTCCCAATGTGTTTGTTTAAAAAAGACGCCTGAGTTGGAGACTCCCAAGGCGTACTGTCAACAGACGCCTGGCTCCCAATGTGTTTGTTTAAAAAAGACGCCTGAGTTGGAGACTCCCAAGGCGTACTGTCAACAGACGCCTGGCTCCCAATGTGTTTGTTTAAAAAAGACGCCTGAGTTGGAGACTCCCAAGGCGTACTGTCAACAGACGCCTGGCTCGCAATGTGTTTGTTTAACCCTTTCAGGGGCAAGGTATTTCTGCTCCGAAAATGTTCAAATAATTGATTCACACCACAATTTAAGAACAGATTTATTTGAAAATAATCAAGAGCTGTTTTTCACGAATATTATAAAATCCAAATTGTACTAAAATTATACTGGTGCCAGTTCGAAATTGGAACAGTAATATTATGTGTTTGCACACTGCAAACACCGCCCCTGAAAGGGTTAAAAAAGACGCCTGAGTTGGAGACTCCCAAGGTGTTGGTTTAAACCAGACGCCTGGCTCCCAAGGTGTTGGTTTAAACAGACGCCTGGCTCCCAAGCTAGACGCCTGGGTCCGGTCCCTCGGGAGACATGCGTCCAAAATCGTCGCACCGGTTATTTTCTGTGCGATCCGAGTCGCACGCTCCACGTCTCGGGCCACAGAAGGGTGGGGCCCAAACGGAAAAAAACCGTAGGTCGCACCGTGGCGGGCCTCCGTGTCACGAGAGCGAACATGGAGGCTCTTTGTAGAAAGCGTGTGACTAGGTTGGAAAACGAAAAACGGGGCGACAGTCGAAATAAGTTTTCATCCAACCCTGGAAAACGAAATCTGGAGTCTTTTTTTTATGTAGATATTCAAAGATGAGTATAGATACTTAAAGATAATTATTAGATGAGTCATTGAATCAGATGAGTCATAAAAAAAAAAAAAAAAAAAAAAAATTTTTTTTTTTTTTTTTTTTTTTTTTTTTAATGAGAAATTTTTTTCATAATATTTTTTAATGACTCACCTAATTAAAAAAAAAAAAAAAAAAATTATGACTCATCTCAAAAAAAAAAAAAAAAAAAAAAAAAAAAATTATGACTCATCTCAAAAAAAAAAAAAAAAAAAAAAAAATTATGACTCATCTCAAAAAAAAAAAAAAAAAAAAAAAAAAAAAAAAAAAAAAAAAAAAAATTGGTGGCTCATTCATGGAATCTTATTTCTATTTTTGTTTTTGGAAATGTGTTGTGTTGGAGAGTGTTTCTTGTGGAAATGTGTGTGGGTGGGAGAGTGTTTCTTGTGAAAAGGTGTGTGGTTTGGAGTGTGTTTCTTGTGGAAACGTGTGTGGGTGGAAGATTGTTTCTTGTGGAAACGTGTGTGGGTGGGAGATTGTTTCTTGTGGAAACGTGTGTGGGTGGGAGAGTGTTTCTTGTGGAAACGTGTGTGGTTTGGAGAGTGGTTTGGAGAGTGTTTCTTGTGGAAACGTGTGTGGGTGGGAGAGTGTTTCTTGTGGAAACGTGTGTGGTTTGGAGAGTGGTTTGGAGAGTGTTTCTTGTGGAAACGTGTGTGGGTGGGAGAGTGTTTCTTGTGGAAACGTGTGTGGTTTGGAGAGTGGTTTGGAGAGTGTTTCTTGTGGAAACGTGTGTGGTTTGGAGAGTGTTTCTTGTGGAAACGTGTGTGGTTTGGAGAGTGTTTCTTGTGGAAACGTGTGTGGTTTGGAGTGTGTTTCTTGTCAAAATGTGTGTGGGTGGGAGAGTGTTTCTTGTCAAAATGTGTGTGGGTGGGAGAGTGTTTCTTGTCAAAATGTGAGTGGGTGGGAGAGTGTTTCTTGTCAAAATGTGTGTGGGTTGGAGAGTGTTTCTTGTCAAAATGTGTGTGGGTTGGAGAGTATAAAAAGAAATTCACAAATTTTATAACAAGATTCCATCCTCCATGGTTGGATGAAATCTTATTTTTGAAGTTGTATTTGTGGAAATGAGTCTGAAAAAAAAAAAAAAAAAAAAAAAAAAATGTTTGTGTTGTTTGCGTTGTTTGCGTTGTTTGTGTTGTTTGTGTTGTTTGCGTTGTTTGTGTTGTTTGTGTTGTTTGCGTTGTTTATGTTGTTTGCGTTGTTTGCGTTGTTTATGTTGTTTGTGTTGTTTGTGTTGTTTGCGTTGTTTGTGTTGTTTGTGTTGTTTGTGTTGTTTGTGTTGTTTGTGTTGTTTGTGTTGTTTATGTTGTTTGTGTTGTTTGTGTTGTTTGTGTTGTTTGTGTTGTTTATGTTGTTTGTGTTGTTTGTGTTGTTTGTGTTGTTTGTGTTGTTTGTGTTGTTTGTGTTGTTTATGTTGTTTGTGTTGTTTGTGTTGTTTGTGTTGTTTGTGTTGTTTGTGTTGTTTGTGTTGTTTGTGTTGTTTGCGTTGTTTGCGTTGTTTATGTTGTTTGCGTTGCTTATGTTGTTTGTTGTTTGTTGTTTGTGTTGTTTGTGTTGTTTATGTTGTTTGTTGTTTGTGTTGTTTATGTTGTTTGTTGTTTGTGTTGTTTGTGTTTGTGGAAATGTGAAATATTATAACAAGATTCCATGGTTGGATGAAACTTTATTTCTAAATTTGTATTTGTAGAAATGTGAAATATAACAAGATTCCATGGTTGAATGAAATTTTATTTCTAAATTTGTATTTGTGGAAATGTGAAATATTATAACAAGATTCCATGGTTGGATGAAATCTTATTTGTAAATTTGTATTTGTGGAAATGTGTCTGGATTGGAGTCGAGTGTCTGTAAAAATGGGTTCAAATTGGGGTAAAAAAAAAAAAAAAAAAAAAAAAAAAAAATGTTTGTGTTGTTTGTGTACAATTTTATTTGTGTATCCAATGTGTGCTAAAGCCCATCTGTGGTGGGACTTTGAAAGGGAACCTAACCCGCATTCACGCTCGAGGAGAGTTTCCGTTTTTGCCGGAAGCTCCCTTCGAGTTCGAAGGGAAACCACAGAAAACCTTCGAAGGCTAGGCCGACGGTCTGACCGTCTACCCGACTCCGTCTCGGGTGAAACTGGTTTCCTGTAAAAGAAAACGCCCTGTAAAAGAAAACGCGAAGACACGCGAAACTTGGTACTTGAGTCTTGTTTCCTGTAAAAGAAAACGCCCTGTAAAAGAAAACGCGAAGACACGCGAAACTTGGTACTTGAGTCTTGTTTCCTGTAAAAGAAAACGCCCTGTAAAAGAAAACGCAAAGACACGCGAAACTTGGTACTTGAGTCTTGTTTCCTGTAAAAGAAAACGCCTTGTAAGATCGAAGCGCATCTTGTAAAGAAAAACGCGAAACTTGGTACTTGAGTCTTGTTTCCTGTAAAAGAAAACGCCTTGTAAGATCGAAGCGCATCTTGTAAAGAAAAACGCGAAACTTGGTACTTGAGTCTTGTTTCCTGTAAAAGAAAACGCCCTGTAAAAGAAAACGCCTTGTAAGATCGAAGCGCGTCTTGTAAAGAAAAACGCAAAGACACGTGAAAACTTGGTACTTGAGTCTTGTTTCCTGTAAAGGAAAACGCCCTGAAAAAGAATACGCGTTTTCTTGTTCATTGTAAAATCGACGAATTATCGATGCAATAATATCAAAAATATCAAATATTTATCAAGCATTTATCAAAAATATCAAGTATTTATCAAAAATATCAAATATTTATCAAGTATTTATCAAAAATTTATCAAGTATTTATCAAAAATTTATCAAGTATTTATCAAGTATTTATCAAAAATTTATCAAGTATTTATCAAAAATTTATCAAGTATTTATCAAAAATTTATCAAGTATTTATCAAAAATTTATCAAAAATTTATCAAGTATTTATCAAAAATTTATCAAGTATTTATCAAATATTTATCAAATACATTTATCAAATACATTTATCAAATACATTTATCAAATACATTTATCAAATACATTTATCAAATACCAATTTCTTAAAAAATGAAAAAACGTACCTTTCATAGTAACCTTTCATTTTTACATTTTCTATGAAAACTTGACTTTAAAAACATGACCTTCTTCAAAACAAACTTCCCCACAGGATTTTTTCACTTTTTAAAACACCCTTATAAGGATGTTCTATCAAACACTTTTTAAAACACTTTATAAAACAAAACCTTTATAAAACTTGACCTTCTTCAAAACAAACTTCCCCACAGGATTTTTTCACTTTTTAAAACACCCTTATTATATTATAAGGATGTTCTATCAAACACTTTTTAAAACACTTTATAAAACAAAACCTTTTTAAAGCATAACCTTTTCATACACTTTTTACCTTTTTAAAACACTTTATACACCATTACCTTTCCCCACCACTTTATAAAACAAAACCTTTATAAAACATAACCTTTTTAAAACATGACCTTTTCATACACTTTTTACCTTTTTAAAACACTTTATACACCATGACCACCTTTTTAAAACCAAACCTGTGGCCACCTCTCATGCATCCATCTCTCTGTGTGAAAAAAGAAAACCACCCACCTTTGTAAGCCAGGGAAATTGGCCGGCAAGCCGCCGAAGCGGCTCAAACCGGTCATCATCATCATAATAATAATAATAATAATAATAATTATAAAAAAGAGTACCACCTTGGACATTTCTGTCTCACGCCCCCTAGACAAACCGTTCCTTCTTTCTTGTCGGAATCTCCTTCGCTAGACCACGCTTCCTGTTCGCTTCCCCCTTGTCCACCTTCCAGTCTTCCAGAGTGCCGCCAGAGCTTTCATCCCCCGAGGACCGAATTCGACCCTCAGATATCCGAATTCGGGTCAAGCGACTCTTTACCACGGTGGTTCTACGCGTACCTAAAAGGCCTTGCGCCCCCGTGAGGGGGTGGGCAACACAGGCGCTCCCTCCATCGCGTTGTGACCACCCTTTCCCACCGTGGCATCTCCCAACCCCGGAGGCACCTGGACCGCAGTGCACAGAGGCCTCCGGTCCTGAGAGACTTCTTCTACTGCGCGCCCACGGCACACGGGGTGCCCCAGGCGCCTTCCAGCCGGTTGCCTCTCATCGAGGCCCCAGACCTACAGGCTCAAGCAATGGCCATGCCGGCACAGAGCGTCAATTGACGAGGTTCGTTCCCTTACGGTGCGAGACACGGTCAGGTAATCTCTTTGTACCAGGAATTCGAATCCCGAACTCCCCATGCACGTACCGGGTCGCCCTGCAAGGGGCGCCGTTTTCGGAGGAACCTCTAGACCCCGCCAAGAGACAACCGGCCAACAGTAGCCCTTCGGACACCTTGTCGAGCTCCTTTGAACACCCGGAAGGGATTGGAAGGTTTGAAGGGTTCACTACTGGAGAAGAGCGGCGGCTGAAGTACAGACGATCCCTGCTGGAGAAGGGGGAGCAGGGTGGCTCCCATCACTCTGACCCTGGCGCCGCACTGGGAAAAGAAGTGGCTACCGGGGCCACGGTAGCCCTCGAGGAGAATCCTGCGAGCGGCCCCTACATACTGCATGGGAGCGGCGGTCCTCCGCACTCTCTCTTCCATCCGACCTTACTGAGGGCCAGGAATCTTAGGGCCGTGCATGCGAACCCCCTGCCTATACTAACCGACAGCGAGTATCGCGGTCCATGCTTGCAACTGACCCACAGCAGAGGATCGGAGAGGAGGATTGGAGTGACCCCATGTCCCCGGTATGCGGCCATCCGGCGAGTTCGGGGTGTAGTATCTGTATCCGCCTCCTCGCCCAGCGGGGGAGGGTAGGATCTGAGCAGCCCCCTGTCTCTCCCCTTCTGTCTAGAAGAGGTGCCACAGAAACGTCGCCATCTGAAAAGAAGAAGAAAAAGGACATGAGTGGAGCAAAAAGAAAAGGGTTGTCTCAGAAAATGAATCTTTTTAAAAAAGACAGTCAAGTTTCCATTTCAAAGAACATGGCAAAATTTTCAAACTCTTATGAAATACACTTTAGAAGAAAATGGACTTATTCTCTTTAACAGAAACTTTTTTAACAAAGTCGCAAAATAAAAACAATCTTTTTATATTCAAGTTTCAATTGTCAACATGGTCGCATAGCTAAATTTTCAAACTCTTATCCTCTCATGAAATACATTTTAGAAGAAAATGGATTAAAAACTTAAATTTTCAAAGTGTTGGATACATTCTCTTTAACAGAAGACGGCGAAATTTTCAAACTCTTATTCACAAACTCGAACCATTTCAGAATGGTTTTAAAACACCCTCTCAAAAAATCAATCTTTTTAACAAAGTCAAAATATAAAAACAATCTTTTTATATTCAAGTTTAACTTTTCAAAGTGTTGGATACATTCTCTTTAACCGGGCGAAATTTTTAAACTCTTATTCACAAACTCAATACATTTCAGAATGGTTTCAAAACACCCTCTCAAAAAATCAATCTTTTTAACAAAGTAACTTTTATCGCATAATAATACAAAATAAAACACTCACAGGCAGAATAATCCAAAGGCACAAGCATCGAGAAAGACGAAAGCCAAGTGAACGAGCTAGTGAATTCACGGCCTTTTATACACCCGTTTGACCCAATTAATTTTTTTTTTTTGTGACCTCAATAATTTTTTAAGGTGTTGGATACATTCTTTTTAACAGAACATAGCGAAACTTTTAAAGAATGAATCTTTTTAACAAAGTAACACATTAAAAACTTAAATTTTCAAAGTGTTGGATACATTCTCGCATAGCCAAATTTTCAAACTCTTATCCTCTAATGAAATACACTTTAGAAGAAAATGGATTAAAAACTTAAATTTTCAAAGTATTGGATACATTCTCTTTAACAGAACATAACGACATTTTCAAACTCTTATGCTCTCATTTCAGAAGAAAATTGTTTAAAATACCGTCTCAAAAAATCAAACTTTTTAACAAAATCACAAAATAAAAACAATCTTTTTATATTCAAGTTTAAATTTTCAAAGTGTTGGACGCAGCAAAATTTTCAAACTCTTATGCTCTCATTTCAGAAGAAACCATCTCAAAAAATCAAACTTTTTAACAAAGTCGCAAAATAAAAACAATCTTTTTATATTCAAGTTTAAATTTTCAAAGTGTTGGATAACAGAACGCAACAAAATTTTCAAACTCTTATGCTCTCATTTCAGAAGAAAATTGTTTAAAATACCATCTCAAAAAATCAAACTTTTTAACAAAGTCACAAAATAAAAACAATCTTTTTATATTCAAGTTAAAATTTTCAAAGTGTTGGATAACAGAACTCAGCAAAATTTTCCAACTCAACAATCTTTTTATATTCAAGTTTAAATTTTCAAAGTGTTGGATAACAGAACGCAGCAAAATTTTCAAACACTTATTCCCTCATTTCAGAAGAAAATTGTTTAAAATACCATCTCAAAAAATCAAAGTTCCAAAATAAAATAATACGAAGTAAAATACTCACAGAAATCCACAGGCACAGAAATCCACAGGCACAGAAATCCACAGGCACAGAAATCCACAGGCACAGAAATCCACAGGCACAGAAATCCACAGGCAGCGTAATCCACGGGCAGAGTAATCCACAGGCAGAGTAATCCACAGGCAGAGTAATCCAAAGAGCAGGCACAAGCATCGAGGTAGACGAAAGCCAAGTGAAAGAGCTAGCGAATGCACGGCCTTTTATACACCAGTTTGACCTCAATAATTTTTTTTTTTTTTTTTCAAGGTTGCAGAGGGTTGTGCAATAGGATGTAGGCTTCGTATACCTTACAAAGCATTGAAAAAAAAAAAAAAAAAAAAAAAAAAAAAAAAAAAATTTTTTTTTTTTTTTTTTTTTTTTAAGGTCGCAGAGGGTTATGCAATAGGATATAGGCTTCGTATACCTTACAATGCATTTAAAAAAAAAAAAAAAAAAAAAAAAAATTTTTTTTTTTTTTTTTTTTTTTTTTTTTCAAGGTCGCAGAGGGTTGTGCAATAGGATATAGGCTTCGTATACCTTACAATGCATAAAAAAAAAAAAAAAAAAAAAAAAAAAAAAATTTTTTTTTTTTTTTTTTTTTTTTTTTTTTTTTTTTTTTCAAGGTCGCAGAGTGTAGAAATGCAGTATAAAAGGCCGTGCATCCGCTTGCTCGTTCACTCGGCTGTCTTGTTTCACCCAGTTTTTGCCTGCCTGCCTGCTGGATGACCTTACCACCGCCGATATACAGGGCCGTTTTCCAAAGACTTGGATTCTGTGGAAGATGCAGGAGGAGACTGGTTGCTTTCCGTGAGCTTTCGGGCAGACGGGTTTAGTTTATGAAGACTGCCACTTCCCGAGACATGGATTGAATTGGGTGCCATTGGAAAAGATGGACTTGTATTTTTTCGGTGACCATTCTACGATAAAACTCTGTTTTCTTTGATAGAGTCCAGCCGCATTTCGAAAGACATTTTTCAAAGTGTTGGAGTGGTCGAAACAGGCATCGAACTGAAAAAGATTGACTTTTTGTAACATTTCCAAGTTAAAACTTGAACCGTTTTCTTGTATGGAGCCCAGCCGCATTTCGATAGACTGCGACATTTTTCAAAGTGTTGGAGTGGTCCAACTGAAAAAGATTGACTTTTTGTGACATTTCCAAGTTAAAACCGGTTTCTTGTATGGAGCCCAGCCGCATTTCGATAGACTCTGAATTTTTTCAAAGTGTTGGAGTGGTCCAACTGAAAAAGATTGACTTTTTGTGACATTTCCAAGTTAAAACTGTTTTCTTGTGTGGAGCCCATCTGCATTTCGAAAGACTGCGACATTTTTCAAAGTGTTGGAGGGGTGGAACTGAAAAAGAGTGACATTTCCAAGTGAAACCAGAGAACGGTTCGTGAGATTTTCCCAAAGAAGACCTCCCTCTCTTTCCACCCCATTCCCACGCGCGCGCTGACGCAGGCTTCAGTAGCTCTCTGTCTCGAGCACGATGAACAACTGCATGTGTTGCTCTCTGCCGGTCCACAACGGCTCGCGCTTGACGCGGTGCCAGCATGCGGTCCACCCGCCGTGTCTGCTGGAGCAGGTCCGAGATGCCCGGTATCTCAAGTGTCGGGTGTGCGGGGCCACACTCAAGGCCCCGGACCTCACCTTTCTCTGGATCCAGTACAAAGATAGGTTGACGGATGAGCAATTTCGTTGGTTGCGAGAAAAAAGAAACGAAATTTTGATTCTCGAACTGGATCCAAAAGATTTGGAAGGATCTCACCTCCAAGTCTAAAGTGTCTCATCCGTCGCAGAAAAAAGAGTTGAAAGGGGAAACCTGTTCCCCTTTCAACTCTTTTTTTTGCGCCCAACCCCTCACCAACGTTGGTCCCGAAAGGGATTTATTCGTATGAAATATGTTTAAACATTAAATATAAATATACATCATACATTTCTTTACTCAAAACTTAATTATAAAATATATTGTAATACAAAAAAAAAAAAAAAAAAAAAAAAAAAAAAATTTTTTTTTTTTTTTTTTTTTTAAATAATATTTACATTTTATTTTTACATCTATTCATATGAAATATGTTTAAACATTAAATATAAATATACATCATATTATTCTTTATTCTATTATATCTTATCTCTATTATAACTTAATTATAAAATATATTATACTACTACTACAAAAAAAAAAAAAAAAAAAAAAAAAAAAAATTTTTTTTTTTTTTTTTTTTTTTTTTAATAGCATTTACATTTTATTTTTACATCTATTCATATGAAATATGTTTAAACATTAAATATAAATATACATCATACATTTCTTTACTCTAATATATCTTATCTCTATTATAACTTAATTATAAAATATATTATACTACTACAAAAAAAAAAAAAAAAAAAAAAAAAAAAAAAAATTTTTTTTTTTTTTTTTTTTTTAATAGCATTTACATTTTATTTTTACATCTATTCATATGAAATATGTTTAAACATTAAATATAAATATACATCATACATTTCTTTACTCTAATATATCTTATCTTTATTATAACTTGATTGTAAAATATAGGATACTACAAAAAAAAAAAAAAAAAAAAAATTTTTTTTTTTTTTTTTTTTTTTAATAGTATTTACATTTTATTTTTACATCTATTCATATGAAATATGTTTAAACATTAAATATAAATATACATCATACATTTCTTTACTCTAATATATCTTATCTTTATTATAACTTGATTATAAAATATAGGATACTACTACAAAAAAAAAAAAAAAAAAAAAAAAAAAAAAAATTTTTTTTTTTTTTTTTTTTTTTTTTTTTTTTTAAATAGTATTTACATTTTATTTTTACATCTATTCATATGAAATATGTTTAAACATTAAATATAAATATACATCATACATTTCTTTACTCTAATATATCTTATCTTTATTATAACTTGATTGTAAAATATAGGATACTACAAAAAAAAAAAAAAAAAAAAAAAAAAAAAAAAAATTTTTTTTTTTTTTTTTTTTTTTTAATAGCATTTACATTTTATTTTTACATCTATTCATATGAAATATGTTTAAACATTAAATATAAATATACATCATACATTTCTTTACTCTAATATATCTTATCTTTATTATAACTTGATTGTAAAATATAGGATACTACAAAAAAAAAAAAAAAAAAAAAAAAAAATTTTTTTTTTTTTTTTTTTTTTTTTTTAATAGTATTTACATTTTATTTTTACATCTATTCATATGAAATATGTTTAAACATTAAATATAAATATACATCATACATTTCTTTACTCTAATATATCTTATCTTTATTATAACTTGATTATAAAATATAGGATACTACTACAAAAAAAAAAAAAAAAAAAAAAAAAAAAAAAAAAAAATTTTTTTTTTTTTTTTTTTTTTTTTTTTTTTTCAAGGTCGCAGAGTGTAGAAATGCAGTATAAAAGGCCGTGCATCCGCTTGCTCGTTCACTCGGCTGTCTTGTTTCACCCAGTTTTTGCCTGCCTGCCTGCTGGATGACCTTACCACCGCCGATATACAGGGCCGTTTTCCAGACTTGGATTCTGTGGAAGATGCAGGAGGAGACTGGTTGCTTTCCGTGACCTTTCTGGCAGACGGGTTTAGTTTATGAAGACTGCCACTTCCCGAGACATCTTTTCATGGATTGAATTGGGTGCCATTGGAAAAGATGGACTTGTATTTTTTGGATACCGTTCGACTCGTTCGCTGAGAGGATGGCCAGACATTCTCGACTCGTGTGTGTGTATTGCAACGTGCCGCAGGGAGGACTGGGTTTAATTCTAAGAGAGTGTGGTCACGGATATCATGCGGGGTGCATCGTGCATTATGTCAAAAGCTGTTGTGATAACAGAGAGCTCCCCCTGACGTGTTTCGAATGTGCCACCTCCATCCACTGGCGAGAACTGAGGGCCGTATGGACGGTCCTCTGCCATCCCCTGAGTCCCAGCCGGCTCGGAAGGAGCCCCGCCGAAAGAGAATGTAGACTGTGGTTAGAAGAGGCCATTGAAAAAGAAAACAAGACATTGGATGTGTAAAATAATGCATGTCCCATGCATTCTATCCTATAAAGAATGGATCCCTACATACTTTCCCTCTATCATAATTTTTTTTTTTTTTTTTTCTCAATACAGTTATGTAGTAAATTATTTTTATTCAACAGATGTAAAGATAAAATATTTATATCATAAAATATATTTAAATACAATATTATTAAAAAAAAAAAAAAAAAAAAAAAAAAAAAATTTTTTTTTTTTTTTTTTTTTTTCAACATATATATATTTGAATCGCATGTCCCTTAGACACTCTCTGCTTATTTTCAGTCCTAATCGAATGAAATCTCGAAAGTACACCTTCTGATTCACACAACTTTTTTTCAAATTGACGGAAAACGTTGAGGTGTATCCTCTTGTATGGGGTGTTTTAGGAATCCTCTTGGGTTGCGCAACAGGACACCTATTCCAAAAAGAGGATTGAGTGTGAAGGTGAACGACACGGTGCCTTTTCGTGATGCCGCGGACTACGACTCCCCATACACAGAAAGTGTGCCAGTAGACATGGCTTTAAAAAGTCTCTTTGTGCTTTCTAGCGTGATCGCTTCCTGTGCTTTTTTTTTAATAGTAGCATTTATATTTTATTCTTACATCTGTTGATATAAAATATAGTTGGAAAACTAAAAACTAAATTTCTTAAAAGTACATTACAAAATGCTTTGTTCTATAACTGTATTATAAAATAGTTTATACTACTATAAAAAAAAAAAAAAAAAAAAAAAAAATTTTTTTTTTTTTTTTTTTTTTTTTTTTTTTTTTTTGTAATAGTATTTATATTTTATTTTTACATCTATTGATATGAAATATATTTAGAGAATTAAATATCTTAAATGTATATCAGAATACTTTAATATATCTTATCTCTATTATAACTTGATTATAAAAGTGTATCCTCTTTTAAGGGGTGGTTGCGCAACCTGTCCCCCCAAAGGGATGGAGCGGGAAGGTGAAGGGCAAGGGGTCTTTTCGAGAGGCCGCCGCGGACTCCCCATCTACAGGGAGGATGTCAGGATTTTAAAACGTGCCGTCGGGTGGGAAGATGAATGACAAGGTTCGTGGTGTCACTCTCCATGCACTGGCAGTATGCCACGGGGCACTCGATACACGGGATCCGATGCGGGGCGAAAGAATCAAGAGGAGCCCCCCAGTAAAGAGAAGAGAAACAAGAGGTCCTCTCGACAAGGGAGGCGGCTCGTGTAAAAGTCGTCTAGAAGCCCCCCTTCAAACGGGTCTGAAACCATTTTCAGAGAAACAGGTAAGTATTAAAAAAAAAAAAAAAAAAAAAATATATATATATATATATATATATATATATATTATAATATATATATATATATATATATATATCCCCTTTTTTTTTTTTTTTTTTTTTTTTTTTTTTTTTTTTTTTTACTTAAACTTTAATTTCAATTTCAATTTCAACTTTAATTTTAACTTAAACTTTAACTTAAACTTTAATTTTAATTTCAATTTCAATTTCAATTTCAACTTTAATTTTAACTTAAACTTTAACTTAAACTTTAATTTTAATTTCAATTTCAATTTCAATTTTAACACTTAAATGCTACTCCCTGAGGTGCGGGGGCTCGCTCAATGTCTACCCGATTCCCGGACACAAGTATCCCGCTCCCAAGAGGGGTGTTGCCTCTCTTGATTCAACAGGTCCCTACCCAAGAGGGGCTCTCTGGATTCAACAGGACCCGGGGAATAGAAAAGGTGGGTGGCCTTCCACGAGAGGGATGGGAAATGGATTGAGAGAACTCTACGTCTTCAATGGACATTATACAATCTTTTGCTCTAATATATCTCATCGCTACTATGCTTCACTTGTTATAAAACTATATTAGACTACTACTACTTGTATTTTATTTTTACATCTATTGATATGAAATAAATTTAGAATATGAAATACCTTAATTATACATCATAGAATACTTTACTCTAATATATCTCATCTCTATTATAACTTGATTATAAAATAAATTATACTACTACAAAAAAAAAAAAAAAAAAAAAAAAAAAAAAAATTTTTTTTTTTTTTTTTTTTGTAGTAGTATTTATATTTTATTTTTACATCTATTGATATGAAATATATTTAGAAAATTAAATATCTTAAATATACATCATAGAATACTTTAATATATCTTATCTCTATTATAACTTGATTATAAAATAAATTATACTACTACTACTACAAAAAAAAAAAAAAAAAAAAAAAAAAAAAAAAAATTTTTTTTTTTTTTTTTTTTTTTTTAATAGTAGTATTTATATTTTATTTTTACATCTATTGATATGAAATATATTTAGAGAATTAAATATCTTAAATATACATCATAGAATACTTTAATATATCTTATCTCTATTATAACTTGATTATAAAATAAATTATACTACTACTACTACAAAAAAAAAAAAAAAAAAAAAAAAAAAATTTTTTTTTTTTTTTTTTTTTTTTTTTTTTTTTTAATAGTAGTATTTATATTTTATTTTTACATCTATTGATATGAAATAAATTTAGAATATGAAATACCTTAATTATACATCATAGAATACTTTAATATATCTCATCTCTATTATAACTTGATTATAAAATAAATTATACTACTACTACAAAAAAAAAAAAAAAAAAAAAAAAAAAAAAAAAAATTTTTTTTTTTTTTTTTTTTTTTTTTTAATAGTAGTATTTATATTTTATTTTTACATCTATTGATATGAAATATATTTAGAGAATTAAATATCTTAAATATACATCATAGAATACTTTAATATATCTTATCTCTATTATAACTTGATTATAAAATATATTATACTACTACAAAAAAAAAAAAAAAAAAAAAAAATTTTTTTTTTTTTTTTTTTTTTTTTTTTAATAGTAGTATTTATATTTTATTTTTACATCTATTGATATGAAATAAATTTAGAATATTAAATACCTTAATTATACATCATACAATACTTTACTCTAATATATCTCATCTCTATTATAACTTGATTATAAAATATATTATACTACTACAAAAAAAAAAAAAAAATTTTTTTTTTTTTTTTTTTTTTTTTTTTTACATTTATTGATATGAAATATATTTAGAGAATTAAATATCTTAAATATACATCATAGAATACTTTGTTCATCCTTCTGAAATTTTACAAGTCCAGCGTCTTGTCTTTATAAAGGGAAAGGTTGAGTGGCCGTTTGAGAGAGGTTCCCGTGGAGAGAGGTCAGAATGGATGTCAGATTCACACCGGACGCAAGATGTAGATTAAAAAAAAAAAAAAAAAAAAAAAAAAATTTTTTTTTTTTTTTTTTTTTTTTTTTTTTTTTTTTTTAAATCTTGCGTCCGGCGTGAATCTGTCCTCCATTCTGCCCCCACTGCATGGGAACCTCTCTCAAACGGCCCT
Organism: Maratus speculifer; assembly: GCA_964019185.1. Lineage (NCBI taxonomy): Eukaryota > Metazoa > Arthropoda > Arachnida > Araneae > Salticidae > Maratus > Maratus speculifer. The sequence goes on along the minus strand of OZ025299.1, from coordinate 257,539,479 downwards.
TCAACTTTACCCTTTATAAAGAGAGGGTGTCTGGACTTGTGTTTCGCGTCGGACGACACCCGAAAATAAAAGTGTCCAGCAGGGATACGGAAAGGGGCCGGAACGTTCCTCTCGGTCCGAGCTTTCGTTTGCACCGGGTGGCGTGCCTCTCGTGGGTCGACCGGGGGAGAGGGGCCCGTCGGAAATTTCGGGTTCGCCTTTTCAAAAGGCCCTCCCGCACGCGGTGGGGGTCGGAAACTTGGGAGGGGGGGTCAGGCCGATGACCCTCGAGACGGTCTTTCGAGGGGTCCCTCGCATCCCGTCCCCAGACAGGTCGTTGACCCCTGAGGCGTGTTGGCATTTCCGCGGTAAAAGGGGAGGCAGGGGGGACCGGAGAGGGCATCGACCCCCTTCCAACGACTTTTCGCTTCGTTTCCCTTCCTCCTCTGCCGAGACCCCCGTTTCGAACGCGGGCGGCACCCCACTCCCTTTTGGGGGCCCTCGGAGGCTTTTGGCGGAAGTGTTTTTCGCTGGTCACGGTCCAACGCGTCGCCGAACCGCCGAAAGAACATTGGTTTCGAATGGCTCGATTTTTTTCCAACCCGTAGATAGGTGACATGACCCCTCTAACCCGAGCGGTTCTGACCCGACCCAAACCCGCCCGAGACACGCCCCAACGGGACCGGGTCATGTGACCTATCCACGGGTCGGAAAAAAATCAAGCTTCTCAAAAATATCTCGGTTTCGGTCGGCATCCGCTTTTTTCGAGGTCAAAAGGGGTCAAAACCGCGAATCGGGGAACCCGGAAAAGGCCCTACAGGACCCCCCGGTCGCCTCACGCCTCCCCAACTCGCTGGGAAGAAGCGGACCGACGCGTAGAGTGGGAGGTTTTGAGGGGGTCGTTCGGTCGACCGCCCGGGCCCCGGGCCACAAAGTAGAGCGTCTGAATTTCGAGGGGCCCCGGGCCCTTTCCACACGACCGGAAACGGACCGAAGCGACACCGTCGGGAAGAGGGGGGAGAGAGGGGGACCGCGACAGGGTCCGCGATCCCTTCCGCCCGAAACCCGACGCGACAGGCGTCCTCCAAGTTTCCACCCGAAAGTGGGTCAGGGCCCTCGACCCCCCCGTGGACCGCGGAGAGGGACGAAACTGGACGGGAAAGAAGGCCCTGCGAGAGAGGCAACTCCGAGTCGAAGCTCGAGGGTCGAGTCCCAAAATAAAGTTCAAGGTCGCCAAATTTTTTTTTTTTTTTTTTTTTTTTTTTTTTTTTTTTTTCAAGTTTTTGAACCTACATCTTGCGTCCGGCGTAAATCTCTCATCCATTCGGACCCAGCTCCACGGGAACCTCTCTGAAACGGCCGCTCAACCTTTCCCTTTATAAAGACAAGACGCTGGACTTGTAAAATTTCAGAAGGCATGAAAACGAAAGGGGCCGTAGAGAGGTCCGTGGGCCCCAGAGGACACTGGGGAGTGTCGAATATCACATTAAAAAAAAAAAAAAAAAAAAAAAAAAAAATTTTTTTTTTTTTTTTTTTTTTTTTTTTTATCTACATCTTGCGTCCGGTGTGAATCTGATATCCATTCTGACCTCTCTAAACGGAAACTTCTCTCAAACGGCCACTCAACTTTTCCCTTTATAAAGACAAGACGCTGGACTTGTAAAATTTCAGAAGGATGAACAAAGGACATTATACAATCCTTCGCTCTAATATATCTTATCGCTACTATGCTTCACTTGTTATAAAACTGTATTAGATTACTACTACTTGTATTTTATTTTTACATCTATTGATATGAAATAAATTTAGAATATTAAATACCTTTATTATACATCATACAATACTTTACTCTAATATATCTTATCTCTATTATAACTTGATTATAAAATATATTATACTACTACTACAAAAGAAAAAAAAAAAAAAAAAAAAAAAAAAAAATTTTTTTTTTTTTTTTTTTTTTTTTTTTTAATAGTATTTATATTTTATTTTTACATCTATTGATATGAAATATATTTAGAGAATTAAATATCTTAAATATACATCATAGAATACTTTACTCTAATATATCTTATCTCATCTCTATCATAACTTGATTATAAAATATATTATACTACTACTACAAAAAAAAAAAAAAAAAAAAAAAAAAAAAAAAAATTTTTTTTTTTTTTTTTTTTTTTTTTTTTTTTTAATAGTATTTATATTTTATTTTTACATCTATTGATATGAAATATATTTAGAGAATTAAATATCTTAAATATACATCATAGAATACTTTACTCTAATATATCTTATCTCATCTCTATTATAACTTGATTATAAAATATATTATACTACTACTACTACTACTACAAAAAAAAAAAAAAAAAAAAAAAAAAAAAAAATTTTTTTTTTTTTTTTTTTTTTTTTTTTTTTAATGTGATATTCGACACTCCCCAGTGTCCTCTGGGGCCCACGGACCTCTCTACGGCCCCTTTCGTTTTCATGCCTTCTGAAATTTTACAAGTCCAGCGTCTTGTCTTTATAAAGGGAAAGGTTGAGTGGCCGTTTCAGAGAGGTTCCCGTGGAGCTGGGTCCGAATGGATGAGAGATTTACGCCGGACGCAAGATGTAGGTTCAAAAACTTGAAAAAAAAAAAAAAAAAAAAAAAAAAAATTTTGGCGACCTTGAACTTTATTTTGGGACTCGACCCTCGAGCTTCGACTGGGAGTTGCCTCTCTCGCAGGGCCTTCTTTCCCGTCCAGTTTCGTCCCTCTCCGCGGTCCACGGGGGGGTCGAGGGCCCTGACCCACTTTCGGGTGGAAACTTGGAGGACGCCTGTCGCGTCGGGTTTCGGGCGGAAGGGATCGCGGACCCTGTCGCGGTCCCCCTCTCTCCCCCCTCTTCCCGACGGTGTCGCTTCGGTCCGTTTCCGGTCGTGTGGAAAGGGCCCGGGGCCCCTCGAAATTCAGACGCTCTACTTTGTGGCCCGGGGCCCGGGCGGTCGACCGAACGACCCCCTCAAAACCTCCCACTCTACGCGTCGGTCCGCTTCTTCCCAGCGAGTTGGGGAGGCGTGGGGCGACCGGGGGGTCCTGTAGGGCCTTTTCCGGGTTCCCCGATTCGCGGTTTTGACCCCTTTTGACCTCGAAAAAAGCGGATGTCGACCGAAACCGAGACATTTTTGAGAAGCTTGATTTTTTTCCGACCCGTGGATAGGTCACATGACCCGGTCCCGTTGGGGCGTGTCTCGGGCGGGTTTGGGTCGGGTCAGAACCGCTCGGGTTAGAGGGGTCATGTCACCTATCTACGGGTTGGAAAAAAATCGAGCCATTCGAAACCAATGTTCTTTCGGCGGTTCGGCGACGCGTTGGACCGTGACCAGCGAAAAACACTTCCGCCAAAAGCCTCCGAGGGCCCCCAAAAGGGAGTGGGGTACCGCCCGCGTTCGAAACGGGGGTCTCGGCAGAGGAGGAAGGGAAACGAAGCGAAAAGTCGTTGGAAGGGGGTCGAAGCCCTCTCCGGTCCCCCCTTGCCTCCCCTTTTACCGCGGAAATGCCAACACGCCTCAGGGGTCAACGACCTGTCTGGGGACGGGATGCGAGGGACCCCTCGAAAGACCGTCTCGAGGGTCATCGGCCTGACCCCCCCTCCCAAGTTTCCGACCCCCACCGCGTGCGAGAGGGCCTTTTGAAAAGGCGAACCCGAAATTTCCGACGGGCCCCTCTCCCCCGGTCGACCCACGAGAGGCACGCCACCCGGTGCAAACGAAAGCTCGGACCGAGGGGAACGTTCCGGCCCCTTTCCGTATCCCTGCTGGACACTTTTATTTTCGGGTGTCGTCCGACGCGAAACACAAGTCCAGACACCCTCTCTTTATAAAGGGTAAAGTTGAAGGGCCGTTTGAGAGAGGTTCCCATGCAGTGGGGTCAGAATGGAGGACAGATTCACGCCGGACGCAAGATTTAGAAAAAAAAAAAAAAAAAAATTTTTTTTTTTTTTTTTTTTTTTTTTTTTTTTTTTTTTTTTTTAAATCTACATCTTGTGTCCGGTGTGAATCTGACATCCATTCTGACCTCTCTCCACGGGAACCTCTCTCAAACGGCCACTCAACCTTTCCCTTTATAAAGACAAGACGCTGGACTTGTAAAATTTCAGAAGGATGAACAAAGTATTCTATGATGTATATTTAAGATATTTAATTCTCTAAATATATTTCATATCAATAGATGTAAAAATAAAATATAAATATTACTATTAAAAAAAAAAAAAAAAAAAAAAAAAAAAAAAAAAAAATTTTTTTTTTTTTTTTTTTTTTTTTTTTTTTTTTGTAGTAGTATAATATATTTTATAATCAAGTTATAATAGAGATGAGATATATTAGAGTAAAGTATTGTATGATGTATAATTAAGGTATTTAATATTCTAAATTTATTTCATATCAATAGATGTAAAAATAAAATATAAATACTACTATTAAAAAAAAAAAAAAAAAAAAAAAAATTTTTTTTTTTTTTTTTTTTTTTTTTTTTTTTTTTTTGTAGTAGTATAATATATTTTATAATCAAGTTATAATAGAGATAAGATATATTAAAGTATTCTATGATGTATATTTAAGATATTTAATTCTCTAAATATATTTCATATCAATAGATGTAAAAATAAAATATAAATACTACTATTAAAAAAAAAAAAAAAAAAAAAAAAAAAAAATTTTTTTTTTTTTTTTTTTTTTTTTTTTTGTAGTAGTAGTATAATTTATTTTATAATCAAGTTATAATAGAGATGAGATATATTAGAGTAAAGTATTCTATGATGTATAATTAAGGTATTTCATATTCTAAATTTATTTCATATCAATAGATGTAAAAATAAAATACAAGTAGTAGTAGTCTAATATAGTTTTATAACAAGTGAAGCATAGTAGCGATGAGATATATTAGAGCAAAAGACTGTATAATGTCCATTGAAGACGTAGAGTTCTCTCAATCCATTTCCCATCCCTCTCGTGGAAGGCCACCCACCTTTTCTATTCCCCGGGTCCTGTTGAATCCAGAGAGCCCCTCTTGGGTAGGGACCTGTTGAATCAAGAGAGGCAACACCCCTCTTGGGAGCGGGATACTTGTGTCCGGGAATCGGGTAGACATTGAGCGAGCCCCCGCACCTCAGGGAGTAGCATTTAAGTGTTAAAATTGAAATTGAAATTGAAATTAAAATTAAATTAAAGTTGAAATTGAAATTAAAGTTTAAGTAAAAAAAAAAAAAAAAAAAAAAAAAAAAAAAAAAAAAAAAGGGGGGATATATATATATATATATATATATATATATATATATATATATATATATATATATATATATATATATATTTTTTTTTTTTTTTTTTTTTTTTTTATACTTACCTGTTTCTCTGAAAATGGTTTCAGACCCGTTTGAAAGGGGGCTTCTAGACGACTGGCACACGAGCCGCCTCCCTTGTCGAGAGGACCTCTTGTTTCTCTTCTCTTTACTGGGGGGCTCCTCTTGATTCTTTCGCCCCGCATCGGATCCCGTGTATCGAGTGCCCCGTGGCATACTGCCAGTGCATGGAGAGTGACACCACGAACCTTGTCATTCATTTTCCCACCCGACGGCACGTTTTAAAATCCTGACATCCTCCCTGTAGATGGGGAGTCCGCGGCGGCCTCTCGAAAAGACACCTTGCCCTTCACCTTCCCGCTCCATCCCTTTGGGGGGACAGGTTGCGCAACCACCCCTTAAAAGAGGATACACTTTTATAATCAAGTTATAATAGAGATAAGATATATTAAAGTATTCTGATATACATTTAAGATATTTAATTCTCTAAATATATTTTATATCAATAGATGTAAAAATAAAATATAAATACTATTAAAAAAAAAAAAAAAAAAAAAAAAAAAAAAAAAATTTTTTTTTTTTTTTTTTTTTTTTTTTTTTTTTTTTTTTTAGTAGTATAAACTATTTTATAATACAATTATAGAACAAAGCATTTTGTAATGTACTTTTAAGAAATTTAGTTTTTAGTTTTCCAACTATATTTTATATCAACAGATGTAAGAATAAAATATAAATGCTACTATTAAAAAAAAAGCACAGGAAGCGATCACGCTAGAAAGCACAAAGAGACTTTTTAAAGCCATGTCTACTGGCACACTTTCTGTGTATGGGGAGTCGTAGTCCGCGGCATCACGAAAAGGCACCGTGTCGTTCACCTTCACACTCAATCCTCTTTTTGGAATAGGTGTCCTGTTGCGCAACCCAAGAGGATTCCTAAAACACCCCATACAAGAGGATACACCTCAACGTTTTCCGTCAATTTGAAAAAAAGTTGTGTGAATCAGAAGGTGTACTTTCGAGATTTCATTCGATTAGGACTGAAAATAAGCAGAGAGTGTCTAAGGGACATGCGATTCAAATATATATATGTTGAAAAAAAAAAAAAAAAAAAAAAAAATTTTTTTTTTTTTTTTTTTTTTTTTTTTTTTTAATAATATTGTATTTAAATATATTTTATGATATAAATATTTTATCTTTACATCTGTTGAATAAAAATAATTTACTACATAACTGTATTGAGAAAAAAAAAAAAAAAAAATTATGATAGAGGGAAAGTATGTAGGGATCCATTCTTTATAGGATAGAATGCATGGGACATGCATTATTTTACACATCCAATGTCTTGTTTTCTTTTTCAATGGCCTCTTCTAACCACAGTCTACATTCTCTTTCGGCGGGGCTCCTTCCGAGCCGGCTGGGACTCAGGGGATGGCAGAGGACCGTCCATACGGCCCTCAGTTCTCGCCAGTGGATGGAGGTGGCACATTCGAAACACGTCAGGGGGAGCTCTCTGTTATCACAACAGCTTTTGACATAATGCACGATGCACCCCGCATGATATCCGTGACCACACTCTCTTAGAATTAAACCCAGTCCTCCCTGCGGCACGTTGCAATACACACACACGAGTCGAGAATGTCTGGCCATCCTCTCAGCGAACGAGTCGAACGGTATCCAAAAAATACAAGTCCATCTTTTCCAATGGCACCCAATTCAATCCATGTCTCGGGAAGTGGCAGTCTTCATAAACTAAACCCGTCTGCCAGAAAGGTCACGGAAAGCAATCTTTTTCCAGTCTCCTCCTGCATCTTCCACAGAATCCAAGTCTGGAAAACGGCCCTGTATATCGGCGGTGGTAAGGTCATCCAGCAGGCAGGCAGGCAAAAACTGGGTGAAACAAGACAGCCGAGTGAACGAGCAAGCGGATGCACGGCCTTTTATACTGCATTTCTACACTCTGCGACCTTGAAAAAAAAAAAAAAAAAAAAAAAAAAAAATTTTTTTTTTTTTTTTTTTTTTTTTTTTTTTTTTTTTTGTAGTATCCTATATTTTACAATCAAGTTATAATAAAGATAAGATATATTAGAGTAAAGAAATGTATGATGTATATTTATATTTAATGTTTAAACATATTTCATATGAATAGATGTAAAAATAAAATGTAAATACTATTAAAAAAAAAAAAAAAAAAAAAAAAATTTTTTTTTTTTTTTTTTTTTTTTTTTTTTTTTTTTTTTGTAGTAGTATAATATATTTTATAATTAAGTTATAATAGAGATAAGATATAATAGAATAAAGAATAATATGATGTATATTTATATTTAATGTTTAAACATATTTCATATGAATAGATGTAAAAATAAAATGTAAATATTATTTAAAAAAAAAAAAAAAAAAAAAAAAAAAAAAAAAAATTTTTTTTTTTTTTTTTTTTTTTTTTTTTTTTTTGTAGTGGTTGTATTATAATATATTTTATAATCAAGTTATAATAGAGGTAAGATATAATAGAATAAAGAATAATATTATGTATATTTATATTTAATGTTTAAACATATTTCATATAAATAAATGTTAAAAAAAAAAAAAAAAAATGTAGTATAATACATTTTAGAACAGAGGATAAAGTTTTAAACACGACTCTCCCTTTCGGGACCAACGTTGGTGAGGGGTTGGGCGCAAAAAAAAGAGTTGAAAGGGGAACAGGTTTCCCCTTTCAACTCTTTTTTCTGCGACGGATGAGACACTTTAGACTTGGAGGTGAGATCCTTCCAAATCTTTTGGATCCAGTTCGAGAATCAAAATTTCGTTTCTTTTTTCTCGCAACCAACGAAATTGCTCATCCGTCATTCGATCTTTGTACTGGATCCAGAGAAAGGTGAGGTCCGGGGCCTTGAGTGTGGCCCCGCACACCCGACACTTGAGATACCGGGCATCTCGGACCTGCTCCAGCAGACACGGCGGGTGGACCGCATGCTGGCACCGCGTCAAGCGCGAGCCGTTGTGGACCGGCAGAGAGCAACACATGCAGTTGTTCATCGTGCTCGAGACAGAGAGCTACTGAAGCCTGCGTCAGCGCGCGCGTGGGAATGGGGTGGAAAGAGAGGGAGGTCTTCTTTGGGAAAATCTCACGAACCGTTCTCTGGTTTCACTTGGAAATGTCACTCTTTTTCAGTTCCACCCCTCCAACACTTTGAAAAATGTCGCAGTCTTTCGAAATGCAGATGGGCTCCACACAAGAAAACAGTTTTAACTTGGAAATGTCACAAAAAGTCAATCTTTTTCAGTTGGACCACTCCAACACTTTGAAAAAATTCAGAGTCTATCGAAATGCGGCTGGGCTCCATACAAGAAAACGGTTTTAACTTGGAAATGTCACAAAAAGTCAATCTTTTTCAGTTGGACCACTCCAACACTTTGAAAAATGTCGCAGTCTATCGAAATGCGGCTGGGCTCCATACAAGAAAACGGTTCAAGTTTTAACTTGGAAATGTTACAAAAAGTCAATCTTTTTCAGTTCGATGCCTGTTTCGACCACTCCAACACTTTGAAAAATGTCTTTCGAAATGCGGCTGGACTCTATCAAAGAAAACAGAGTTTTATCGTAGAATGGTCACCGAAAAAATACAAGTCCATCTTTTCCAATGGCACCCAATTCAATCCATGTCTCGGGAAGTGGCAGTCTTCATAAACTAAACCCGTCTGCCCGAAAGCTCACGGAAAGCAACCAGTCTCCTCCTGCATCTTCCACAGAATCCAAGTCTTTGGAAAACGGCCCTGTATATCGGCGGTGGTAAGGTCATCCAGCAGGCAGGCAGGCAAAAACTGGGTGAAACAAGACAGCCGAGTGAACGAGCAAGCGGATGCACGGCCTTTTATACTGCATTTCTACACTCTGCGACCTTGAAAAAAAAAAAAAAAAAAAAAAAAAAAATTTTTTTTTTTTTTTTTTTTTTTTTTTATGCATTGTAAGGTATACGAAGCCTATATCCTATTGCACAACCCTCTGCGACCTTGAAAAAAAAAAAAAAAAAAAAAAAATTTTTTTTTTTTTTTTTTTTTTTTTTTTTTTTTAAATGCATTGTAAGGTATACGAAGCCTATATCCTATTGCACAACCCTCTGCGACCTTGAAAAAAAAAAAAAAAAAAAAAAAAAAAATTTTTTTTTTTTTTTTTTTTTTTTTTTTAAATGCATTGTAAGGTATACGAAGCCTATATCCTATTGCATAACCCTCTGCGACCTTAAAAAAAAAAAAAAAAAAAAAAAAATTTTTTTTTTTTTTTTTTTTTTTTTTTTTTTTTTTTCAATGCTTTGTAAGGTATACGAAGCCTACATCCTATTGCACAACCCTCTGCAACCTTGAAAAAAAAAAAAAAAAAAATTATTGAGGTCAAACTGGTGTATAAAAGGCCGTGCATTCGCTAGCTCTTTCACTTGGCTTTCGTCTACCTCGATGCTTGTGCCTGCTCTTTGGATTACTCTGCCTGTGGATTACTCTGCCTGTGGATTACTCTGCCCGTGGATTACGCTGCCTGTGGATTTCTGTGCCTGTGGATTTCTGTGCCTGTGGATTTCTGTGCCTGTGGATTTCTGTGCCTGTGGATTTCTGTGCCTGTGGATTTCTGTGAGTATTTTACTTCGTATTATTTTATTTTGGAACTTTGATTTTTTGAGATGGTATTTTAAACAATTTTCTTCTGAAATGAGGGAATAAGTGTTTGAAAATTTTGCTGCGTTCTGTTATCCAACACTTTGAAAATTTAAACTTGAATATAAAAAGATTGTTGAGTTGGAAAATTTTGCTGAGTTCTGTTATCCAACACTTTGAAAATTTTAACTTGAATATAAAAAGATTGTTTTTATTTTGTGACTTTGTTAAAAAGTTTGATTTTTTGAGATGGTATTTTAAACAATTTTCTTCTGAAATGAGAGCATAAGAGTTTGAAAATTTTGTTGCGTTCTGTTATCCAACACTTTGAAAATTTAAACTTGAATATAAAAAGATTGTTTTTATTTTGCGACTTTGTTAAAAAGTTTGATTTTTTGAGATGGTTTCTTCTGAAATGAGAGCATAAGAGTTTGAAAATTTTGCTGCGTCCAACACTTTGAAAATTTAAACTTGAATATAAAAAGATTGTTTTTATTTTGTGATTTTGTTAAAAAGTTTGATTTTTTGAGACGGTATTTTAAACAATTTTCTTCTGAAATGAGAGCATAAGAGTTTGAAAATGTCGTTATGTTCTGTTAAAGAGAATGTATCCAATACTTTGAAAATTTAAGTTTTTAATCCATTTTCTTCTAAAGTGTATTTCATTAGAGGATAAGAGTTTGAAAATTTGGCTATGCGAGAATGTATCCAACACTTTGAAAATTTAAGTTTTTAATGTGTTACTTTGTTAAAAAGATTCATTCTTTAAAAGTTTCGCTATGTTCTGTTAAAAAGAATGTATCCAACACCTTAAAAAATTATTGAGGTCACAAAAAAAAAAATTAATTGGGTCAAACGGGTGTATAAAAGGCCGTGAATTCACTAGCTCGTTCACTTGGCTTTCGTCTTTCTCGATGCTTGTGCCTTTGGATTATTCTGCCTGTGAGTGTTTTATTTTGTATTATTATGCGATAAAAGTTACTTTGTTAAAAAGATTGATTTTTTGAGAGGGTGTTTTGAAACCATTCTGAAATGTATTGAGTTTGTGAATAAGAGTTTAAAAATTTCGCCCGGTTAAAGAGAATGTATCCAACACTTTGAAAAGTTAAACTTGAATATAAAAAGATTGTTTTTATATTTTGACTTTGTTAAAAAGATTGATTTTTTGAGAGGGTGTTTTAAAACCATTCTGAAATGGTTCGAGTTTGTGAATAAGAGTTTGAAAATTTCGCCGTCTTCTGTTAAAGAGAATGTATCCAACACTTTGAAAATTTAAGTTTTTAATCCATTTTCTTCTAAAATGTATTTCATGAGAGGATAAGAGTTTGAAAATTTAGCTATGCGACCATGTTGACAATTGAAACTTGAATATAAAAAGATTGTTTTTATTTTGCGACTTTGTTAAAAAAGTTTCTGTTAAAGAGAATAAGTCCATTTTCTTCTAAAGTGTATTTCATAAGAGTTTGAAAATTTTGCCATGTTCTTTGAAATGGAAACTTGACTGTCTTTTTTAAAAAGATTCATTTTCTGAGACAACCCTTTTCTTTTTGCTCCACTCATGTCCTTTTTCTTCTTCTTTTCAGATGGCGACGTTTCTGTGGCACCTCTTCTAGACAGAAGGGGAGAGACAGGGGGCTGCTCAGATCCTACCCTCCCCCGCTGGGCGAGGAGGCGGATACAGATACTACACCCCGAACTCGCCGGATGGCCGCATACCGGGGACATGGGGTCACTCCAATCCTCCTCTCCGATCCTCTGCTGTGGGTCAGTTGCAAGCATGGACCGCGATACTCGCTGTCGGTTAGTATAGGCAGGGGGTTCGCATGCACGGCCCTAAGATTCCTGGCCCTCAGTAAGGTCGGATGGAAGAGAGAGTGCGGAGGACCGCCGCTCCCATGCAGTATGTAGGGGCCGCTCGCAGGATTCTCCTCGAGGGCTACCGTGGCCCCGGTAGCCACTTCTTTTCCCAGTGCGGCGCCAGGGTCAGAGTGATGGGAGCCACCCTGCTCCCCCTTCTCCAGCAGGGATCGTCTGTACTTCAGCCGCCGCTCTTCTCCAGTAGTGAACCCTTCAAACCTTCCAATCCCTTCCGGGTGTTCAAAGGAGCTCGACAAGGTGTCCGAAGGGCTACTGTTGGCCGGTTGTCTCTTGGCGGGGTCTAGAGGTTCCTCCGAAAACGGCGCCCCTTGCAGGGCGACCCGGTACGTGCATGGGGAGTTCGGGATTCGAATTCCTGGTACAAAGAGATTACCTGACCGTGTCTCGCACCGTAAGGGAACGAACCTCGTCAATTGACGCTCTGTGCCGGCATGGCCATTGCTTGAGCCTGTAGGTCTGGGGCCTCGATGAGAGGCAACCGGCTGGAAGGCGCCTGGGGCACCCCGTGTGCCGTGGGCGCGCAGTAGAAGAAGTCTCTCAGGACCGGAGGCCTCTGTGCACTGCGGTCCAGGTGCCTCCGGGGTTGGGAGATGCCACGGTGGGAAAGGGTGGTCACAACGCGATGGAGGGAGCGCCTGTGTTGCCCACCCCCTCACGGGGGCGCAAGGCCTTTTAGGTACGCGTAGAACCACCGTGGTAAAGAGTCGCTTGACCCGAATTCGGATATCTGAGGGTCGAATTCGGTCCTCGGGGGATGAAAGCTCTGGCGGCACTCTGGAAGACTGGAAGGTGGACAAGGGGGAAGCGAACAGGAAGCGTGGTCTAGCGAAGGAGATTCCGACAAGAAAGAAGGAACGGTTTGTCTAGGGGGCGTGAGACAGAAATGTCCAAGGTGGTACTCTTTTTTATAATTATTATTATTATTATTATTATTATTATGATGATGACCGGTTTGAGCCGCTTCGGCGGCTTGCCGGCCAATTTCCCTGGCTTACAAAGGTGGGTGGTTTTCTTTTTTCACACAGAGAGATGGATGCATGAGAGGTGGCCACAGGTTTGGTTTTAAAAAGGTGGTCATGGTGTATAAAGTGTTTTAAAAAGGTAAAAAGTGTATGAAAAGGTCATGTTTTAAAAAGGTTATGTTTTATAAAGGTTTTGTTTTATAAAGTGGTGGGGAAAGGTAATGGTGTATAAAGTGTTTTAAAAAGGTAAAAAGTGTATGAAAAGGTTATGCTTTAAAAAGGTTTTGTTTTATAAAGTGTTTTAAAAAGTGTTTGATAGAACATCCTTATAATATAATAAGGGTGTTTTAAAAAGTGAAAAAATCCTGTGGGGAAGTTTGTTTTGAAGAAGGTCAAGTTTTATAAAGGTTTTGTTTTATAAAGTGTTTTAAAAAGTGTTTGAAAGAACATCCTTATAAGGGTGTTTTAAAAAGTGAAAAAATCCTGTGGGGAAGTTTGTTTTGAAGAAGGTCATGTTTTTAAAGTCAAGTTTTCATAGAAAATGTAAAAATGAAAGGTTACTATGAAAGGTACGTTTTTTCATTTTTTAAGAAATTGGTATTTGATAAATGTATTTGATAAATGTATTTGATAAATGTATTTGATAAATGTATTTGATAAATGTATTTGATAAATATTTGATAAATACTTGATAAATTTTTGATAAATACTTGATAAATTTTTGATAAATTTTTGATAAATACTTGATAAATTTTTGATAAATACTTGATAAATTTTTGATAAATACTTGATAAATTTTTGATAAATACTTGATAAATACTTGATAAATTTTTGATAAATACTTGATAAATTTTTGATAAATACTTGATAAATATTTGATATTTTTGATAAATACTTGATATTTTTGATAAATGCTTGATAAATATTTGATATTTTTGATATTATTGCATCGATAATTCGTCGATTTTACAATGAACAAGAAAACGCGTATTCTTTTTCAGGGCGTTTTCCTTTACAGGAAACAAGACTCAAGTACCAAGTTTTCACGTGTCTTTGCGTTTTTCTTTACAAGACGCGCTTCGATCTTACGAGGCGTTTTCTTTTACAGGGCGTTTTCTTTTACAGGAAACAAGACTCAAGTACCAAGTTTCGCGTTTTTCTTTACAAGATGCGCTTCGATCTTACAAGGCGTTTTCTTTTACAGGAAACAAGACTCAAGTACCAAGTTTCGCGTGTCTTTGCGTTTTCTTTTACAGGGCGTTTTCTTTTACAGGAAACAAGACTCAAGTACCAAGTTTCGCGTGTCTTCGCGTTTTCTTTTACAGGGCGTTTTCTTTTACAGGAAACAAGACTCAAGTACCAAGTTTCGCGTGTCTTCGCGTTTTCTTTTACAGGGCGTTTTCTTTTACAGGAAACCAGTTTCACCCGAGACGGAGTCGGGTAGACGGTCAGACCGTCGGCCTAGCCTTCGAAGGTTTTCTGTGGTTTCCCTTCGAACTCGAAGGGAGCTTCCGGCAAAAACGGAAACTCTCCTCGAGCGTGAATGCGGGTTAGGTTCCCTTTCAAAGTCCCACCACAGATGGGCTTTAGCACACATTGGATACACAAATAAAATTGTACACAAACAACACAAACATTTTTTTTTTTTTTTTTTTTTTTTTTTTTTTTTACCCCAATTTGAACCCATTTTTACAGACACTCGACTCCAATCCAGACACATTTCCACAAATACAAATTTACAAATAAGATTTCATCCAACCATGGAATCTTGTTATAATATTTCACATTTCCACAAATACAAATTTAGAAATAAAATTTCATTCAACCATGGAATCTTGTTATATTTCACATTTCTACAAATACAAATTGAGAAATAAAGTTTCATCCAACCATGGAATCTTGTTATAATATTTCACATTTCCACAAACACAAACAACACAAACAACAAACAACATAAACAACACAAACAACAAACAACATAAACAACACAAACAACACAAACAACAAACAACAAACAACATAAGCAACGCAAACAACATAAACAACGCAAACAACGCAAACAACACAAACAACACAAACAACACAAACAACACAAACAACACAAACAACATAAACAACACAAACAACACAAACAACACAAACAACACAAACAACACAAACAACACAAACAACACAAACAACATAAACAACACAAACAACACAAACAACACAAACAACACAAACAACACAAACAACACAAACAACACAAACAACACAAACAACACAAACAACGCAAACAACACAAACAACACAAACAACATAAACAACGCAAACAACGCAAACAACATAAACAACGCAAACAACACAAACAACACAAACAACGCAAACAACACAAACAACACAAACAACGCAAACAACGCAAACAACACAAACATTTTTTTTTTTTTTTTTTTTTTTTTTTTTTTTTTCAGACTCATTTCCACAAATACAACTTCAAAAATAAGATTTCATCCAACCATGGAGGATGGAATCTTGTTATAAAATTTGTGAATTTCTTTTTATACTCTCCAACCCACACACATTTTGACAAGAAACACTCTCCAACCCACACACATTTTGACAAGAAACACTCTCCCACCCACTCACATTTTGACAAGAAACACTCTCCCACCCACACACATTTTGACAAGAAACACTCTCCCACCCACACACATTTTGACAAGAAACACACTCCAAACCACACACGTTTCCACAAGAAACACTCTCCAAACCACACACGTTTCCACAAGAAACACTCTCCAAACCACACACGTTTCCACAAGAAACACTCTCCAAACCACTCTCCAAACCACACACGTTTCCACAAGAAACACTCTCCCACCCACACACGTTTCCACAAGAAACACTCTCCAAACCACTCTCCAAACCACACACGTTTCCACAAGAAACACTCTCCCACCCACACACGTTTCCACAAGAAACAATCTCCCACCCACACACGTTTCCACAAGAAACAATCTTCCACCCACACACGTTTCCACAAGAAACACACTCCAAACCACACACCTTTTCACAAGAAACACTCTCCCACCCACACACATTTCCACAAGAAACACTCTCCAACACAACACATTTCCAAAAACAAAAATAGAAATAAGATTCCATGAATGAGCCACCAATTTTTTTTTTTTTTTTTTTTTTTTTTTTTTTGAGATGAGTCATAATTTTTTTTTTTTTTTTTTTTTTTTTTTTTTTTTTTTTTTTTTTTTTGAGATGAGTCATAATTTTTTTTTTTAATTAGGTGAGTCATTAAAAAATATTATGAAAAAAATTTCTCATTAAAAAAAAAAAAAAAAAAAAAAAAAAAAAAAAAAAATTTTTTTTTTTTTTTTTTTTTTTTTTTTTATGACTCATCTGATTCAATGACTCATCTAATAATTATCTTTAAGTATCTATACTCATCTTTGAATATCTACATAAAAAAAAGACTCCAGATTTCGTTTTCCAGGGTTGGATGAAAACTTATTTCGACTGTCGCCCCGTTTTTCGTTTTCCAACCTAGTCACACGCTTTCTACAAAGAGCCTCCATGTTCGCTCTCGTGACACGGAGGCCCGCCACGGTGCGACCTACGGTTTTTTTCCGTTTGGGCCCCACCCTTCTGTGGCCCGAGACGTGGAGCGTGCGACTCGGATCGCACAGAAAATAACCGGTGCGACGATTTTGGACGCATGTCTCCCGAGGGACCGGACCCAGGCGTCTAGCTTGGGAGCCAGGCGTCTGTTTAAACCAACACCTTGGGAGCCAGGCGTCTGGTTTAAACCAACACCTTGGGAGTCTCCAACTCAGGCGTCTTTTTTAACCCTTTCAGGGGCGGTGTTTGCAGTGTGCAAACACATAATATTACTGTTCCAATTTCGAACTGGCACCAGTATAATTTTAGTACAATTTGGATTTTATAATATTCGTGAAAAACAGCTCTTGATTATTTTCAAATAAATCTGTTCTTAAATTGTGGTGTGAATCAATTATTTGAACATTTTCGGAGCAGAAATACCTTGCCCCTGAAAGGGTTAAACAAACACATTGCGAGCCAGGCGTCTGTTGACAGTACGCCTTGGGAGTCTCCAACTCAGGCGTCTTTTTTAAACAAACACATTGGGAGCCAGGCGTCTGTTGACAGTACGCCTTGGGAGTCTCCAACTCAGGCGTCTTTTTTAAACAAACACATTGGGAGCCAGGCGTCTGTTGACAGTACGCCTTGGGAGTCTCCAACTCAGGCGTCTTTTTTAAACAAACACATTGGGAGCCAGGCGTCTGTTGACAGTACGCCTTTTTTTACACAACACCTAGTCAGGCAGATGTTTTTTGAAACACAGTGTTTGTACGCCTTTTTTACACAACCCCTTGGGAGCCAAGCGTCTTTTGAAACCATACTCTCGACCACCACCACCCCCCTCGTGCAAAGGTTTCGTTCCGCAACGGGGCCACTCCACTCTTTGAGGCGAGCCGCGTCTGGTTCGGAATCGCCGAGGGTCCGGTGCTCGAAACATTGTGCAGTCGACTGTCTCAGAGCCGGCTGTCAACTGGAAAGGGACGAGGGGGTCGGAATCCACGGATCCGAGCCGGGGTAACGGAGCCAAAGGAAGAGGAGAGAAGAAGGCAGACCCTTCTCGGAAAATAAAAAATTTAGTCCAAAAAAAAAAAAAAAAAAAAAAAAATTTTTTTTTTTTTTTTTTTTTTTTTTTTTTTTTTTTTTTTTTTAGAATATAAATAGCAGACATTTAGTTGGAGTAAACAGAATGCAATTCGGTATGGATAATTTAAATAATCTTATCAAATATCATCACATTAAATGTAAATTGATTACTGATAAATTTTCGTTCACTGATGGCTTTATCGTGACTGAAAAGATTCATGGATCAAACTTTGCAATTGGTTATATCAAAGATAAGCTTCGACTTCAGAGTAGAAATGTAATAATTGATAAAGATTTTAAACCATTTGGTTTACCCGAAATCATCGAACCATTGATACAAATTGTAGAAAAGGTAAAAAATGTCCTTGACTACAATTTTCTAATTTATGGTGAAATATTTGGTAAAACAATACCTACGATGAACTATTATGATCCTACATCTGCAACTGTTTTGGGAAGTGAAAAATATTTTTTCAGAGCCTTTGATCTTTATAATGTAGATGAGAAAAAATATTTAAAATACAGCGATGCTATTGCGTTATTTGAAAAAGTGGGATTACCTTATCTACCCATTTTAAATATAAATTACCAAACTATAAGCGATTTATATGCTATAGTAGAAAAACATCAAAGTGCCTTTTCCAAAAAGTTTGTGGAAGGGTTTGTCTTGAAAAAGAATGAACAGGAATTAGCTTGCTCGAGAAACATTTTCAAGATTGTGAGAAAGGAGTTTAATGCAAATAATGGTAAACCGTTAATCAAGAATATATTGAAATCCTATGTAAATTACAATAGATTCATTTCAGCCTATTCAAAAATTGGGGAAGATGAAGAAAAAATCAAGGAAGAGATGATACGAGATACGTTACAAGATATGATGAACATAATTAAGGATGAAATAGAAGAAGAAGTAGAAGAAAATTACCAAAGATTTCAACAAAAATTTCTAAAATGTCAAGCAAGAAAAAAGGAAATGAAATAATATACATTTAAAAAAAAAAAAAAAAAAAAAAAAAAAAAAAAATTTTTTTTTTTTTTTTTTTTTTTTTTTTTTTTTTCGAGAAACATTTTCAAATTGAACATTTCAAATCGAGAAACATTTTCAAATTGAATCGACAAAAAAAAAAAATTTTTTTTTTTTTTTTTTTTTTTTGTAGTAGTATTATATATTTTATAATAAAGTTATAAAGTTAGAGCAAAGCATTTTATGATGTACATATGTAATTTTCTAAATATATTTCATAACTGTAGATGTAAAAAAAAAATATAAATATAATATTAAAAAAAAAAAAAAAAAAAAAAAAAAAAAAAATTTTTTTTTTTTTTTTTTTTTTTTAGTTCTTTCGGTCTAATTCTCCCCTCTGTACCCGAGCAGGTTTACCCGTTTCTTTTATGTCTTTTTCATAACCCGGCCGAAGAACCGTTATTTGTTCCAATTTCAAAATTTTATAACCTTCGGGATGTCCCGTACAATCTTCTCGGGTACAGTCGCAAGTAAGGACGCACACGTCTACTTCATCATACGTTTTTTCTGGATCCAACTTCTCCATGGCGGCATTCAAATCAAAGAGTATATGATATTCTGCAACGTCCGGAAGATTGGTTTGATGCTTATCGTAATACAATTTATAGACGTACATTTTTTTAAAATTCAATATACACACTCTTAAATACCAAACATTCCATCCTATTTCATAGACGCAATCAATAGGAATGGACTTGAATATACCGTTGGATCTTTTATAAACAAGTGTTATATTGGTTTGACAATTGTCAATCTTTTTTTGTATGCCATCCATTCTTAAATAACTTTTCAGACACCGAGATACAAACGTGGAGGGTACCCTTTGTTCGCAGAAAAGCAGGTTTTGGGGGTTGGGATCGTCTTCTGCTAATCCGCTATCGCTTAAAGTATCTTTAGTATTCATGGTGTTTTCTTGAAGAATGATGGCTACAAATAGATGAATAAGTTTTATAGTAAATAAATACAAAAAAAAAAAAAAAAAAAAAAAAAAAAAAAAAAATTTTTTTTTTTTTTTTTTTTTTTTTTTTTCTATTAGTAGTGTAATATATTTTATAATTAAGTTATAATAAAGATAAGATGTATTAGAGTAAAGTACATTTAAGATATTTAATGTTTTAAATATATTTCATATCAACAAATGTAAAAATAAAATATAACTACTATTAGAAAAAAAAAAAAAAAAAAAAAAAAAAAAAAAAATTTTTTTTTTTTTTTTTTTTTTTTTTTTTTTTTTTTTTTTTTTTAAAGTACATTTAAGATATTTAATGTTTTAAATATATTTCATATCAACAAATGTAAAAATAAAATATAACTACTATTAAAAAAAAAAAAAATTTTTTTTTTTTTTTTTTTTTTTTTTTTTTAAGTAGTGTATTATATTTTATTTTATAATCAAGTTATAATAAAGATAAGATGTATTAGAGTAAGGTATTGAATGATGTACATTTAAGATATCTAATGTTTTAAATATACTTCATATCAACAAATGTAAAAATAAAATATAACTACTATTAAAAAAAAAAAAAAAATTTTTTTTTTTTTTTTTTTTTTTTTTTTTTTTTTAATAGTAGTGTAATATATTTTATAATCAAGTTATAATAAAGATAAGATGTATTAGAGTAAAGTACATTTAAGATATTTAATGTTTTAAATATATTTCATATCAACAAATGTAAAAATAAAATATAACTACTTAAAAAAAAAAAAAAAAAAAAAAAAAAATTTTTTTTTTTTTTTTTTTTTTTTTTTTTTTTTTTTTTTTTTTTAGTAGTGTAATATATTTTATTTTATAATCAAGTTATAATAAAGATAAGATGTATTAGAGTAAGGTATTGAATGATGTACATTTAAGATATTTAATGTTTTAAATATACTTCATATCAACAAATGTACAAATAAAATATAACTACTATTAAAAAAAATTTTTTTTTTTTTTTTTTTTTTTTTTTTTTTTTTTTTTGTATTGTAATATATTTTATAATAATGTTATAATAGAATTAAAATTATTATAAAGTTGAAATAGAATAGTACATTGAATTCTCTTAATATATATTTCGTAACTGTAGATGTGTCTATTTTTCAAGAGTCTTTTATCCCTTTCCGTTTCCAAGATTGGCAAAACCTTTTTCGCAAAAAAAGGGGGTTGAAGGAAGTTGTCACAGCAACTTCCTTCAACCCCCTTTTTCTGCTGGGGAAAGAAACACACCTTTTACAACCAAACAACCTTTATTGAAAAATCTTTTTTCATACAGACAGGTTACGACGCGTAAAGGGTTTGGGTCAGTCCTTTCGTTTTTATAATTACTTTTTTTGCAGGTATCTTGTCTATTAGAATGATGATACCAGTATCCAGCGGGTAGTTTGGTGCAGTGTCCTCTGTGTCGCTGGAATCCGAGCTGGAGCTGCAAGTGACGACCGACGGGGAAGAACTGTTGGGCTGGGGCGTGTAGCTCGGGGACGCTGGCGTGTAGCTCGGGGACGCTGGCGTGTAGCTCGGGGACGCTGGCGTGTAGCTCGGGGACGCTGGCGTGTAGCTCGGGGACGCTGGCGTGTAGCTCGGAGAGGCCGGCGTGTAGCAGGGGCTTGTGGCCGAGTAGACTGGCGAGGCCGGCGTGTAGCAGGGGCTTGTGGCCGAGTAGACTGGCGAGGCCGGTGTGTAGCAGGGGCTTGTGGCCGAGTAGACTGGCGAGGCTGGCGTGTAGCAGGGACTGCAAGGAGAGTAGACTGGCGAGGCCGGTGTGTAGCAGGGGCTTGTGGCAGGGTAGACTGGCGAGGCCGGCGTGTAACAGGGGCTTGTGGCCGAGTAGACTGGGTTTGTGCGGGAATAGGCAGGCGAGGCCGGTGTGTAGACGGGTGAGGCGGGAGAGTAGCCTGGACTGGACGCGGGAGAGTAGCCTGGACGGTAGGGTGAAGAGGCAGGCGAGGTCGGTCTCTGGTGGAGGAGGTGGTCAATCCAGGGCCAAAATGGACTTGCATCCGCTGCGTTCGACTGCCGGAGCCTATACACCCCTTTGGCATGGGTCACGCTCACACCAAAGTCCGTCTCCAAGAGGTGGAGAGGCTCCTTGACCTTGAAATGGTCCAGCAGGGCAATCAGTTGGAAATGGGGAATGACTTTCTGTTGCAGCCAGCTCAGTGGGTACAGTTCCTGCGCCTCCTCGTCCGCCACCTCCTGGACTCGGGCTTGGCCCTTCACGGCCCTTCCTAAAAGCTGGGTGGCCGAGGTGTCGAGCCAAAAGAGCTGGCCGTCTCTTCCCAAGAATCCCCACAAAGCAGGCTGAGCGGTGAGGTGCAGCTGGAGCATCATGGTGAGACGGAACCGGGGTGGAAAGGACCTTTTATAAGAGAGCGTGTCTCCGCCTCCGCTTCCGCTTCCAATCCAATCGGACGTGGGGGGAGTTTCACCAGGACATCCTACAAGTGACGTTTTAAAAAAACCATTCATCCATAGGGGGTGTAAACAGGTTGCAGAAGAAGCCTCTTGTGGATGGGCCCTCTGTGAAGGGGGCTATTCATTCAAACATTTTATATCCCATAGTAAATACTTTCAGACGCATGGAGAAGGAAAACCCATGCGATCCAACGATGGAATAAGAGAAAAAGGCTTCCACAGGAAGGCAAGCACAAGGAGCGTGAGGAACGAAAGTCGTGTGAACGAGAGAGAGATGGCTCGGCCTTTTATAAGGCAGTATTAAAAAAAAAAAAAAAAAAAAAAAAAAAAAAATTTTTTTTTTTTTTTTTTTTTTTTTTTTTTTTTTTTTTACATCTGTTGATATGAAATATATTTAAAACATTAAATATCTTAAATATACATCATACAATACTTTACTCTAATATCTTATCTTTATTATAACTTGATTATAAAATATATTATACTAAAAAAAAAAAAAAAAAAAAAAAAAATTTTTTTTTTTTTTTTTTTTTTTTTTTTTTTTTTTTTTTTAATAGTTGCAATGCATTTTATAATAGGTCTTGTCCCTAAAACTCTAGCTCTTTCATATTTTGTTATACAAGTTGTGATTTTTTTTCTTGTTTCATTTGAGGATGATGTTCGGATAAAGATAATATATTTTTTGCTACTTTATCTTTACTTCATTTTTCTAAATATATTTTATAGTAATGATAAAGTGTAACTTAATTATTAATAATTAATTCATCTACTCTCCAGTCTTCACGTGTACCATCAGGAAGATATCTTAGAATGAGTGGAATGTTTCTCTCTTTTAATTCTTTTATTGCAAGTTGCAATGGATCTGTTTCATCATCCACTATCACTAAAACGGGAGCTTACATCGAAATCTGTAATGCTCTTGTTCCTAAAACGCTAGTTGTTTCATATTTTGTCATAGAAGGAGTAATGGTCTTGATTCATTTGAGGCTGATGTTCTGATAAAGATACTATATTTTTTACTAGTTTTTACTTTATTCTTTTAAATATATTTTATAATAAAAGCTTACAGGGCTCAAGTATTTGATGATGTACTCTTAAATAGAAAGAATCAAGCGAGATGGCGTTTCGACTCTGTCTATCTCCTTGCAGCTTGTGGGGATATGTGACTTTTAGCGGGGATGTTTATTTTAGAGTAGTCGATATTGCCAAATATTTAAACGCAGAGTCGGTCCCCAACTTTGTAGCGCAGTTTGGTTCATCCCAATTGGGCGCCGTTTCTCACAATTGTCCTTTGCGCATGCGACGCTGGCGTGTGATTGAAATCTTTGATTTATTACGACTTTTATGGAGAGTGGCTTGGGGGGACGTTTTGTTGGATTTTTTTGAGCACGGTAGGGTTCAAATCCAGTACAGAGGCTCTGTACCCTATGTAATGAGGCGAAGCCGAGGCATAAAGTTTTCAAGTTGGTTACGGTATTACCAGGCGAAAATTCTCAGTCTTGAACGCATGGGGTTAAGACTTTAAACAGAATCCAAAACTTGTCCCCATCCAGAATTTTTGGGATCCAAAGTGAAGGGGTTCATTTTTAGGGCTCTTTCCCCACACAACTGGCCACCCAATTCTTTTTATAGCTGAAATAAAATGCTTTGAATTTTTTTAGATTCATTTACAGGTCATAACACTGTGCATGATTTTTGGAAAATAAATAATTGTAAAATGTATAGTTTGCTCATTGTACAAATAGATTCAAACATGTTGAAAATTTCAAAAAATATTTAGAAAATATTTTTTTCTTACCTTTATATTCCGATATATAAAATTCAATGCAATTTTTTATGGAGGTAAATTAAGCATTTTAAATAATATTGGAGACATCTTTTTTCGCTCTATTTTAAAAAATGACACTTATTCAAGAATACATTCTATAACACACATTTATCACTAAAAATGTAAAAAATGTAAAAATGTTTGTACTATTTTAACTTTAACTTTTACTGAGTTCTCCAAAAGGTTTTAAAAATGAAGGTGTAATACATACTTTGAAAGGCATAACAAAAAAACAAACTATGATAAACAATCTCTTTTTATTAAAAATTAATTGAAGAGATTACACTTTGCCCATTTACTCGGCAGTGTTTAAAAGTCATTTGGAGCATATTTACAAAAAATTATCACACATAAATGTATACAGAAAGGCTGCACCTTTTCCATCCAGTTCCATTGAGTCAGTTTTTCGAAAAATGTTTGATTCACCGTAAAAAATTCACGAAAATATCGGTTGACAGGATCGGTTAGATTGACATTACATTCGGTGATTGAGATCGGCGAGATTACATTTTTGCCCATTTACTCGGCAGTGTTTAAAAGTCATTTGGAGCATTTTACAAAGATATCACACATAAATGTATACAGAAAGGCTGCACCTTTTCCATCCAGTTCCAGTTAGTCACTTTTTTCGAAAAATGTTTGATTCACCGTAAAAAATTCACGAAAATATCGGTTGACAGGATCGGTGGAGGATTCCCAATTGGGTGGGGTTATTTGCAACAACGATTGTTCATTGGGTTGTGGATTCCACTCTGAGCCGAGGCCCTCTAAATCCCGGACCATGTTGTCAATGGCCGCCGACACACCTTGGGGAGTGGATCGCCAATGGGTTTCCGTGTCCACCAAATCTTGGACACTGTTGTCAATGGCCGCCGACACACCTTGGGCAGTGGATCGCCAATGGGTTTCCGTGTCCACCAAATCTCGGACACTGTTGTCAATGGCCGCCGACACACCTTGGGGAGTGGATCGCCAATGGGTTTCCGTGTCCACCAAATCTCGGACACTGTTGTCAATGGCCGCCGACACACCTTGGGGAGTGGATCGCCAATGGGTTTCCGTGTCCACCAAATCTCGGACACTGTTGTCAATGGCCGCCGACACACCTTGGGGAGTGGATCTCCAATGAGTTTCCGTGTCCACCAAATCTTGGACAATTTTGGAAATGGCTGCCGATTGTTCGTCTGGGGACGTGGGTGAAAAAGTCGGTTCCACACGAGCTCGTTTCCATTCAGGCTCCTCGTTGTCCCTTTGCTCAATTTCTTTGGGAGACTCTTCCGGAGGGGTCGGGGAAAAAATTTCATCCACGATGAGCAAGTCCGGACTGCTGGCACGAGACTGGTCTAGATGGCTGGTACGTGACAAATCTAATACCTCCACAGGATCTTCCGTTGCATAAAAGGTGATGGGGGGTCGAGGGTCGTCATATTCTTTGTACATAAATCTCTGTAAATGGTGTATGAGGTTGGTATGCAATAATACGATATTTTTTTCGACAGGAAAATGTCTCTCATAAACTTTTTTGATAATGACAAGAGGTTGTCCAGGCGTCGCAGCAGGAGGGGTGGGGACTCTTGAGGTCATGGGTGCCTTGGCCGGCGCCTCCTCCGGGAGATCGGCTGGATCTGTCGAAAATTCTTCCTCACTGTCACTACTGTCGTCTGGCCGAGTGCGAGTTTCAATGCAAGGAGTCTGTACAGGGACTCGGTAGATATCATCTGTCCGATAAGTGGCCTGAGTGCTGCGGATTGTAGTCACATGGGAGAAAGGGAGGACCACATCTTCTTTCAGGAGGTGCAGGGAGAAGAAGGAACGATCTGTGGTGTATAAGACGTACACCGTACCACTGGGAATAATGTAGATACTATCGATGGCTAATATCACAGTTCTATAGTTATGTTGCTCTGTATCGACGAATCCTTTTAAATTGAGTCCCCTTTTTTTCCTTTCTAACGTATAGATACATAGGGGGTGTTTTCCAGTCTGGATCACATGCATCGTCCCAGGCTCCACTAATCTATTTCCAAAGGTAAAGTACTTTTTGGTGAGAAAAAAGTGAATATTAAATTTGAAGCAGGTACGGTGATTCACATTCTTCGTCTTTAAGATGGGTTTCTGTAGCAAAGGGATCGCATCTGTCCAGTTTCGGGAGGTGTAGGGGGCTGCAGACATCAGATACTTTAATGTATCCACAAAATGTTTGCGGATAACATCATCATACTTGACGGAACAATAGGCCACTTTGTAAACACTAGTTAAATATATAATGTAGGGATAGATCTGGTGTCGCTCCGGCAACACCGCAAACTCCGATGGACGGGGCAACCGGTCTTCTTCCGGAAAGCTCTCGAGAACTTGGCAGGGAAACACGTCTCGCTTCAAACTTTCTAGCTTTCTGGCATCAATCACTTCGATAGAGTTTGGGGTGATTCGGGTGGAAGGAAAAGGCTTCTTGAAAATTTTTTTCTCCTCCATCGCTTTCACAAAGTCTCGACCAGAGGCAAGGCAAGAGTAAAGAAATGAACGACGACGCTCTCCTTATATAGTCGATTCCCCCACGAGTCCAACCAATCACCGGGCTTCGCGCTTTCCGGTCCAACCCATCCGCGTGAGTCACTGCGTAGGCGTCTGGGAAGCTGTCACCGAGTCACGGTGTTGAATGATGAGAAAGTAGAATCGAAGCTTTTTCAAAGAAAGTGACCTAGGATGGTTGTGACATGAGATAATAAAAAAGTCATGGCCTTGAGTGGCAAGTCCACCAAACAAACAGAGTCCATTCTTCCTCAAATAGGGAGTAAAATAACAAATCTCACGTTGAAAAGATGCAGGAAATGTAAACACTTGATTTGCACAGAGTCCATTCTTCCTCAAATAGGGAGTAAAATAACAAATTTCACGTTGAAAAGATGCAGGAAATGTAAACGACACTTGATTTGCACAGAGTCCATTCTTCCTCAAATAGGGAGTAAAATAACAAATTTCACGTTGAAAAGATGCAAGAAATGTAAACGACACTTGATTTGCACAGAGTCCATTCTTCCTCAAATAGGGAGTAAAATAACAAATCTCACGTTGAAAAGATGCAGGAAATGTAAACGACACTTGATTTGCACAGAGTCCATTCTTCCTCAAATATGGTGTTGAATAAAGTCTTTAAAATTATTGAATACACTTTTGGAATGCTATCCAATGCGACACAAATGAAAAAAGTAATCCAAAGGTAAGCAGAGCAGGCACAAGCATCGTGAAAAATAAAAGCCAAGTGAACGAGATAGCGAATGCATGGCCTTTTATACACCAGTTTAACCCTATTAAAAAAAAAAAAAAAAAAAAAAAAAAAAAAAAAAAATTTTTTTTTTTTTTTTTTTTTTTTTTTTTCAGTAGTATTATAATATATTTTATAATCAAGTTATAATAAAGATAAAATGTATTAGAGTAAATTATGATATGATGTACATTTAAGATATTTAATGTTTTAAATATATTTCATATCAACAGATGTAAAAATAAAATATAATTTTTTTTTTTTTTTTTTTTTTTTTTTTTTTTTTTTTAATAGCAGTAGTATTATAATATATTTTATAATTTTATAATTAAGTTATAATAAAGATAAGATGTATTAGAGTAAATTATGATATGATGTACATTTAAGATATTTAATGTTTTAAATATATTTCATATCAACAGATGTAAAAATAAAATATAAATACTATTAAAAAAAAAAAAAAAAAAAAAAAAAAAAAAAAATTTTTTTTTTTTTTTTTTTTTTTTTTTCAGTAGTATTATAATATATTTTATAATCAAGTTATAATAAAGATAAAATGTATTAGAGTAAATTATGATATGATGTACATTTAAGATATTTAATGTTTTAAATATATTTCATATCAACAGATGTAAAAATAAAATATAACTACTAAAAAAAAAAAAAAAAAAAAAAAAAAAAAAAAAAAAAAAAAAAAATTTTTTTTTTTTTTTTTTTTTTTTTTTTTTTTATGAATGTTTACTTGTGCAAAATTCCATGTTGAATCATACAGAAAAACGCTTTTTTCTTTTGTTTTTTACCACTTGCGGGCTTCTCATTAAATTTTCAACTGAATGCGTTTCGGGGGGTTCGATATCAGTCCGTTTTCTTTTACCAACAGACGCCTGTTCGAGTACTTTACCGCATGTAACATTTTCAACTGAATGTGTTTCGGGGGGTTCGTTATCAGTCCGTTTTCTTTTACCAACAGACGCCTGTTCGAGTACTTTACCGCATGTAACATTTTCAACTGAATGCGTTTCGGGGGGTTCGATATCAGTCCGTTTTCTTTTTCTAACAGATGATGGGTTGGCCCCCCGTGTGATAGTTTCATTTAAACTCGATTCGGGGGGATCGCTATCAATAGGTTTTCTTTTAATAAAAGTGTCGCTGTAACGATGTTTTAAATATTTAAAAGAATAAGGTTTAGGGGGTTCTATATAGCCGCGTCTTAAACATTCCTCTTCATCAGGAATTTCTGGTTCCCAAAAATGTTCTGGTGTTTTGGGAGGAGTTTTTCCTCTGTGTCGAGACACTGTTTTTAATCTCAATTTCAATGATTCTTCATCCAATTCGGGTAAACCTTCAGTATAATATTTTTTGCAACAAACTTGTGCGTGTCCTGGATATTGTTTTCTATCAGCGTGTTTACGTGACATTTTTTCATAACATGTTTGTGGAAGATTTTTCTTTTCCAAGAGATCAAAGTTTTCAAAATACTTTGAGCTTAAAGTTTTTTTGTCATCCATGTGAGGGTAATTTGAGGGTATAACTAAAATGTACACTTGATTTAATTAAAAAATTTGCCTCAAACATATTTCGTAGCATATATAAAGATAATATATGTATAATTTGTTTAAAAAAAAAAAAAAAAAAAAAAAAAAAAAAAATTTTTTTTTTTTTTTTTTTTTTTTTTTTTTTTTTTTTTTTTTTTTTAGTCTTGACAAATTTGAAGCAGCGAGTTGATCCGCCTAAGGTCCTACGCATCCCAACTTCAGTTTCATGTCTAAAATTTCATTTCTATCATTTCATTTCCATAATTTAATTTTTAGACACATATGATAAACTATTCAAGTATCGTGTATTTTTATGATATGATATCGTGTTAGTTTATAAGTCTTTATCCATTCGCTCCATAATTTCCAAGATTGGCAAAGCCATCTTCGCAAAAAAAGGGGTTGAAGGAAGTTGCTTTTGCAACTTCCTTCAACCCCTTTTTTTGCTTTTACACAAAATTTATTACAATTCAAAACATTGACATTGATATACAATGTTTATTAAACATTTCTATTTTATATTTACAATCATTTTACAAATTTTAGGTATCATTTTCTAGTACATATGGAAAAAGATGTGGAATAGATTCTTGACTATATTATTCTACAGAAAAATCAGAGTCATCATTACTGTCGTCATTTTCTAAAGTCACACCATACACGAGTTTGTAAGCCGTGGAGTAAGTGGGGCTGTTTGTTTGAATGTATACGGGATGAAGTCTATTTTCAGACGCTATACACGTCAAGAGATGATAGTCGCTGTTTGGTTCCTCCACTTCTTCTGAATCCCACCATATGGGCTCTTGGGTGTTGCGGGAATGGCAGTCTGGTGTTTCCCTGTTGATCACCGGTGGCTTGGTATAGCGGGAGTAAGATGGCCTCCCTATATTGCCTTTGAGTGGGTCCCCTCCCAATTCGTTTACAAATCGACAGGATTTGCACAAAAGCCAGAGCATGGATGGCTTTCTGGCGTTGTGGCATGTTACGTGGCCACAAAAGTTGCATGCCAGGTAACCCACTTGGTCGACAGTGGCCACGTTGGACATTTATACGGATCCAGCAACAACCATCCAGCAGTTCGAGTCGAGAGAAACAAAAACGTGAGGAGGAGGCAAAAGAATGGGACCGCAACGCCGAAGGTAGCCCAACAGAGCAAGCACAGCCATCAAAAGAGAGTCGAGACTGAGATGGCACGGCTTATATAGGCTGGCTTTCAAAAAAAAAAAAAAAAAAAAAAAAAAAAAAAAAAAAAAAAAATTTTTTTTTTTTTTTTTTTTTTTTCAATATTATTAGAAATTTACATAAAGGAAAGTATGTGTTGGTTCTTTTGAACCAAGATTGGATACAAATTTCATGGATGTAGAATTTCATGAATGGCTATACAGTATTGATAGAAATTTCATACTATGAGATAAACTATACGTGCTATGAAATGCACTATGATGTTTACTTGCACTATGTGCAAGAATAAATCAATAGTATTTGTCATAAACCCCCCCTCGTCATTCAAAATTATATTTATTGAAAAAAGAATGTTTCAGTAACTATATAGACGTTTTTAATAAAGATGAATATTCTGAAAGGTTTACTTTTTTATAATCATTCCCAGTTACATTTTTTTGTAAATTGTTTTATCGGCATTGGGATTGCCTCTGTCATCCGACAGTTGTTAATTTTGTCAGGAATGAAAGTAATTGAAAGAGGATTAATACCAGAGTTATATGATGCCTATAAATTATAATTATTCTTTATTCCATTTCAAATCTACAGAAAGGACATGTGTTGGTTCTTTTGAACCAAGTTTGAATACAGATTTCGTGAAACTTGTGGGTGCAAGGGAGTTGTACGGCCTCCTTTGGGAATTGTTCAAAACAAATGGCACATTCATCCTGGGGATCAGGTTGAATCAAATGTAAATTTTTGACCACACTCTTTGAAACAGGTTTATACACATTATTCATCAAAATCTCTAGAAAAAAATCAAGATGTTTCTCATATAAAACAGCCGATATTTGAAGAATCATGTCATTACGCCATAGAAAATCGGGATCCATAGGAAAGTGAACCTTTTGCCCACACTGATTCTTTTCGTCCTCTCCATTTTCTTGATACGGGCAATCATCGTTTTCTTGACACCAATTTGCTAGGCAGGTTTCGTGATAATAATGAAGACAGGGTAACAGTTTCACGGCCTCCAAGGGATGAAATTTAATTTTACACAAAACACAGGTATCGTTTTGAGCAAGTTGTGAGTAATCGATTGGGATAATGGGTATGGCATCAAAAATAGGCCATTCAACTGCAGGCATTTGATTTAAAGTGTGCATAGTATAGACTAACAATTGGGGGGATGACTCAAACCAGCGTAGCGCATGAATCAATTTGTATTTCCGGGGACCACGTAATATGAAATTGGTCAATTGTTTGGCCAAACAACGGTAATAATGACTATGGGAATCCATAGACGATATTCGCACATTGTCATCATCGGAGGCTTGTACACTAGTCATGTTTCAAAAAGATGTAAGAAGTGAATAAAAAGTTGCAGTTATATTACTCCTTAAAAAAAAAAAAAAAAAAAAAAAAAAAAAAAAAATATATATATATATTTTTTTCTTTTTTTTTTTTTTTTTTTTTTTTTTTTTTCTTTTTAATATAGATATTTAAATATATATTTTATAGTATAAATATTTTATCTTTACATTTGTTGAATTAAAATACTTTACTCTACAACTTTATTATAAAATAATTTATAATACTAAAAAAAAAAAAAAAAAAAAAAAAAAAAAAAAAAAAAAAAAAAAAATTTTTTTTTTTTTTTTTTTTTTTTTCTAATGCTATATATGGTGTGCATCGTCTGTCTCATTCCATTTCTTACGTTACATAGTATTCCAAAAGTATATTCAATTTTTAAGGAATTTATTCAACAAGTTGATTGAGAAAAAGTTGACTCTGTTTGGAAACTAAGTGCATTGCGCTCCCTTCATTTGATTATCTTCTCTCAACATGTCTGTTTGTATGATTTGCACGGTCAAAGTAAAAGAAGGTTCTTGTTTAAGAGGGTGCAGCCATTTCGTACACGGCAAATGTTTGATGAAGTCTCTACGAGACAGCCCCCAGTTTACTACTCAGTGTCGGTCTTGTTTAACAGAGCTGAAAGCAGCGGACCTTTCTTATATAGTCGATCACTATCCAGAAGCATTTCAAAGTAACCCAGACCGATACAATAATTTAAAGTGGCGAATGTATAGATTATTGATAGAAGAGGACAAATTGGAAACTTCAGATTTAAGAGACTAATCTTTCTCATTTCAAGTAAGCTAACAAGAGCTGTAGCGTGTGAGGTGAGGCAAAAAACAGTCGAAAAGGGAATCCTATTTTCTTTTCGACTGTTTTTTGCGTTTCATCATTCACCAACCTTGGACAAAATTGCATTCGAATGGATATGAAATAAACTCCGTTTTGTGAATAAACTTTACATATTTGATTACGTTATAAACAAAATTAAACGAATGTAAACACATTATTTTGTGGTTTCAGGGCGTCGTTTTCTGAATGAGGGAGGCGGAGACTCGAACAAGAAAGCTCCGCCTTTTTGAGTGGCATTTAACCAATGCGCTTTTCAGTCTCATGAAGAGAATGGTATAAAAATGTGTGGCGAAAATTTAAGTTCTAGTTTTAGAGAATAATTGCTGAAACTGTGTTTATGATGAATCCTTCCTCAAACATGCAATTTTTCCAATTGGAAAAAAACCTCAAACCATATACTTTGTTCCCTAATCAAAGAGGGAGAGCTACACCCTGCATTTCGAATGTAGATGATATCTTATACGGAAAATGCAGGTTTAATCCATTCATCTCGGACAAAGTCTGCATTCCAACTGTTATCCGGGATGAGATTGCAAAAAGACGTTTTCTACAAAATCTACGAAGAAGGTATTTGAGACTCAAAGCCATCGGCCAGATGTCGGAACCCCACACCTTTGAAAATTATATACCACCACCACCTCCGCTGTTTGAAGGTGATGAAATTTTACTAAGTGATGAAACGGAGGAAGCTGAAAAATAAAGTGAAATGCTATACATGGACATTTTAAATATGTAAAATGAAAAGAGCTGTTAACGCAATTTTCTCATGTAATATTTTAAATATTTCTTTGTAATCTCAAGTATAAATTTCTTTGTATGTCGAAATTTTAATAAAAAATTGTAAAAGGGTTGAAGGAAGTTGAAAGTTGTCAACTTCCTTCAACCCTTTTTTTGCGCAAGTGATTTTGCCAACCTTGGAATGTTTATAGGATACAATAATCAAACACATAAGCATAAAGTAAATATTTTAATTCAACAAATGTAATATTTTTTTTTTTTTTTTTTTTTTTTTTTTTTTTTATATATAATCTAATGGAATTTACATCTATTAATATGAAATATATTTAAAAAATTAAATATTTTAAATGTACAGCATACAATACTTTACTCTAATATATCTTATCTTTATTATAACTTGATTATAAAATATATTATACCACTAAAAAAAAAAAAAAAAAAAAAAAAAAAAAAAAAAAAAAAAAAAAAATTTTTTTTTTTTTTTTTTTTTTTTTTTATATATATAATAGTATTTATATTTTATTTTTACATCTATTGATATGAAATATATTTAAAACATTAAATATTTTAAATGTAGATCATACAATACTTTACTCCAATATATCTTATCTTTATTATAACTTGATTATAAAATATATTATACTACTTAAAAAAAAAAAAAAAAAAAAAAAAAAAAAAAAAAATTTATTTATTTATTTATTTTATTTTATTTTATTTTTTTTTTTTTTTATAATAGTATTTATATTTTATTTTTACATCTATTGATATGAAATATATTTAAAACATTAAATATTTTAAATGTACATCATTACATTAGATTGTGGTTAAAAATATTTAACATTATTAAAAAAAAAAAAAAAAAAAAAAAAAAATTTTTTTTTTTTTTTTTTTTTTTATATAATAGTATTTATATTTTATTTTTACATCTATTGATATGAAATATATTTAAAACATTAAATATTTTAAATGTAGATCATACAATACTTTACTCCAATATATCTTATCTTTATTATAACTTGATTATAAAATATATTATACTACTTAAAAAAAAAAAAAAAAAAAAAAAAAAAATTTAAAACATTAAATATTTTAAATGTACATCATACAATACTTTAATATATCTTATCTTTATTATAACTTGATTATAAAATATATTATACTTAAAAAAAAAAAAAAAAAAAAAAAAAAAAAAAATTTTTTTTTTTTTTTTTTTTTTTTATAATAATATTTATATTTTATTTTTACATCTATTGATATGAAATATATTTAAAACATTAAATATTTTAAATGTAGATCATTTAATACTTTACTCTAATATATCAAAAAAAAAAAAAAAAAATTTTTTTTTTTTTTTTTTTTTTTTTATAATAATATTTATATTTTATTTTTACATCTATTGATATGAAATATATTTAAAACATTAAATATTTTAAATGTACATCATACAATACTTTAATATATCTTATCTTTATTATAACTTGATTATAAAATATATTATACTGTAAAAAAAAAAAAAAAAAAAAAAAAAAAAAAAAAATTTTTTTTTTTTTTTTTTTTTTTTTTTTTATAATAATATTTATATTTTATTTTTACATCTATTGATATGAAATATATTTAAAACATTAAATATTTTAAATGTAGATCATATAATACTTTACTCTAATATATCAAAAAAAAAAAAAAAAAAAAAAAAAAAATTTTTTTTTTTTTTTTTTTATAATAATATTTATATTTTATTTTTACATCTATTGATATGAAATATATTTAAAACATTAAATATTTTAAATGTACATCATACAATACTTTAATATATCTTATCTTTATTATAACTTGATTATAAAATATATTATACTGTAAAAAAAAAAAAAAAAAAAAAAAAAAAAAAAAAAAAAAAATTTTTTTTTTTTTTTTTTTTTTTTTTTTTTTTTTTTTTAACAATGTTAAATATTTTTAACCACAATCTAATGTAATCTTGAAAGGCATTGTTTCATTCACCTTTTTACTTAATATCCTTTTTATACTGTACGTTTGCACATTTAAAAAATTTACTTGTACGGTGGTGTGATATTTAAATTAAAGTGTATACATTAAAAGTACATTACGAATAACGTACGTTATAAACATCATACAACCTTTGTTTCGTTAAACTTTTCATTCTTTTTCCGTTGTATTCTTTTCGTTTCAAATGAATCCAAGGTTGGTACCCTAAGGGTCGCAAAAAAAGGGGCTGAAGGAAGTTTGCACTTCCTTCAGCCCCTTTTTCTGCTCTTCCACGCTGATTATCAGCTTAAGAAGAAGTATTTTTCTTGGGTCCATAGTCTTTTTTGAAGATACAGAGCCAGGTAGGGAATTGTATCCCTTCGTGCTCCTCACAAGGTGTAATCCTATGGCATCCATTAGCATAGGGTAAATCTCGCACATGCCCATATTCCAACAGATTGTATACATAGTGCGATCGAGGCGTTTTCGGATACTTTAAAACATCCAACACGTCTGCCAAAGCCATCATAGTCATGTTCAGGGGTGGTTTGGGATCCAGAAGAATATCTCGAATGGGGTGGCATTTGAGCCAGGTCTTCTTTTTGACAAAGCGGGCCACATTGTCTACACAAAAATAAGCCTCTCCGTCGTCATCCGACAACACACCCAAGAGAGTTTCCGACCTTCCCGAGAGCATAAATTCGATGCGGAAGTAAGCCATCGTGAATCCGTGGTGAATCTAATGGAAAAACGCAATGTCCTGACTATTTATACCGGCTCTAGGTCAGACTCCGCCTCTCTGGAGAATCGCGTGGGAACAGGGAGTCTCCAAAGAAGGAACTCTACCAACGGCTGAAATGGCATCATGAATAGGGATGGTTTTTTGACAAGTCAGGCTAAATGATGGGAGATTCATACTCGAGAGACAAAAAGAGGAAATGTAATGGATATATCAGGATGAGGATATCTCAGGAAAATGGATTCTTCAATTGAGTCTATTTCCCAATTCTAATTGCAATTGAGTCCATTCCTCGTTTTTTAAATCCAAGAGACGCTTGTCTTTTTCAAAGTTTAATCGTGAACCATCCTTCAAATACAAAAAATACTTAGTAGAAGCCTTCTTTGTCGGTCTGAAAATCTTTTGCACGGGAAAACAAATCGTTTCGGGTGGCAATTTTTCATTCATTCTCAGAGCAATCTTTTTCACAGTCTGTAATCCTTCCTTCCAGAGACTTGCTAAAATCCATAAACTATAAGGTGGTAATTTGTAATGATCAGATGTATTGGGTAAGTTACTGATGCGGATAAGCGTATACACAAACTGGAGAGGATCTTTAATTTGACTAGCGCACTTTTCAACAACATTATCATATTTTAGCCACAATTTATCCTTAAATGTATTTTTGGGGCACGCTCGGATGTAATGATAAAGATTCATTTCGTCTTGACCAGAGATTGGCACAGTCCAACGATCATCATGGAGGGGTCTGCTGATAACAAGATGATACCAATCGAAAGTATCGTCTAAAAATTTACGCACATACTGAGCCATCAAATTTAAGTGTTTGTCAGAAAATTGCAATCGTGAAGCTGACTTTGGCATCACGGGACGAGGAAAGGTTAGACAAGATCAACAATGGAAATAAAATGGTTTAATGTATCCTTTTTATACACAAAAAAAAAAAAAAAAAAAAAAAAAAAAAAATTTTTTTTTTTTTTTTTTTTTTTTTTTTTTTTTTTTTTTTTTTTACATTAATACTAGATTATCAGACTTCATTAGATTCAAATTTCTGTACATTCTTGGATATTTCAGTAGAAGTGGGTAGCAGTTGCTCCGTTTTCTCTTCATTTTTAGAATTGTCATCCGTTTCCTCTTCATTTTCAAAACTGTCGTTCGTTTCCTCTTCATTTTCAGAAGTGTCACTAGATTCAACGTCATTTGCAAACATCGTTGCAGAAAGGGGCAGATGCTTATATTCAAATTCTTTTAGATTTCTTCGAAATTCAAGTAGCACTTTATATTTCTCTTCTACTAAATTACACAATTCGTCCTCATCGAAATTTGCGTTGTTTAGTTGTGAAACTATTTGTGAATTTATTTGGAGTTGTGTCTCATAAAAGTTCTTTTCCATACCATCGACGATCTCGTTTAAACGTTCAAAAGACATGACAGATACTATCTATTTCTTTGTGTAACACAACTCCGAATAAGCTAAACAGTAGAAAAGACGGCTACTTTCAGTAAAGAGTGGAATTAAAAATGGTTAGAACAGTATTCTTGGAATGTTGTATATATACCAATTTAAAAAAAAAAAAAAAAAAAAAAAAAAAAAAAAAAAAAAATGTATATATATAAAAAAAAATGTATATATATATATATATATATATATATATATATATATATATATATATATATATATATATATATATATATATATATATTTTTTTTTTTTTTTTTTTTTTTAAATATATTTAGAACATTAAATATCTTAAATGTACATCATACAATACTTTAATATATTTTATCTTTATTATAAATTGATTATAAAATACATTACAAAAAAAAAAAAAAAAAAAAAAAAAAAAAAATTTTTTTTTTTTTTTTTTTTTTTTTTTTTTTTTCCACCGTGTATGTTTGAGACTATTGTAATATATTTATTTCATCATTATTATGCTGTAGCTTTAGTTTATTTTGGGTTTTTTAAAACATTTTTTTCTCAATTCATCATTTTCTCTTTCCAAATAGGAAATGAGTTTACTTTGCACCGTTTTCAATTGTTTTTCCGACCGGCTATACTTTCGTTTCGCAAAAGCGTGCAATTTTTTCACATGGGCTAGATCCGTTTCCACACGGTGCCGCGTTTTCTCTGCCTGTTGCATCTTTTCTTGGCTCAGGAGGAGTTGGTCCATCAAGGTTTCAAAAGATGAATGGTTTTTTGTTGCATGGGAGTGGGAAAATAGAAAGCTTCTCCCAGCGCGTCACAAAACACATTGCCATGTTCCACTTGTTCTTGTTGCCAATTTAGAAGCGGTTCCTCACACGATTCAAAATAAAGTTTTTGATTTTGATAGAGGTGTACAAAATAGTTGGTCGGGTGTGTCGTTGGCCGAAACCGAAGAGACACGGGCAGTATCCAGTTTTTCAAGAGACCGGGTAAATCGTGCACTCGAACCGCTAGTAAACCATTCATGGATAAGGTGACGGGGGCCAATACATGTGGTTCGGCGGCAGCGTACACTTGATGCAACAACGTCATGAGGCCACCTTTCCATTGTAAAGCGAGGACGAGTTTGGAGAAGACGGGTAAGGATTTGGCAATGTAATACTGCGTCACCGAGCCCACGGGTAAAAAACTCGGATCCAAAGGGTAAGTGGTGAAATGACACTGAGAAAGGCGTTGACTCAACGCGACCAATACATGTACCAACATCAAAGGAGAGGAAATGACATGTTTTTGAATGGAAGGACTTTTCATTTTTTTCCACGTTTTTTTTAAAAAGGATCCTTTTGGGGTGCTCATGAGCACGAAATGGCGATGAGGCACACCCCCTCCGTCACAAAAACAGTGAAAGGGTAAGGTGCGTGTTTTGCCCGCATCCGCGTCCAGGGCTTTCTGAAAAGAATCAAAAGCAGGTGGTCGTACGCAAATGTGATACCAGTCGGCTGATGAATTTAAATAAAGCTGTACACAGGCAACGGCGACATTTAACCGAGCACATTGAAAAGGGATCCCTTTTAAAGGGGGTTCCAGTTCCCAAACAGGAGTTTCAGGCAAAGAGGGAAGTGGAATATGATGTTCAAACTGTTTCTCCTCACACAGGGGCTCCAAATCCAAGAGAGTGGGAGTGTCTGGTTGAGGTGAAAGAATGAGAGGACAAACTTGAGATTGAAAAAATTGGTGGTAACAGCTTAAGAGATGATCCACATGATGACTTTTTTCAACCCAAAAAGTGTGCCCAAAACACCAAACACACGCCACATCAGGATCCAGGGCATGATGAACCAAACAATGCTCCTCAAAAAATTCAGCTTCTATAGACTGATGGCAATGAGGACAAGGAAACGGAGTTGTATTCTTTTTCAATAATTTTAAATAACGGTTGAGAGAAGGCATCGGCGAGGGCTGTAAACATAAAACTGAATAAAAACGAATAGCATAGTACTTATATTTAAAAAAAAAAAAAAAAAAAAAAAAAAAAATTTTTTTTTTTTTTTTTTTTTTTTAGCCAAAGTAGTAAGCGACCGCTTATAGCTTCGTTTAAAGCTAAAAGAACCCTGACCCATAATATACTTTAATTTGTACATAAAAATCCTCTGTCTTAAAATTATATATAAAGGTGTCATCAAAGGGCGTTTCATAATGTTTCAAAGGATGTTCAACACTATAACCAATGGATCTCAGCTGTTCTGTTAATGAAGAAAAGGGTTCTTCGAAATATGAATATTGACTAATTTTCAGTTTCTTTACTTTACGTTTCTTATCCTTTTGACGACTTTCTATTAAACAAATACATTTCTTATAGCCATTGTTCTCCCAATCTTGTTGACCAAATTTATGTATATCAAACGTCACTGTCCCTTTAGGAGTCGGAATATCCATGATCAGGAAATACACAATATCGTTGAATAATTTATACGTTACAAAATTCTGGGATGACCCGCCACACAAAACAGCCGTAAGAGGTGTGAGATGTTATTGCGAAAAGAAACGTTATTTATTAAAAAAACACACAACTGTCCAAAGAAGTGTGAAATGCGATTGCGAGAGGAGACACTCTATATATATTTGAAAAAAAAAAAAAAAAAAAAAAAAAAAAAAAAAAAAAATTTTTTTTTTTTTTTTTTTTTTTTTTTTTTTTTTAACCATTTGGAAAAAATGGTTGTTGTTTTCGGTTGAGAATGGGCCTTGTGGTGTGACCACTTTTGAATTTCAATTAAATTCTTGACTTTTAGAAAAAATTTTATTTAAATAGGAAATCAAAATGTTTAAAATCACGGTAATAAATAAGAAAATAACATATTTAAAAATGGTTAGACGAAAATTAACACAGATGGAAAAAGCTGAAGCGAAAGACAGTGTTGGAAGCATCGCGTGAAAATGCAAGAGTTGAGGTCATCAGTGGATTATCGAGCCCATCAAAAATCAAACTCATTATCTAGTAAAAAAAAAAAAAAAAAAAAAAAAAAAAAAAAAAAAAAAATTTTTTTTTTTTTTTTTTTTTTTTTTTTTTTTTTTTCAAGTATATATAACGTCTCCTCTCGCAATCGCATTTTACACTTCTTTCGATATTTCGATAGTTCTGTGTGGCGGGTCATCCTACAAGCATTTCTACCGCTTTTCCAAGATGGTGCCTGTTCTGTTCGATTCGACCCCCACTTTTCCTGAAAAAGACTTTTTCAACCATTCGATGCTAACAGAACTTCCTCCTGTAGCCTACGAATCCATCTTTGAACCGACCGAAGACTGGTGGCAGGAAACTGACCCACTCACCTTTTCCATTCCCTCTTTGAACCTCGCAGCCATTTGTGTGCGTAAATATATCAATACGCAGCACACATTTGACTGGATTCATCTCCAAGTACATGCTGTGGCCTTTTTGTCTTTTTACCGTGCTATGGAAGAAGAGAAGGGTGCCATCGTGCTTCTGCCCTTTTGGTGTTGGTGTGATGGAGGTCGCTTAAAAGAGGCGCGCTACAGACAACATCGCCATATGATTGCAGTGGCGCCTAAAGGACATTTTTATAAAACCATTTTGAAGAAAATTACCCCTGAAGACAAACCTTTTGAGCGGTACAAGGGTTTTCGCAGCCTACCTATCAAAAGTCCACAACATTTTATTAATACGATGGGTTATGTCAGCCAACGTATATCCCGATGCCAAATGTCATCCACTAAAATGACTGATTTGAATCACTTTTGCCTCAACATCGCCTTTCCGAAAATGTTTAAATGGGTTCTCGCTTGTGTTTGGGAGCAGGGGTGGGAGCGGTTTTTAAGTGAACACTATCGCTACATGGATCCTTTCCATCTACTCTACTTTGCTCAACGTGTGCATCATACTTGGAAAATATCGGGTAAACATCTTCCCGGTTTACCCAAGAACATGGTGCTTCCCGTATCGAAAGAGTTTTTTCCTACCCAGCAAACGACACCCTATTTTTTGTATTTGGGCCACACAAGAAAATTATATTTTGAAAAGAAGGAACAACAGCTGGAAGAAATGGAATGGCTTCATATGCAAGCCTATTCCGGAAATTGTTTTTTTCAAACGCTTGCAAAGGGGTGGTTAACTCTATCGAATGAACAAAGTCAATATTTACGTTTAATCCGACCCTTTCAGAATCGCATTGATCAACTGGAAATGGAAAATGACTACTTAAAAATGAAACTCTCAGAACTGGCGGTGAATCAACGTTTGCCGACGCCTTCAATGAAGACGTCATCGCGATGGAGCAGTTGTGTCGATGTGTTACTCAAATGCTTTTAAATTGTTCTTTCTATTTGTATGTAAGTAAACCCTGTAAATAAAAAACTATTGTAGACAAAGGGTGTCACTCAATGAATTGTCTAAAGATGAAATACACGAAAGGTAATACTAATTCTTGGATCCTTTACCTTATAGTCCGATGGAATTTCATGGGTCCATTTTTCGTAGGTGGGATAGTACATCACATATAACGACTCGTGTTCTGGTGTCAATTGTTTGACTTCATGTCCTTCCTTTTCTCTAAAAATTAATTTTCGAGTGGCACCAAAGTTTAGGCACGCAATGGGTTTAGTTAAATCCATACAAGGTTCATTATCGGAATGTTTACCAATACCAGCTTTACCATTGGGATAATAGTTGACAAGAGCAAAGTTAAATTTTAAGCCCAAGTAATCTTCCACTTTACTTTTCATTTTTGTAATAAGTGGTGGCCAAGGGACAGCCTCTACATACTGTCTACCATAATAGTAACGTTTTCCAGGTCTATCAGAAAATGCACAAACTTTTCTAAGAGGCGTGTTATAGATTGATTTTTTATAAAATTTTACATTTTGTAGTGGTAATACTTTATATAATGGACTCAGAGAATATAAATAAAACTTTGGAAGATACTCCACGTGAAATCCATTGGGTTGGTTGATGTAAAATTTCTCCATATGAATAATGAATGAAAAGAATAAAAATTTAATATTAACTTAATTATTAAAAAAAAAAAAAAAAAAAAAAAAAAAAAAAAAAAAAAAAAAAAATTTTTTTTTTTTTTTTTTTTTTTTTTTTTTTTTTTTTTTACATGTTGTAAGAGGATAAAGCTTGTTGCTTCACTCGTAATTTTTACATTCTCCGCTTGTTGAAACAAATTATCTTTTCATCGCAAAATGTCTAACAATTTGCTACTTAAAGCAGTTTTTTTGCGTGGAGAAATTGATGATTATGAAAAGAGAATTTATAGCAAAAAGAATGTAATAAGAACAGATTGTTTTCTTGAAAATGTATTTTCTTTTCTACTGAATCATTATGAAAATTTTCATGCAGACAGTCCGATGAATGAAAAAGAAACTAATCTCATTGAAAAAACTTGCGAAATTCTTAGTGTATTTCTCGACAAGTATGGTAATGTAATAAAAAATCTATGCGATGAAATAAAAAATATTGATGAAGATAATATAGATAGTCTTTTAACAGGTGTATTTAAAGAATTGTTTATCGAAGGTATTACTTGGAGTCGAATAATTGCATTTTTCGCTTTCGTCGGGGAATTGGCTGTAAAATGCATCCAAGATAAATTACCTAAAAGCATAGATGTAATGTATGAATGTTTTTTAAGATTGGTAAAAGAAAAATTAGAATCATGGGTGGTAGATCATGACGGTTGGGAGGGTATAAAAAACGTTCCTGAAATTTTCTCATCAAATCCAAAACCGAATTGGGCGAGGAGCTTATTACATTCCACAGTTAGAATGGTTGGTACCTTAGCATCCATAGCAAATGCTATGGAAGAATTTTAAAATTAATGGAAGACATTTTTTTTTTTTTTTTTTTTTTTTTTTTTTAAATAAAATTATGGAGTAAAGTATTTTAGATTTTAGTTTAACAGATGTAAAGATTGTAAAGATAAAATATTTATATTATAAAAAAAAAAAAAAAAAAAAAAAAAAAAAAATTTTTTTTTTTTTTTTTTTTTTTTTTTTTTTTTTTTAATATAATTTGTTTTACAATAAAGTTATGGAGTAAAGTATTTTAGATTTTAGTTTAACAGATGTAAAGAATGTAAAGATAAAATATTTATATTAAAAAAAAAAAAAAAAAAAAAAAAAAAAAATTTTTTTTTTTTTTTTTTTTTTTTTTTTATATATATAATTTGTTTTACAATAAAGTTATGGAGTAAAGTATTTTAGATTTTAGTTTAACAGATGTAAAGAATGTAAAGGTAAAATATTTATATTAGAAAATATATTTAAACATCTAAAAAAAAAAAAAAAAAAAAAAAAAAAAAAAAAAAAAAAAAAATTTTTTTTTTTTTTTTTTTTTTTTTCAAATATAGTATAAAGAACTAAACTATTGTAACCTTATACCATGTTTGATTTTCAACGCTTGCGAATACATATTCAAGAATATTATGCAAAACTGTTTCGCCCCTACAACAAGCCTGAGGAGACCGCCTACTTTATAAAACGTTGGTTAGACATCATTCGATCCTATTCCACATCTAAAGATTTTCTTTCCTTTGATCCTACTACACCCGTATTAAATCGACTTAAACCAAAAGCAAAAGCTGTTATTGTAACCTCTTTTCCCAATGTTCAATTGCCTTTTCATTTACCATTCACCTCTGTGTTTCCCTTTTATCCTTTCCGCGTTAAAAAGGAAATTTATGATGAAAAGTGCAATATAGGTTTGGAGTTTTTAGTTCTGTACCTGGAACTTACAGGTATTAAAACGGTGTGTTTGTACAACATGTATTCACGTCTAGAAAATATGATTGCCGACGACTTGCAGAAAAAATTTCCCGATATCGAAATTTATGGAAAAGGCTCCTATGATTCCTTTAAAAAGAAAGTATTTATGAATTTAAAGTCTGGCTCAAATGGTTCAAGATCTCAATCTCGTCTGAAAGGTGTGAAGGGTACTGTTTCACGACAGGACGTTCTCTAATCCAGTCTAAGAGGTACCGGTAATTCAAAATTTCGTTGACAATTTGCTTGTCTATTCGAACTGCAGGCACATAAGTTTCTTTCGAAGCTTCCATGTATCGATAAATCACATTCTGGTCCACTAAAACATAAACGTTTTTGGGGAAAATGCGAATAAGAATAAACTGTTTCCATTTCCAAATTAATGCATAATGACTATGCCAAGGTCGACCAGGTACCACTTCCAAATTGAAAGCCAAGAATAAAAAACACAGTATGCTAAAGATCCAATACATTTCTTTAATTTTGTTTTTACTCCTCCTGGTAACGCTAGTCAATCTCTATTATAAACCATACATCACCGATCGGGATCAACCTCTCAATTGGCTTTTGTCCCACCCGATTTCCAAAACGGCGTGCGCACTGCAAGGGTTTAAGTGTCCTCAGATGAAA
Source organism: Maratus speculifer (assembly GCA_964019185.1). Lineage (NCBI taxonomy): Eukaryota > Metazoa > Arthropoda > Arachnida > Araneae > Salticidae > Maratus > Maratus speculifer. Next base: position 257,495,300 of record OZ025299.1, on the reverse strand, counting down.
TGTGTGAATGTGAAAAATTTTGTAGTAATGGATCAGATTATGTTCCCTTTAAAATACTTGATGAAACCGATCGTGTGTATGTTTTGAATCAAAAACTCTCCCCTGGAACCTACTGTTTACCAAAAGGCATCGGCAAATGTAATTTGAAAACATCCTATCATGTCTTCTCTTTGGCTGGATGGTCGTGTATCGGTATAAATGATGATATTTTCAAGAAAAGTAAAAAACGGGCCTGTCAAAACGAAGAGGCTCAAGATAATCGATTGAATATATTGTATGATTACAAAAACAATGAGGAAGCAGAGGATAACATTGAAAACTACTACGAAATGTTTCAAAACAAACTACGGTATGGTTGCAAATGTGATTCGAAATCATTGGACAATACTCGAATGATATCCATTTTCCCGTTTGTATGTTCAGTAGATTATTGTCTGCGAGATATTTCAAATCCGACACCTGGTATGGGATGGGATGGAAACAAATGTAATTGTGGACCTTATGTAAATGCGGATCGGAACGATGAAACGTCCCCTTGTCGAACAATAAATTCACACATAGATAAGTTTATATTGAATGGTAAAGTAGACTGCATGACCAAGGAATCATTTGTGAAACAAGCTTTAATCTGTCCTACGGAAGATGGACTGGTAGTGTTTAAGGAAAACATTACGACAGGACATACACCAGAAGAATTTGTAGAAAGAATAATTGCCTAAAAAAAAAAAAAAAAAAAAAAAAAAAAAAAAAAAAAAATTTTTTTTTTTTTTTTTTTTTTTTTTTGTAGTAGTAGTATTATATATTTTATAATAAAGTTATAAAGTTAGAGCAAAGCATTTTATGATGTACATTTAAAAAATGTAATTCTCTAAATATATTTCATAACTGTAGATGTAAAAATAAAATATAAATATTATATTAAAAAAAAAAAAAAAAAAAAAAAAAAAATAATAATAATTTTTTTTTTTTTTTAATAGTAGTATTTATATTTATTTTTACATCTATTCATATGAAATATATTTAGAACATTAAATATCATTGGAATACACAATTATGGAGTAAAGTATTTTAGATTTTAGTTTAACAGATGTAAAGATTGTAAAGATAAAATATTTATATTATAAAAAAAAAAAAAAAAAAAAAAAAAAAAATTTTTTTTTTTTTTTTTTTTTTTTTTTTAATATAATTTGTTTTACAATAAAGTTATGGAGTAAAGTATTTTAGATTTTAGTTTAACAGATGTAAAGAATGTAAAGATAAAATATTTATATTAAAAAAAAAAAAAAAAAAAAAAAAAAAATTTTTTTTTTTTTTTTTTTTTTTTTTTTATATATATAATTTGTTTTACAATAAAGTTATGGAGTAAAGTATTTTAGATTTTAGTTTAACAGATGTAAAGAATGTAAAGGTAAAATATTTATATTAGAAAATATATTTAAACATCTAAAAAAAAAAAAAAAAAAAAAAAAAAATTTTTTTTTTTTTTTTTTTTTTTTTTTTTTTTCAAATATAGTATAAAGAACTAAACTATTGTAACCTTATACCATGTTTGATTTTCAACGCTTGCGAATACATATTCAAGAATATTATGCAAAACTGTTTCGCCCCTACAACAAGCCTGAGGAGACCGCCTACTTTATAAAACGTTGGTTAGACATCATTCGATCCTATTCCACATCTAAAGATTTTCTTTCCTTTGATCCTACTACACCCGTATTAAATCGACTTAAACCAAAAGCAAAAGCTGTTATTGTAACCTCTTTTCCCAATGTTCAATTGCCTTTTCATTTACCATTCACCTCTGTGTTTCCCTTTTATCCTTTCCGCGTTAAAAAGGAAATTTATGATGAAAAGTGCAATATAGGTTTGGAGTTTTTAGTTCTGTACCTGGAACTTACAGGTATTAAAACGGTGTGTTTGTACAACATGTATTCACGTCTAGAAAATATGATTGCCGACGACTTGCAGAAAAAATTTCCCGATATCGAAATTTATGGAAAAGGCTCCTATGATTCCTTTAAAAAGAAAGTATTTATGAATTTAAAGTCTGGCTCAAATGGTTCAAGATCTCAATCTCGTCTGAAAGGTGTGAAGGGTACTGTTTCACGACAGGACGTTCTCTAATCCAGTCTAAGAGGTACCGGTAATTCAAAATTTCGTTGACAATTTGCTTGTCTATTCGAACTGCAGGCACATAAGTTTCTTTCGAAGCTTCCATGTATCGATAAATCACATTCTGGTCCACTAAAACATAAACGTTTTTGGGGAAAATGCGAATAAGAATAAACTGTTTCCATTTCCAAATTAATGCATAATGACTATGCCAAGGTCGACCAGGTACCACTTCCAAATTGAAAGCCAAGAATAAAAAACACAGTATGCTAAAGATCCAATACATTTCTTTAATTTTGTTTTTACTCCTCCTGGTAACGCTAGTCAATCTCTATTATAAACCATACATCACCGATCGGGATCAACCTCTCAATTGGCTTTTGTCCCACCCGATTTCCAAAACGGCGTGCGCACTGCAAGGGTTTAAGTGTCCTCAGATGAAATGTGTGAATGTGAAAAATTTTGTAGTAATGGATCAGATTATGTTCCCTTTAAAATACTTGATGAAACCGATCGTGTGTATGTTTTGAATCAAAAACTCTCCCCTGGAACCTACTGTTTACCAAAAGGCATCGGCAAATGTAATTTGAAAACATCCTATCATGTCTTCTCTTTGGCTGGATGGTCGTGTATCGGTATAAATGATGATATTTTCAAGAAAAGTAAAAAACGGGCCTGTCAAAACGAAGAGGCTCAAGATAATCGATTGAATATATTGTATGATTACAAAAACAATGAGGAAGCAGAGGATAACATTGAAAACTACTACGAAATGTTTCAAAACAAACTACGGTATGGTTGCAAATGTGATTCGAAATCATTGGACAATACTCGAATGATATCCATTTTCCCGTTTGTATGTTCAGTAGATTATTGTCTGCGAGATATTTCAAATCCGACACCTGGTATGGGATGGGATGGAAACAAATGTAATTGTGGACCTTATGTAAATGCGGATCGGAACGATGAAACGTCCCCTTGTCGAACAATAAATTCACACATAGATAAGTTTATATTGAATGGTAAAGTAGACTGCATGACCAAGGAATCATTTGTGAAACAAGCTTTAATCTGTCCTACGGAAGATGGACTGGTAGTGTTTAAGGAAAACATTACGACAGGACATACACCAGAAGAATTTGTAGAAAGAATAATTGCCTAAAAAAAAAAAAAAAAAAAAAAAAAAAAAAAAAAAAAAAAAAAATTTTTTTTTTTTTTTTTTTTTTTTTTTTGTAGTAGTAGTATTATATATTTTATAATAAAGTTATAAAGTTAGAGCAAAGCATTTTATGATGTACATTTAAAAAATGTAATTCTCTAAATATATTTCATAACTGTAGATGTAAAAATAAAATATAAATATTATATTAAAAAAAAAAAAAAAAAAAAAAAAAAAATAATAATAATTTTTTTTTTTTTTTTTTTTTTAATAGTAGTATTTATATTTATTTTTACATCTATTCATATGAAATATATTTAGAACATTAAATATCATATCTTATTTTTATTATAACTTAATTATAAAATATATTATACTACCACAAAAAAAAAAAAAAAAAAAAAAAAAAAAAAAAAAAAAAATTTTTTTTTTTTTTTTTTTTTTTTTTTTAATATTAGTATTTATATTTATTTTTACATCTATTCATATGAAATATATTTAGAACATTAAATATCTTAAATGTACATCATACAACAGTTTACTCTATCATATCTTATTTTTATTATAACTTAATTATAAAATATATTATACTACCACACACACAAAAAAAAAAAAAAAAAAAAAAAAAAAATTTTTTTTTTTTTTTTTTTTTTTTTTTTTTTTTTTTTTCAAGGGTGTATATTTAAGTATATTCAATAAATATACAAGGTATAATATCCAGCCTATTTTTAAAAAATGCCGACTCAGGAGCAAGATACATTTCTTCTGTTTGATACAGAACCCTCATGTGGTGCTCGTGATTTTTTCGGTCATTCTACCCCTCCAGAATTGCCTCCAATCGCATACCAATCCCTATTTGAGCCCCCAGACGACTGGTGGAAAATGCCAGACGCCCTGACTTTTTCTCACCCTTCTCTGAACCTCGCAGCGGCTTGCATCCGCCAATACCTTCGCGGCGGTACGGATTGGTTTCATTTACAAATTTCTGCCATTGCTTTCGATAATTTTTACCGGGTTATGGAAGCCGATTACCCTCATACATTCCTTTTACCGTTTTGGTGTTGGTGCGATGGCGGATCTCATACGGACGCTTTACGCAGACAGCATCGCCATGTCATTGCTGTGACCCCGGTAGGCCATTTTAAACTGGGCGTTTGGAAACAAATGAAACCAGGTGTTAAACGTATCCACATTAAATCGCCGCGGCATTTGCTGAATACTCTGGGTCATGTAAGCAGTCGATTCTCGGAACGCAATGTTTCAGGCCAAGTCTACACCCGATGCAATCATTTCTGTATCAATACTCCCTTACCCGAAAATTTTAACTGGGTTCTTGCCGGTTGTTGGAAAACGGGTCTCTTGCAATTCATTCATCGGGTGTGTGAGAACGTTCCTCCCGAGATACTCGCGCCTTTTGCGCATTGCATCGACGGCTGGTGGAAAGTAAATGTCAAAAATGTTCCCAATATCCCCACGGACCTCGTTTTGCCGGTATCAAACCATTTTTTTCCTACAACTCGACCGACTGAATATTTTGTCTATTTGACAGTGGATCGAATCTTATATTTTGAAAAGGATGACCGTCGGTTAGAAGAGTGGGAGTGGGGTCGCGTCCAAGCCAACTCGGGTAATATTTTTTGTAAAATTATTGAAAATGAATGGATTACACTGGCGAAACATCAACAAGAGTATTTAAACGGAACTCTTCTAAACATGTAAAAAAAAAAAAAAAAAAAAAAAAAAAAAAAAAAAAATGTATGTATGCATATATAATGAGAGAGAACGAGAGGTTTAAAAAATTTAAAAAATGTTATTCTATGATAGTTGTAAAAATTATACTTTAAAGAATGAAGGGGTTGAAGTCGTGGAAAATGTGTTGAATAACGATGAATTAATTCATCTTAGAGAAATGATGTGGGATTGGCTCAATTTTAAAACCAAACATTTAAAAAATCCCGTTGAAAAAAATAAACCGGATACTTTTGCTTCTTTATTTCAACTGATGCCCAAACATGGAATGTTATTTCAACATTGGGATTTCGGACATAATCCATTATCATGGTTTGTTAGGCAAAACACCAAGATAATTGAAAAATTTCAGTCAATTTGGAATACAAACAATTTATTAACCAGTTTTGATGGAATTAGTGTTTCTCTTCCATGTGAATATACAAACCGAGGTTGGTATACTGATGGTAAGGAATGGTTTCATAGCGATCAATGTTTTAAACGCAATAATTTTGAATGTGTACAAGGTTTAGTAAACATTTATGACGTTTATGAAGGAGATGCAACTTTGAGAGTTTTAAAAGGAAGTCATCAACTACATGGGAAATTTCAAGAAATGTTTCAAATCAAAGAATCGGGAGACTGGCACAAGCTAACTGCAAAAGAAAAAGATTTTTACATTCAAAACTTGGGAAACGCATCAGATATTTGTGTTAAAGCAAAAGCTGGTTCTTTAGTGTTATGGGATAGTCGAACTATTCATCAAGGGAATGAGCCTCAGAAAGATAGAATAAATAGAAGTATTCGGTGTGCCCCTTATGTTTGTATGACTCCAGCTACGCTTGCAAAAAAGTCCCAAATTGAAAAAAGAATTTGTTACTTTGAACAAAGAAGAACTTGCAATCATTGGCCTCACAAAATTAAAGTTTTTCCAATAGTACCTCGAATGTACGGTCAACCCGTTCCTCATGTAGAAAAAGATAATTTAATAGTTACTGATTTGATGAAAGATTTAGTGGGTTACAAATATCTGGTGAGTAACTCCATTTAATAAAAAAAAAAAAAAAAAAAAAAAAAAAAAAAATTTTTTTTTTTTTTTTTTTTTTTTTTTTTTGTTATAATAAAGTCAATTATGAACTTAAATACCTATGGTACCTATTACGGTAAATTTCACAAGTGCGCCGTCTCATCAGTCAGACAAAATGTTTTGATATTCAACTTTGGCACGTCTCCCTATGAGACCTGGTTTATCACTCGCATGTACCCTACCGACAATGTTTTTCTAGATTCTGACAAACCCCTTATCCATGCTTTAAAAGCTTTTTTCAAATCCGACGTTCCTGGTTCTGTTGTATCCAATTCCAAATTTTTATGGACTATTTGTCTTGGAAGTGAGCGAGTCATTTTTCCCGTAGATAAAAGTTTTGATCAGGATACCTTACAGTTTTATGCCACTCCTTACTTTGTAGAAAACGTGGATGTTGTTCGTAAATATTTACAAGGAATGATTGGCCCAGCGTACGATAATGTCTTTTTTTATAAAAATACCGTATTATTTCTTGATAACCAAGATCTACCTTATCCGGGTGGGTTTTATTTTAAACAGTCTGAACCCGCACCCTATTATCGAATTTGTTTCTTATCGAACGAATCCACCGAATACGTGTTAAATTTAGCTGCGGAATGGAAATCTCGACAACGCGTTCAAACTATTACATACTTGACACGAGAAGTGGCTGTGGTTCCCAAATTTATTGACTTTAAACCCATTTCCGAATCTCGATTTACGGATGCCAATATTGCTTCCACCGGCGTCATTCACAAAACACTGAGTTCTCGAAAACCGGAACTTTTAATTCAAGACATTTTGAATTCGTACTATAAAAACTTGACTCGTCAACGGTACGACCTATCGATAGACTTGAGTCATGTAGGTTTGTTGATTGAATGGCCTTTCGTACTCTCGTTCGAAGGATCGAGACCTTCGGATAGACACACTGAAAATAAACAATTTGTAGCCCTGAGTATTGAAGGAGCGCACCCGAGTCGTGTATTGTGCGTCTTCCATCCTTACGAGCGGTACATTGAACATACGAATGTTCCAGCAACTTTATGGACGCCCATTTCCTTTGTCTTGTCCACCTTTGTAACAGATGTCAGCATTCAAAAAGTAATCATAGATACAGTTGTCATAGGTGTCGTCTACCGTGAAACATTTTTCTGTTTGGACCAGCCATTGTTGGAAGGAATACCCTCTAAACAACCGCTTTTAAATTCAAACTATCTCTTATCCACGGCAAGTTTTGACCTCAATGAAGATGTCAACATTCGAAAATTGGATTCTTTTAAATTGAATACTTCCTATACGTTACATCATGCCAGTCTAAAAGGTCTAACCCAAGGTGTCTGGTACTTAACTACATCCAAGGAAACGGATCCCTATCCCAAAAACATTCATTTACCTGCATTGGTGAAAAAGTGGACCAATTTTTTTATGGATGCAATGAAAACTACTTTTGATGTCGATGTAACGGCAGTACGACTAGCCTTGATGCTGTCAAAACATAACTTGTGTTTCAATTTAAATGCAGTAGAGAATCCAAACCAAGTAATTCGGGTAACCGACAATGAAGTCAATTTTTACATGCAAGAGAAAATTGTTGAATTTATTAACAAGGTTCGACTATTTAAAAAGGAGATTGAAAAAAAAAGTCAATGTGCAATTTCGTAAAAAAAAAAAAAAAAAAAAAAAAAAAAAAAAAAAAAAATTTTTTTTTTTTTTTTTTTTTTTTTTTTTTTTTTTTTTGTAAAGGGATGCATTCGAAACCGCTTCATGCCCATATTTTTTTTAATCTGTTTTTGGAAGTCTGTTTTTTTTCGTAAAGGGATGCATTCGAAACTGCCTCATCCCCATATACCAGCCTATACGACCGTGAATTTTCCTTTGATCATCGTGAGATTCGTCTTTATAAAACGGTTGATTGATACTAAACTCCGCTGTACCCTCAGTGGTACCTTGATAAAACTTTAAATACGTCACTTCTTCAAACAAACCTTCCTGAATTAATGTAAAATTAAATAATCTGCGCAACATGCGTACATAATTTCGAAAAAACAATATGTAAGACAGTTTATCGACATCAAATATTTTAGGGACCGCCAATTGTCGCAATATAGTGCTACTTTGACTCTGCCATTTTGTTACAGGATGCGTCTTGCTAAGATTTTGGTTCCCAAACCCTACGACTAAATTACTCGGTACCACCGTTTTGGGTTCTCTATTGTTTACGTCTATTTCATGTTCCGTGGATTCGGGGGATTCCGACTTTGGATCATGATACTCATATTGCAGCCTAAGAGTGTTATTTAAACGTTCGAATTCAGATTTTTTTGTTGCTACCCTCTCCTTCCAAGTCTCTTCAGGCAGTAGTTCAGGCACGTTCGTTTGAGATGCAATGTGCTGGTCTATAGAATTGTCTACTATTTGTGCAACGTCTTTCAGAAAAGTTTCTGTTTCCGACTGCTCCAATTGGTCATCGTCAAAAGGTGTTAAAAAATATATGGTATCACCTTCCTTTATTTTGGTTTGATTGATCAACTGTACTACCTTTTGTCTATAGTGTTCTCGCCAGACACTTGTTTCATATGTATCTTTCGCAGGAAGTTTATTCTCTTGCTGCAGCTTCTCAATTTCCATCCTGTAATAATTATGTAACGCGGTGGGATCCTCTGCTGTCCAGGACTCTGAGTTTGGAATTTCTTCCATAGTCAAAAGACTGTGCAAGAAACCATTCGGTTTCCTTCCAAATACAAAAGTGCTATTAACCAAGTTTTGGAAATCTATTTGTTTCAAATCGTCCATTGCTTTGTTTATGCAAAGCAAGTAAATGTCGTCTCTTCAGCATCTATTGCTTCATTCTCCGTGGATACCTTATAACACCAAATTTATTCAATCTCGCATCACCTTAACCTATCCAGAAAATGTCATCTTTACAGCGCAACTGGTCAAACACATTTCCCAACTCGACATTTATAAAGTGTATCCCTATGCCGAAAAAATGAATTTAATGGATTTGGAGCACGTAGAGTGGACTAAAACACTCATTGTATTGGACAGACACCTACAACTCTTGTTTGCGCCCGACCCCGTCTATCAACTCGTTCGATTGGATCGACGGCTCCATTATCGGGAAGCGATGACTACCATCTTTAACCCCTTTCGTTTCTTGCCTTTTTTCGAAGTGTTTCGGCACCAGTGGCTCGGCGTTTGTTTGCTTTTCTTTTTTTACACGGTGAATTGTTTAATCGGAGCACGTTACACAGGTTATTCTTTGGCTTTATCCAATAAGCCTTTAAAGCCGTCAACAAATCAGGGTCCGTAAATACATGATTTGCCGCATGCGGTATCGGTTGCGTTTCCATGTCACTATATATATCTTTGGCTTCGTAATACGTCTTTCGGGAATAGGCTTCATTCATGAGTGCGGTCAGCAACTGATTTCGATCAAATGCTTCGTACACGCGATTTTCTAAAAATTGTTGGGGAAAACGACGTTGTGTGTAATAATCCAGAATCCAGAAATGAGTCAACCAAAAGCATACAATCAACAAACGATCAATAAACTCCACACATTGAAAACGAATGCGAGGTTTCATCGTGTGGAGAAAAGTGGCTAATACGGCCGGAACATCGCCTTTGGGTTCAAAGGTCATCGCCTCGTGGAGAAGGGCTACATTATTGGAGGTGATGCCGATTAAAACGGGTATAAAATCATTTCCAAACAGAAAAGACACGTCCACGATCCGTTGGAGAGGATACGGTAACAAGGGGGCAACACGGGTAATGGGATAAAATTGTTTATAGCGGTAAATTTGCAACGTTTGAAATTGAGAGAGGCGCAAAAAAGCTAAAATGAAAACATCCTGATCCACACTGAAAACAATGGAATGTCGACACTCGGGAAAAAATTTCGCAACATGAAAAATTTTATGTTCACCTTCGCCGGGTACATTACAACCCGCTAAAACAAAAGTAAACGTGTAGTTGGACAGTTTTAGCATTTTCAACACATAGTTTTGAACGGCCAGCGTCAAAGTATTATTACCAAAGAGCATGTACTGGTAAAAGGATTTACCACCGCCTTTTTTGCCTTGGCGACGCTCGCGTTGGGTAGGCCATTTCATAGGAACGCCTTCTCCATCAAAGGAGAGCAGGACGGTCAGGGGGTGGGAAGCTTGTGGAAAACTGATAAATAAATCTAAGAGACTACGAAACTGATTCCAGGTAGATTTGCAGATTTCATCAAACAAGAGTGTTTCCACAGTTTCTAGACTGTATTCTATAGCAACATATAAAAAACTTTGACCATCGATCAGTAAAGAATCAAAAGAATCGGGCTCGGAGGAAGGAGGACAGACGGGATCAAAGAATTTGCAAAAGTTGTCGATTCCCATAATTCTAAAAGAGAGGGGTGTAGAGATTTAATACTTGATATATTTAAAAAAAAAAAAAAAAAAAAAAAAAAAAAAAAAATTTTTTTTTTTTTTTTTTTTTTTTTAATAGAATAATAAATTTAATTCTCTAAATATATTTCATACTATAAATTTAAAAATAAAATATAAATATTATTATTAAAAAAAAAAAAAAAAAAAAAAAAAAATTTTTTTTTTTTTTTTTTTTTTTTTTTTAATAGTGTAATATATTATATAATAAAGTTATAATAGAATAATAAATTTAATTCTCTAAATATATTTCATATTATAAATTTAAAAATAATTTTTTTTTTTTTTTTTTTTTTTTTTTTTTTAAATAGTGTAATATATTATATAATAAAGTTATAATAGAATAATAAATTTAATTCTCTAAATATATTTCATACTATAAATTTAAAAATAAAATATAACTATCATTATTAAAAAAAAAAAAAAAAAAAAAAAAAAAAAATTTTTTTTTTTTTTTTTTTTTTTTTTTTTTTTTTTAATAATAGTGTAATATATTATATAATAAAGTTATAAAGGAATAATAAATTTAATTCTCTAAATATATTTTATACTATAAATTTAAAAATAAAATATAAATACTATTATTGAAAAAAAAAAAAAAAAAAAAAAAAAAAAAATTTTTTTTTTTTTTTTTTTTTTTTTTTCTACTTGAAAAATTGAAATTTTTGATTTTTCAAGAAAAACCACCACACAGCAAAACATTTTACAATCAGTGACACAATCACCAACACCCAAAAACACCAAGTTTTATATAATGGTTTTGTAACCGGGCATGTCCCTTTAGAGGTAACGGTTGGATGGACTACAGCTACAGGTTTTTTACTGTTGGGTGGTGAGACTGATACAATAACATTTTGCAGTGTTTGATATCTATAATCCCTCTGTTCGACATTGGGCGCAGCGGGTTCATCAATATTTGTCAGAATATCCGCCACTTTTCCTTGTTCTCGAACCAATCTACCCAATACGTTTGTATTTAATACAGGAGCTAGAGCCCCTTTGCCTGTTAGGTGAGGACGACCGTTTTCTTCTGGTACGATGACCTTTTTATCATTTGTTGCCGCATAGCGTGTTAAAATCCTATCTGCTATGACTCTGTCTGTTCCGTCCAATTTTCGTTCGGGAAGATAATATTCATTGTTAAATGCATCTTTAGGGTAGAATCCAACATTATTTTTATCTTTTGCATATTGTTCCTTGAGGATAAAGTCTGCTTGAAAATTATCAGTTGTAATAATTTTGGGGTAGAATTCATTAAATCTTTATCTTTTGCATATCGAGTGGGTATGGTATGTTGATTATCGGGATCTATGGGGCCCATGTAAATTTCAGCACCATTTTTTGTCGGAAACACAGTTTGAGATCCGCTTGTAGCAGCGTAATACATGCATCCATCCAATTTTTTAGCAAACGTGTTATCGGGGGGATAAAATTCATCCCCATTTGCTTTTTTGGCGTAATATTGATGACCATCTCTACCATAACCTATAATATATTTATTGTTCTGTATCGGATATTCATCGTCCCTCGTACCACTCACCTTTTTATAGATGGGTTTCCCAAGAGCACTAATAGGTAACACAATTACACCGTCTTTCTTTATGTATCCGAGTGCATCGTTCATAAATTCATTACCATCTTTATCTACAGGATAGTACTCTTGATCGTGTTTGTTTTTAGCATATCGATTATGTTGGATGAGTTGGTTCCCGTCACTATCCTTTTCGTAAACCTCATTATTTTGTGAATCCTTTTGATAAGACATTTGTACTTGTTTTATGCTTAAAAAAAAAAAAAAAAAAAAAAAAAAAAAAAAAAAAAAATTTTTTTTTTTTTTTTTTTTTTTTTTTTTTAATTAAGTTACATACATGTGGACCGTATACCTGCTTCTTTTTTTCACTCTCTATTTTATCCATTGTTATATGGCTCGAAATTTCTTGACCTATTACATGGCCAAACCCTTTCCTTTCCATCTCAACCTGGTTCGTTGGAACCAAGATGTCCGACTCTTGCTTGATTCACTGGATTGAACACCTGTTGTTTGGCCTCCCTGCGTCGACCACCTCCTTACCCGATCCTCCCGATGTTTTGAAAAATCTTTTGTTGCGCATGGAAGCTGAAAACATTCCGTGGTCCCATATCCTTTTTCATGGGGGATTCACCGCTTTTCCTTATCAAATACATGGGGATTTGAATTGCTTGACGGATCATCTCGAAAAACAATGGCTTCTACAAATACCTTCGCATGCACCCCTCCAAACGAGGGCCGTTACCAAATTTTGGAATGAACTCCAACTGCTGTTAGCTAAACGCGATCAAATACCTCCTCCTGTGTTACCGGCACCCCCTTTACGGGACGATGCCATTCTCCAGGATATGCTAGAACCTGGTTATCGGGGCCCGTATACATTCCAATCCGCCACTTTTTGGGGAGAGGTGGCGCATCGGCTTCTGCAACTTCGGCGTCCAGAAACCGTCTCCCCTTTACCTCCGGCTTCCTCCGAGTCCCTGAAACGCGTTTATCAACTTTACGACATGACTTGTGTCGCTCGCGGTCAGTATTGGGATCCTTTAACGATGGTCTTGGTCCATCATGCCGAGTATGTGAATGCAGCTCATTGGCAAACTCCCAAGACACTGGAAGCGTTCATGTGGGATCGTCCTACGCATCCCTTGACCCGATCCATTCAAACCCTCTTAAAACAAACGGTGGAGGACGTGTTACACGGGGAAAAACCAGCCGCTTTTCTCAATCCGTGTCCACGGCTAGATGCATTATTATACAATATTCGCGTGGTGCATGAATCGGTTCAACAAGTGCCGCACGACAATGCGCCACCCAAACTCATTGATATTTTTCAACGGTTACTCGCTCTCAGTTATCGGGACGGGTTGTGGGAGAAGGTGGTTCCCGTGATAGAGCCCACCCACACGTTTATTGGTACCAGTCTTTTATATTTAACGGAACAAGTACGCATTGCCGAAAGAGAACGGCGTCTTTTATGGAAACAAATTATCCAGCATGACGCAGCATCTGATTTCCAGCATGACGCAGCATCTGATCCACAGCCGCCACAGCACATTTGCTCGGCCTACCTTTATGCCAGCGACAAGCCTCGTGCGTCTTCTGGAGGGCGGGCATGCCAAACGTTTCAATGTTAATTATATGAGGTATACCCGCATCTTTTAACACTTGGGGTTGATAACAGGCCCCTTTATAGCCAAACACCACATGAGGAATGTAAGAAGAAAGGTATCGGTAACGCACTTGTAAAAAAGCCAGCACTTCAGAGTAGGGTGTACCGCCTTCGGTGATGACGATCACATCCGGTCGAGCGTGTGGATAGAGTCGCCGCATTTTGGAATAATTGAGGGGACTTACAATATGAAAGTGAGCGCGAAACCCGAAAACGTCTTGATAAGCCAATTCTAAAGGAAGGTAAAGGTTACCTAAAACCACACCTTGGGTATGAACGAAAGCTTGAACCATCTTTGCTAGTAATAAAGATGAAAGGTATTGGGTATTCCACAATCCTCCTTGCTTTCGTATTAGTGGTGGTGGTCATAAGCAGCGGCTTGCTCGGTTTTCTATGCTATCATACGTACACAAACCCAGCTGAAACATATGAAAATGGCCTTTGGAAAACGAAAAAGAAACTAATTCTTTTGGCTCCCACCATCCTGAATCTCTTGAGCGCAGCCGTGTTGGGTGTTTTGATAATGACGAACTAAAAGCAAGTAATAGGAATGCATTTAAAAATGATATTATCCACTATCTTGCTCGTACTCATCGTGGTAGGATTTATACACCACGGTTACACCACATATGTGATCCATAACGACAGCTCAATTCAAGCTAAAGGTGATGTGTTGAAGAATCATGGTTGGCTGGTGTATGGACTAATGGGTATACATTTGTTACAATTTGTGACGGCCGGCCTCATGGTATACAAGAGTTGAAAAAGAAGAGTGATTGTACACTAAATAAATAGTTCAAAAAAAAAAAAAAAAAAAAAAAAAAAAAAAAAAAAAAATTTTTTTTTTTTTTTTTTTTTTTTTTTTTTTTTTTAATATAAAAATTTTTTATAGTAAAGTTAAGTAAAATATTTTTGTTCAACAGATGTAAAGATAAAATATTTATATTATAATATATATTTAAAAAAAAAAAAAAAAAAAAAAAAAAAATTTTTTTTTTTTTTTTTTTTTTTTAGTAAAGTTAAGTAAAATATTTTTGTTCAACAGATGTAAAGATAAAATATTTATATTATAAAATATATTGAAATATCTATTAAAAAAAAAAAAAAAAAAAAAAAAAAAAAAAATTTTTTTTTTTTTTTTTTTTTTTTTTAATAGTAAAGTTAAGTAAAATATTTTTGTTCAACAGATGTAAAGATAAAATAGTTATATTATAAAATATATTTAAACATCTAAAAAAAAAAAAAAAAAAAAAAAATTTTTTTTTTTTTTTTTTTTTTTCTACGAGTGTTTTAAATGAACATCTAATATACGATAACTACCCCTTCGGTTCAGTATTCCCAAGTATTCAGCCATCTTTTTTAGAGCTTCCTCAGCCAACCTATTGCTTTTCTTAATATCCATACAACCATTTATTGTTAAAAATTCTTCAATTTTTTCTGATTGAAAGTCAAGATATATATAAGCTTTCTTTTTATTTTTTTCCTCTAAAAACTTTAAGGCATCAAACTTTTCTTTACTTCTCTTACTCCGAAATGAAGGACTCGCATGCCATCTTTTTTTAGCAATTGATCCATCATTCAAATTTCGTTCTTCAAAAGTTAACGTTTCAGAAGTTGACGCTTGACAAAATATATTGTCTTGATAATTGATATTGATTGGTGATTCATTCTCTTCACAGATAATATCCTCTGGGTGCTGTTGAGGAACCGTGGCAATCGTTTGCGTACATTTGCTTATATTTTGTCTGGGGCAAGAATTTTTTGCAGTTCCTGCCTTGTGCGTTCGATATTTCTGCATAAACTGATCAAAGTCTTGAGTACTATATTTTTTAAATATAGTTTTAGCTTTCTCACGTACACTTGTACTCAAATTAGGTATCGAACCCACATTGTTAAAATACGAGTTGAATATATCTCCATGTTGACTTTGCAACACATTCATAAGAGAAACATCCAGATTATTCATCATCTTATTTTGCGACATGGACATTTTGCACATGATTCATCAAAAGGCATTCAGGCGTATTACTAGTTCAGAAATAATAAATGGGAACCCTTTTCAATTTTCGGTAACATTTGAAGACAACACTACTGTAGTTTGTAAGGATAATGTCAGTCTTCGAATGTGGGCAGCCCTCATTCAAAATTTAAATTATACACCCATTGTGGGGAATACGGAACACTGTATCCAAAAACCTTTGGGTTTTTTTAATTTATTGGGGTTTCGTGCAGGAGATGCCATTTTGTTTCAAGATGCCAAAGAAGTGGAAGAACCTATTTTATTTTCATAGCCATAATGAATTCATCCATTTGACGACAGGCAAAGCGACATTTGAGATATTTGAAAATGGATATGGCTAACAAAGCCATAAATATAACGAGTGTTAATACAATAAAATGATTTCGAAAACATACATTGGCTTTAGATTCAAACGTCAAAATAACAATGGAGTAGAGTAATCCACCCGCTAACATCATAAGGGCAAAGGGCTCCAATTGACTGACTTTTACCATGTTTAAGAATTAGATTTACAGTCACGCAGAACTGTCTGTGTACTTGATTGTAAAATCCGTCTTTTAGAAGTGAAACATTACTTTTTCAAAGATTACTTTTAGCAACACACAGTTGTTGGTGGACATGATTCCAAAATTCATCATGCAGGGCTAAAGAATTGTCTAGATCGCCTGCAAATGATTCGTAATTTGGAAACAGCTGAGCAAAACTATGTATACTCTTTTGCATGTTTGTTAAAGGGTGTTCACGCAGCCAACTGTGAATTTTTTTCCAAGCATCTGCCCACGTAGGAAACATTTTATTTATATGATGGGAGACAATGCTCACTTTGTCGTCTCCAACCACAGTTTGAAGAAATTTTACAACATTCGTATACACTGCATGAGCAATAATTTCTGAACTCATCTTACTTTATTAACCTCAATAAAGATGATTCAAAAAGTAAATGCAATTTTAAAACACGTGTGGCCAGTGATGCTTCGTATTATGAGTGCAGCCACAATATCTATAATTGGAGGTTTAATGGGTGGTTGGGTAAAGAAATGGATTGACCGATATTACAATATCAACGTTAAAATACAGTAAAAAAAAAAAAAAAAAAAAAAAAAAAAAAAAAAAAAAAAATTAAATTTTTTTTTTTTTTTTTTTTTTTTTTTTTTTTTTTTTTTTTTTTTTTTTTTAGTGTATATATAAGATATAAAATATAAGATTGTTTATTTCACCTTGTTTTCTCCTGATGGCTTTCATTTTACCGCACGAAATGAAAAATATACTTAAACTATTCGATTCGGAATCTTCTAGTTTTGAAGCAGAAAGCGAGCCTTTTCCTTTTTTTGATTTACCCGACTTAGTCATCTATAAGATAGTTAAAGAATATGTTCCAATTTTAGATAAAGTGGGTACATTGTCTCACATACGGGACTTTCATCCTTACCTAGAATTAACTAGCCCGAAGTTTCAACGAGCTCTTGAATTGTTCCAGTTGGTAGGTTCCATAAAATCCGGATGGTATATGGAGTGTGGAAAATTACCTACACTTTATCATTTTTCCGTCAACTACATTGATTTGAATGTTACACTTCATATTTTCGATATACAAAGAAAAAATTGCAAACTAGCTAAGCAATATAAAAAATCGCCACAAAAGCGTTCTGTTATTTTCGAAAAATTCATGAAATTTAAAAATTCCCCACTATTAAATTTTGTGAAAGAAAATGAATTTTTTGTGTACATGTTTAAACATCAATATTATATCATCTATTTTTGGATTTTTCGACCTCAAAAAATGTTGCGCTGTTCAATGAACTATCGACTCTATCGACTGAGAAATAATACGTGTTCTATGTTGTTTAAGGAGGAGTATCGCCAAACTCGTAGGCTTACAGTCATACTGGAGGAAGATTTTACTGTTGAAGTACATTGTCAGCTTTCCATTGGCAGCTTTCCTTATAAACGTTTTTTTACAACGTTAAGGCCTTTGAATTTTCAGCCATGTGCTGAAAAACATTCCTATGAATTTGACCACAAATTATGGGAATGCCAATCATGCAAACGGGGATCAAATTATGTCCACCCAGTTGTTAGACAGACATTTCTTGATTTCGATAAAGATGATATTTCAGAAGTGACTACGTTATTTTATGTTAAGGATGAGTGGTGGAAAAACTATTTTGATGCTTAATTTTTAAAAATAAGGTAATGAATAGTTTCGATACTGATACTTTAACTAAAATTAATGAGAATACATCTTGTGACTTACCCAGTACCCATACACCTTTTTCGCGAAATACACTTGGACATTGGGATTATACGGATGCACCTACTTCACAAGAAGAAGTTTGCAAGGACTGGATTTTTGATCCCATCTCTCGACGCACTGTAAATATTAATCCTTCTTTTAGAAATAAAAAACGAAAAGAAGAATTTGACCCTCTGAAATTTCTAATGGATAAAAAGTTGAATCAAGATTGTTATTCTTTAGAGTTTAGTCCAAATGAAGATGTAGAAGAGGAGATAGCTTTAATAAATTCTTCTTCAGACAAAAAACGATTAAATCTGCTAGCTGACGGAGTTTTAAGGAAAATAGCAGAACATTTAGAAAATTTAAAAAGAATTTATAATTATCGAATTTTAGAAGTTCATTATGAAAAAATACATTGTAATGTTGAGTAAGATTAAGAATATGGATCATGAGGAAAAATTAATAATGGAAAGTTTATTAAAGGTTGATAATTTGATATTTATAAAGTTTTTCAGCACGTCAGTCGTTAATGAAAATTTTACCTCTGACATTCGTGAATACACTAAAGGATTGTTTCAAACATATTCAAGTGGTAATAAAGATTTCGACAGTTTTATCATAAAAGTACATCAATCGATGAATAATGAATGTTTTGAAGAGATGAATTCAAACACCAAATCTAATGTTTCCACTCAAACTGCTCGAGATGCTTCCACTCAAACTTGTTCAGAAGAATGGGGTGATACTTTCATTTCAAATACCATGACACACAGCATAATTGATACAAATATTAGTAGAAGAAAAAGATGTAAAGAAGTATTTGATACTTTGACATTTCTAAAGAATAGGAAAAAAAGCGAAGATTATTATATTTTAGAATTTCAATCGGATGATGATGTAGAAGAAGAAATGATTGAAAAAAATTTTTCCTTGTCTAAGAAAAATTTGGATGTATTCAGCAATGCAGATTTAAGACGGATATCTGAACATGTCGAAACACTGAACAAAATGTATAATTATCAGATATTAAATGTTTGCAAAGATAAAATGTAAAAAAAAAAAAAAAAAAAAAAAAAAAAAAAAAAAAAAAAAAAAAAATAATATTTTTTTTTTTTTTTTTTTTTTTAATGTTCGTAATCAATTTGCAACATTCGATAATCATACATTTGATTCAACAATTCCACATGTTCAGCAATTTTTCTCAAAACCCCATCGGCGAGTAAACTCATTTTTTTCTTTTCCGTCGTTTCCAAAGTAGAGAGCACTTCTTGGACAGTCTCGTCGGTTTGCAACTTGAAAGAAAACACTTCATCACTTTTCTTTTTCTGTACTAAAAAATCGACTACATTAAATGATGGAGTACGTCTTCTTTTACGGAAGGGAGGTAGGACAGACACTCTACGAGGGGGATTCCAATTATAAACTTTGTCCATTTCCACGGAAGGTAGGTCCTGATTGGGTTCTATTGGATCGGGTGTTTGTGTACATGCTCCGTGTTTCCGTTTTTCTTTTTTGGCTTTACACGCCTCTTGAAATTTTTTCACAAATTCTTCAAAAGTCTCGGTTTTATTGTACTCTTTAAATATATCTTTAGCCTTTTGCGCGAGTTCAGGGTTAGGATGGGATTCGGGCGGGTTGAGATCGATAAAATAATAACTAAACGCATCCTTGTTGGCAGACAGTAATATTTTAGCAATTTCCTCATAAGCATACAATTCATCCTCGTCCATTGTCTTACTTTGCCCTATACAAACAAGATGCAAACTCTTCAAGAATTATTCCATTTTATTTTGCATCAGGATCGTAGCATTGTCTTTGGCAATTTAGGCCGCTACCCTCAACGTTTATTTGAAACTCTCGTATCGATCCCTTCCATCCGTGTGGTTTTCGTTTCAACGGGTTGCACAGTTTCTTCCAAAGACAATCGCACTCGTATTCAACCATTCAGCGACCCTATTGAACAATGTGATTTAGTCATTTATCTGGAACCCCCCACCAACCAGTTGATTCAAAAACCTGCACTCGCGTCACGTGCTGTCGTATTTACGTCCCATTTTACATTTAAAACACCCAACGGAGAACGATGGATCGACATTTGTTACTTTCACGGTATGAATGCTACCGGCACCCGAGAACTGCTGTTGAAGCAAGATTTTCCGATTCAAACTCGAAACATTGGTTTAGTGGAACGAGATCATACCAATGTGTTGACGCTCTCGACACGAATTGATACGGCGACTGCACCCTCTCCCAACACGTATGTCATTATAGATTTGACTCAGTTTAACAAAGATTGTTTACCCATGTACCGGGCTTTTTGGGACGCCTTTGACTATATGTTGGAGCATCAAGCCTCCATCTATCGGTGGGTGACCTGTTTTTCGGATCACGGTCGTCAAGCGTTTCTTCGATTTACCCAAAGAGTCTTGGATACTCTTTTTTGTCGAACCTTTGAGCATGGCAACGTGACCGATCCCCACGACATTTTGCCCTTGCTACCGTTTTACTCGTCGGGAACCATTGATAAAACATTTGATGTAAAGGTATCCGATTTTGGAGGAATTAAAATTGTGGCACCCTCTACCCTCGAAGAAGCTTGCAAAGCGGCAGCCATGTATGACGTTTTACCACTCGTCAAAAATGTTTTTTGGATTCAGGATTAAACAAGATGTACAATTCGCCCGAATCACTGAGATCTTTAGCTGAAGCTGTTTTAAATTACAATTTTCCAGAGGCTATGGAAAGCCCCCCCAAATCCCGGCGAAAGCGAGGCCGACCTCGAAAACATCCGCGTCCCGGCCCGGTTAAAATGGACAGAAACATTCAACGGTGTCCTCGGCCGACTCCTCCTGAACGGAGGGTGGGGAGTGGAAGAACGCCCGTTCGAACCCGTTCCAAGGGTCCGGTTGGCACACCCAAGAGCTTACCCAAGAAAACACGGAAACCTCGAAAACTTTTTGTTCAATCCCCTCCTCGGAGCCGATCCGCCTCCAGCCATTCTGTGAGCTCCGTGAAAAGCGGTGCTTCCGTCATTCTTTATCCAAGATCCACAAGTCTCACAAGAAGAGGATCGAGAAGTCCTACAAGAAGAGGATCGAGAAGTCCTACAAGAAGAGGATCGAGAAGTCCTACAAGAAGAGGATCGAGAAGTCCTACAAGAAGAGGATCGAGAAGTCCTACAAGAAGAGGATCGAGAAGTACATCGAGAAGTCCTACTAGAAGAGGATCGAGAAGTACATCGAGAAGTCCTACTAGAAGAGGATCGAGAAGTACATCGAGAAGTCCTACAAGAAGAGGATCGAAATGTTTTACAGGAAGACGATCGAAAAGTCCTGCACGAAGACGATCGAAAAGTCCTGCACGAAGCCCATCGAAAAGTCCTGCACGAAGCCCATCGAAAAGTCCTGCACGAAGACGATCGAAAAGTCCTGCACGAAGCCCATCGAAAATTCCTGCACGAAGACGATCGAAAAGTCCTGCACGAAGCCCATCGAAAAGTCCTGCTCGAAGCCCATCGAAAAGTCCTGCTCGAAGCCCATCGAAAAGTCCTGCTCGAAGCCCATCGAAAAGTCCTGCTCGAAGCCCATCGAAAAGTCCTGCTCGAAGCCCATCGAAAAGTCCTGCACGAAGCGGGTCCAAAAGTTCAGAAAGTTTCAAGTCCATTTCCACGTCATACGCTTCTACTCCGAACCAGTCCAGTTCAAAAAGTTCCTGTAACGATTCCAAATGTTCCAAACGAAATAGCCCAAAACAATTTAGCACGAGTCCAATACCTGGACCTAGCGGAATGCAAACAAGTACACCCATCAGTCATTCCAATCGAAATAGCCCAAAACAATTTAGCATGAGTCCAATATCTGGACCTAGCGGAATGCAAACAAGTACACCCATCAGTCAAACACCTAACCCTAGCCAAAGCAAAAAGTCGGGAAATAGAAGTAGTTTAGGAGGTAAACGGGTTACAGCTAGAGGAGGAGGTGGAGGAAATAGAAGTGGTGGAAATGGAGGTGGTAGAGGGGGTGGAAATGGAAGTGGTGGGAATAGAGGTCGTAGAGGTGGAGGAAATGGAAGTGGTGGGAATGGAGGTCGCAGAAGTGGAGGTCGTAGAGGTGGAGGTGGTAGAGGTGGTAGAAGTCGTAGTACGAGTCCAAGCCCAAGTCCCAACCAAAATTCCGGCCAAGGAATAAGTAATCCCTTTCTAAAGAGAATAGCCCCAAATATATTAGAATATGAAAACCCCCCAATAAAAATACAATTTAAAAATAAGGATGGTAATTTTAGGACAAAGAAACTTCCCAATAAATTGTGTAGTCTAATGACTAGTCATTGTAATAAAAGACATCCTTTGCGAAGGGATTCTGTTGAAAGACATTTAAAAATTCTTTTTAAACAAAAACGATAAAAAAAAAAAAAAAAAAAAAAAAAAAAAAAAAAATTTTTTTTTTTTTTTTTTTTTTTTTTTTTTTAATAATATAGATATTTAAATATATTTTATAATATAAGTATTTTATCTTTACATCTGTTGAACAAAAATATTTTACTTAATTTTATTATTTAGAAAAAAAAAAAAAAAAAAAAAATTTTTTTTTTTTTTTTTTTTTTTTTTTTTTTTTTTATAATGATGTAGATATTTAAATATATTTTATAATATAAGTATTTTATCTTTACATCTGTTGAACAAAAATATTTTACTTAATTTTATTATAATTA
>OZ025299.1:257375136-257470136 GCA_964019185.1 Maratus speculifer | reverse complement strand
CCAGTAGGTGTGATTTTTTTCCCTTCTCCCGGATCCTCCTCGTCACTTGAAGTGGAAAATTTATAATACACAAAATCTAAAGGTGGATATATTTCATATTCCTTTCCTTCCTGCACTTTATCTTCATAAAATTTTACGAGATCCCCTTCAGGAATATCGCTTTTATCGAAAAGATTTTTAGCTACTTTTGCTTTAGACATTTCTTTTTGAAATTGGGTGATGTTGGCCAAATTTCGTATCACAGCTGCTTTATTGGCCACGTCTACTTTAAATCGCTTAGCGGGTGGTTCCGAGGAAGTTTCTTCCATCTCTATTCTTGGTTTAATTCATTTTGTCTGGACTGAGATCTTTGACTAAACTAATGCTTTGAACGATTTTTTCACAAATGTGTAATAATATTTGGTCCGTCTTGTCGGGTTGTCGGTAAGGTTTAGCATAGATTCGAACATCATAAGATGAATCCATATTGGTATGGACTTGGTCATCCACACCCATCAAAAAAATATCTTCTTCGTACATTTGGCGGATATGCGTTCCAGCTTTTGAATAGCCATACACCTGATGAGCTATTTTGGCTTCGGAACGTGCAAAAATCTTATAAGCGTACAAAGTTATGGAAGGTAAAAAGCTATTTACGATTCGGTGCACATAGGGATCGTCCCCCAAACTCCATAAAACAATATCCACATCCATGCAACGTAACATTTGTATCATAAAATCGACATGGGGACGCACATGAAACGTGTCCTGTTCAAAGACGCCCAATGTCTCATCCATGTCCAAAACCACCACAATCATTTCTTGCATTAACAAAGCATGAGTCGTGTGGATCGTGTGAAAAGCATTATTCGTCATGTTAAAAAACAATATCCAGATTATTCTTTAACTGAATGTATATTTCATATTAATAAACCCTGTTTAACCCTGCTGAACAACTTTAATACGGAACGTTTTCATTGTTTGTTTGCCAATCGTGCAGCCATTTGGAAATCTTACACCCTGAACCAATCGTGTGATCTTCCAGATCATGTTTATGATATGATAGTATTGAATCGTTGGTTAGGGGATGAATACGTCCTGCCGTTTGCCAGTCAGTTTCGCGAATCATCGGGTTATACCGTAGCCATGTTTCGACAAGATGTCGAATTGTATCCACCCATTGTGATTGATAAAGGATCGTTTAAAACAATGACTTTTGCCATGATT
Source organism: Maratus speculifer (assembly GCA_964019185.1). Lineage (NCBI taxonomy): Eukaryota > Metazoa > Arthropoda > Arachnida > Araneae > Salticidae > Maratus > Maratus speculifer. The sequence goes on along the minus strand of OZ025299.1, from coordinate 257,468,930 downwards.
GTTCTCTATGTGGCCGTTTGCTTTAAAATGGGGGGTGTCACCCCCGATATTAAACAATTTTCTTTCGCCTATACCAAAGAACATCCCGTTCTATGTGATATGGGTGGGTTGAATGCCGAGAAAAAGGAATTGGTAGATGGAAAAGAACGTTTCGATAAGAAAAAATGGTCTAAATTTTTGTACAAGAAAAAAATTATAAACATTACGCGATTTTTAAAGGGATATTATCCCAAATATTTTCAAAAAAAGAAACCCGGGACCCGTTGCATTTTATACGATGACGATCGCTTACCTTTTGATGATGAAACCCATTCCCTCGTCTGTCAAAATGGATATTTTATAAATATATTGCAAAACTTTAAGCATTTGATGCCCGACCTTCAGATTCAAAACAATCTTATACAGCAATGGATTGAGATGGCACAACCGGTTAGAGGCTCTCCCTCTTAAGGAGAAATATTTATTAAACCACAAGTCAGTTTGAACATAATATTCAATGTACACACATTAGTTTATTGGATTCCAATTTGCGTCGATCCTCTTCACTGTACAAATGATTAGCAATAATTAAATATTTCTGACAGGAAAATGTCATTACTTTTTCAAAAATGTCAAAAACTTGCTTCATGTGTCGTTTCACCGTTAGAGGAAACACTTCGGGTATCTTACCTTTTACTTCGTAGATGTACTTATTTAAAAAACATAACAAATCATCGCCACTCTGAGGATATTTTTGATATTTTTCACAATATCTTTTAAACAGTCTCACATAAGAATGTCTCTTGACATTGTACTTTCCAATACAATCTTGCCAATGTTTGTGCTTGACGGGACACGTCACATAAGGATGGCATGTTTTAAGATTGATTTGAACGTGGGATAGAAATTGATCATCCGCTTCATCGTTCTCATCGTATAAACTCACATTTTGTTTTGGTATTTCTTGCAAATTAGCATACAGTCTAAGATTTTTGGATCGTCTCATACCATAAATATTTAACACCGTCTCCAAATTTAACTGGGCTAAAAATGGAAAGGAATGGCTAGATGTAAAGGGTTTCGAGACTCTGTACAAAATGAGGTTTAAGGCATTTTCCGCAGATTGGATTTCTTCGTGTTGATAATAATGGGATAAAATGGAAAAGATTGACAACTTGTCATAATACAGTGTATGCCACAACTGCCAGAAAGGCATCCTGGTAGGAAAGGTGTAGTTTTCTTCATAGACGTCTCGATAAAATTCCAAAAACACACCCGATATAAAATCTCTTCTCAATACATTTTTCCTGCTGTTGGGAAAGGCTTTAGGACAGACATGGGCAATGTACCAAAAGCAACAGTTTAAAGAGTCGACAATAGGTGGATCCAACTGGGGCGACAGTGTTATGAAATAGGTATCCTGCTGACCTAAAAATTGAATTTCCTCAAAAAGAATTTCTTTCTTTTCTTGAAATCGATTCACAGCTATAATGTATAAAAATATCATGTGCCACAGCACTGGTTTTCCAGGTAAGGTGTTTTGAAAAAAGGTGGACAAAACGTAATTGTTATGTTTGATCATAGCGGATACATCTATCGAGTCATTATGTAAAATATACACACCTTGCAAAGGATCTCGAGTGAAAGGAGAAGCTATATCGGCTCCTTTCGAAATATCGGGTTGGGAGGACAGGTTTTTTTTGAGAGTTTGATAGGTTTTTTGATAGTCCATGATAAAAGGTTCCACTTGTCGAACGATTCTCTGGATATGCTCATCCGATTCTAGCAGTTTAAAGGGATTCCGTAGCGTTTTCTTGTCGAACCACACATCATCATTGCACATTTTGACGGGAATGCAAGCCAACTGACACTTTTCGTATAAAATGTCACATGTCAAATAGGCACAATCTAACGGTTCCTCTGTTTCTTTTTTCGGAACCTTGTGACAGAGCAACGTACTTTGGGGAGTCTGCTCAAAACAGTTCAAGGAATAGGTATCTGTCTGAGGATCAAACAAAGTCAAAATTTCAGACATTTTTCTTTGAAAATCTCTTTTGGCTTCGTTAGACGAATGGTCTCTCACATACTGGATGCATCCTGTGACGTCTCGCTTCACATAAAAAGGATGGATAGTCAGTTGATTTTCAACAGAATGTTCGCCTAAAATACGAGTAATGACTGAACAGACCTTCTTTTTCAATTGTGCTTTTTCCACGTTACCGGAATTTAACATCTTTAAAACAGTAGCTTTAAAAGAATCATCTTTCATAATATCCTCATAATGAAGGGTATCAAAATTGATGTCTGGCCGCACACGAGCAATGAAGACTCCGTTAATGTAAATATGTTGTGGAATTTTATCAAATACATCGGTAAACTGTAAATTCATATTTTCTTTTTCACCAATGTAATTCAAATATACTTCAGTTATTTGAATGGAACGAGTCTTTAAGGTGGAACGGCATTGATCCACATCACTCTGAAGAATTTCCCCATCGGTGAATATGTACAATGTTGTGGGAGTATCGCTGGGTAAACGTTTAAAAAAGACCTGAGGCTTCGTGCCCCCCATTCCTGAAAAATCCATAAGATTTTCGTCGATAACATCAAAAGTTTGATCAGAATAAACATCGCTATGCCATAGAATCACACGAATGGGTGGTTTCAGAGAGGATAAAACACTGTACACATCCTTTTTATAATGCCAAACATAATCAATAGATCCACTGACATCTATTGCAGCAACAATCATCTTGAAGATAGTGATGTGATATTTGATAATTTGTTTATTATATATAAGCCGAAAAAAAAAAAAAAAAAAAAAAAAAAAAAAAAAAATTTTTTTTTTTTTTTTTTTTTTTTTTTTTATATATCTTTACATATGCTATGTTGTGAAATATGTTTGAGACTATTATAAAATATATTACAACTATTAAAAAAAAAAAAAAAAAAAAAAAAAAAAATTTTTTTTTTTTTTTTTTTTTTTTTTTTTTTTTTTTAATACGTATATATATCCTTTATAAGACAGATAGTGTTCACATGGTCTTGTTAACTCAACATGTCAAACATGTCTCGTGACTTTAATGTATCTTTTCAAAAACATTTCATTTCCACTCCAACATATTTTTACAATTTATTGGAAAGAGAATTAAAATTTCCTTTAAAGAAAATTAATTGTTTCAAGACTTGGAGTAAGCCACACTTAGTCACAGCTTATGGAGATAATTGTGACAAAACATATTTGTATTCTGGGACAAAAAGAAAAGTATTACTTTGGACTAAAACGTTATTGCATGTGAAGGATTTGGTAGAAAAGAGAACAGGATTCAATTATAATTTTTGTCTTGTAAATAAATATCGAAATGGGTATGAGCATGGAAGCATCGAGAGACCTACAGATGATGATTTGGATTTGGTAGAGACTCATCCCATAGCTTATGTTAGTTTAGGTGAAACAAGAACAATTATTTTTACAAAAAGTGGTTGTAGTAATATTATATTCAATTTAAATAGTGGAAGTTTGTTGGTAGTGCATTTACAAATGAATCAGAATTGGTTGCATGAAATACCGAAAGAACCTGAAAAAAAGGAACCTTTCATCATTTTAAAATTTATGTTCCATTCAAAGTAGAAAAAAAAAAAAAAAAAAAAAAAAAAATTGTAATTTAAGAAATTACAAAAACCATTTGAAAAAAAATATATTTTTTTTTTTTTTTTTTTTTTTTTTTTTTTTAATAATACATATCCTTGCATTTTAAGACGTTTCTTTAAACGACGTTTTTCTTTGGCTTCAGCTTTTTCCATATCTGATAATTTTTTTCTAACCATTTTTAAATATGTTAGTTTCTTCTTTATTACAGTGATTTTAAACATTTCAATTTACTAAACAAATATTTTTTTTTCAAAAAGTAAAGAATTTAATTTAAATTCAAAAGTGACCACGGACAGGTGTCAATTCTCGACCGAAAACAACAACCATTTTTTCCAAATGGTTAAAAAAAAAAAAAAAAAAAAAAAAAAAAAAAAAAAATTTTTTTTTTTTTTTTTTTTTTTAATTTATCTTATCTCTATTATAACTTGATTATAAAATATATTACACTACTACTACTACAAAAAAAAAAAAAAAAAAAAAAAAAAATTTTTTTTTTTTTTTTTTTTTTCTAATATATTTTATCTCTATTATAACTTGATTATAAAATATATTACACTACTACAAAAAAAAAAAAAAAAAAAAAAAAAAAAATTTTTTTTTTTTTTTTTTTTTTTTTTTTTTTCTAATATATTTTATCTCTATTATAACTTGATTATAAAATATATTACACTACTACAAAAAAAAAAAAAAAAAAAAAAAAAAAAAAAAATTTTTTTTTTTTTTTTTTTTTTTAAGTCCTTTATAAGGCTGTGAATTCTCAATCTCTTTCACTCGACTTTCTTCCTCTGCTATGCTTGTGCCTGCCCGCTGGATTCCCTTTGACAAATTTACAACTGCGACTCTAGATATACAGGGAAGTCTTTCAATGTGTTGGATTTTGTTACCTACTCTTCTTGTCTTGTAGCATGTTGAAACGGACTTATATAGAATCCATTCTACATTACAAAGAAACTACCCATACCTGTGAGCCCCTGCAACATTTTGCACAAAGATTGGCTGAAGAGAAACGTCGAAAACGCAATGATGGATCCCTACGCCTGCCTCCCATTCTTTCCAAATCATCTCATGTACCACCTCCCCACCGAGAAAAGTCGAGTAGACCTATTCTCTCCAAAAAGAAACCTACGATTACTGTGAGCAAGTGTATGCAACTCCTCGGGCAAAGGATCGCTCGAGAGCAGTGTGTCACCTCGAAACCTACCTCTGTCGAGCTTCCTGTGACACATGCCGATCCACCCGTTGTTTCGGAACCGCGGCAAATTTTTTATACGCATCATCGAATTGTGGCCGTCCTCGCCACTGGAACTCATGGATACACACTTTCGAATGCTGTACAAAGTATCAGTGCAGAAGGAGGATTGGATAAAATGGTTAAAGATGTGGAAGTTATGAAAATCCGACTGCTTTATTGTTTTGATGAAGATACTTTTGAAAAATGGAACTCTTTGTCAAAACATTCCAACAGTTTAGTCCAGAAACTGTGTGTCAAGAAAATGAGGCCATTCCCGAGGATCCGCTGCATATTTTGCAAACAACACGTGTGTCATAAATGGAATGCTAATGCGGGAATTGCACATCAACTCAAGATTCCCTTTGATCCCATTAGTCATACCAAGACACCTGAATCAGGACACCGAACAGTCTCTCATAAAAAAGTGGCTGCAGTGCTGTGTATTGCGACAAATGGGTTTACTCTCTGTAACGGCGTAAACAGCATCGTTGTAAAGGGGAGCGTGAATAATTCGAGTATTGCTCAAACAGTGTTAAAAATGAAAGTAAAAATATTGAACTGCTTCGACGAACGGACTTTTAATAAGTGGATGGATGTACAACACAGCTACGAAGAAGCGTTTGAAAAGTTGAAAGTTGAAAAAATGAAACCCATCGAAATGAGACCTTGTGTGTACTGTAAAGATCAAACTTGCCACCAATGGAGAGCATCCGTAGGAATATGTGCTGTTTACAAACTAATATTTGATCCAATAGAACATTAAATATTTTAGTGTGAATAGGAAACACTTTGTTATTCTACGTTCAGTTGTGAATTGTGATAAAAATAATTTCGCTCAATAAAAAATTTGAAATGTAAAACGTATACTGTTAAAAAAAAAAAAAAAAAAAAAAAAAAAAAAAAAAAATTTTTTTTTTTTTTTTTTTTTTAATAAACATAAGATATGATAGAGTAAAGATATGTTATGATATACATTTAAGATATTTAATGTTCTAAATATATTTCATATCAATAAATGTAAAAAAAAAAAAAAAAAAAAAAAAAAAAATTTTTTTTTTTTTTTTTTATTTTTATAACCAAATGTAAGATATGATATGATATACATTTAAGATATTTAATGTTCTAAATATATTTCATATCAATAAATGTAAAAAAAAAAAAAAAAAAAAAAAAAAAAAAAAATTTTTTTTTTTTTTTTTTTTTTTTTTTTTTTTTTAATCAAGTGCTATGGATTACGCTTCCATAGTTTTAGAGCTTTTAAATCGTGGAACATATCCTATTCTAGATGGATATGTTTTTCTCGACATTTATTTCAAAATGATACCATTTGATTATCCGAGTACATATGTGGCACGCTATGATCGACACATGATGAATCCAGAAGATGTTTACATTCGAGAAGCTCATTTTTCTAACCTACATTATCTCGTCGCCGCCTTGCCCCATCATTTTTATTTGCATCGCATTGATACTTTGGATGTGGATTCTTTTCCGCTCCAATGTATTACGATTAAACTCACTCGATCTTTTTTGGATAAGACTGTGTTAAATGTGCCCAGTGCCAGTTTCGAGGAAGAAATTTATCATTTTCTAACACTTTTAAATTTTGACGTGCCTCGCGTGGCCCCCCTCCTCAATTTAAATTTTATCGCCAGTACCCGATTCTTACCTCAACGCATCAAACTGTGGGTTTTTAAATATTCGGAACAAAGTATCTTTCATCGCCCCATCACAATAGACCAACAAGCCTGTTTCGGTCCCCCCGCCTGTTCTGAAGTGATTCCTATCCGGGTCCTTTGCGGTCGATTAGCGGAATGTACCTCCCGATCCACCCTTTTATCGCTGAATAATCATTTTCATGTTCCAGACATGACCTATCTGAACCATCTGAGTGATAAATGGAATACTGTTATTCCATTGGCATTCAACCCGCTTGAAAATCCCATTATGACCTCCTACGAAAAGCCGTTTTCACTTTGATGGCATATTTTTTACGTTCGCTGCCATCGGGACGTTTAGGCATGTATTGGCGAAAGCGGTTATAATTGCGACAGACTTTATTCACAGCTTGGCAGGCGGGGAGAGGTAAATTCACATCGGTGTCATCGCATTCATCGCCACTCGGGACAATGGATAGTGTGGAAAAGGGTGTGGCGTTATAGTCTTCGTCTGAAAGATCTCTTAAATGCGTTTGCATGTTTAATTCTCCTTTTCGATACCTTGGCATTTTGCGTAAAGGACTCGTGGATCGCGAGCGTCCGGGACTGGCACGAGGGGATGCCGGAGCAGACCCTCGAGGGGAATTGGACGCGGAATGGGAGGGATTCACTTTCATTTGTCTTTTGGCATAATTTTGTGTTTTAGGATCCGTGGCTTGGTTGATGACTCTTTGCCAATCTGAATGCGGTACTTGAATGGATCTTTTAAACTGCATATAATCGGGAGTGGTATTGAAAAATTGCCTTAAAAGTTTCACTTGAACAAGGCCATCGAGTACAAGATCTTCTACAGTGCTAGTATTGACGCGTACAAGACGTGGAAAGCCTCGAGCGGACTCGTTTAATTTAGCCAAAGCATATCTTAGGGGAACTCTCAAAGGAATAGGCATTCTTTATTTTCGAACCACCACATCGCCACAGCAATAAAATTTGTAAAACGGAGATTCTTTCATACGCGCATGCGTATCGTAATAAGCGTGTCGATGGAGGTCGTAAATATTCCAGTGGGCCAAAGCGTGGAGGGTATGAATAAATAACAATTGCCAACACGTCATCATTTGAAAATATTCCGCTGTATTGCGTTCTTCATCCAACAAACTCGACAAATTAATCGTTCCCCTCGCTTCATTAAATAACAATTGATTGGATTTGGACAATTGTTCACAAAATTGCTGGTGCAACCGGCGAAACTCGTAGTGATTGAAAATAATATGAACCAGAGTACCGCCTTCTGAGAAATCTTGTTCAAAGTACAATTGAAAAATTTCTTTGGGTCCTTGAGGTTCGAGACAGTAATAAAAAAATGGTTGGTATTGGTCCAAGTGAAAAATGGGTTTCTGAAAAATCCAATTGAGAAGAGGTACCCATTGTTCAAAAATTTTATGAACTTGCTTCAATTCTAAACGGGAATAGTCTTGTACCACTTCATAGCAAGCCGTCCATGCGTCAATCCAGGTGTTTACTTTGCTCATACCCAGGGGTCGAATCACTTTCTGTCGTTTGTTTTCGTGACGATCAATGGGTCTTTCATTCATCTTGGCTCTTCCCATAAAAAAGAATGTATACGACCTGTTTCTTATTCCTAATCATATGGATAGCATATGCATGGACTTGGAAAGAATTTCAAGTAAAACCTCCCAAAGAAATGGCTATCCAAATTGAAGCCCCTATTTTGGAACAAAATTGTAGTGCGAAAAAAATACCCTGTATCGATGACTGTTCGTTTCTTTGCATTGAAAAAGAATCCAAATGCATTGGTGGTGTGTGTCAACCGACCAGTAATGTGAATCCAATTATGTGCAATGAAAAAACGGGAGGCGTTCGCATGATGATTAAGGAACCCGTACCCCATCAGGTATGCGTGTGTACGGATTCGAGATTTTACGGTGGCAAAGCATGTGACAAACTACACCCTGATGTATGTGAACACGGAACATTTTTCTACCAAGGCCGAATGAGATTTATTTGTATATGTCCGCCACCCTACGAATTGATTAAAATTGATTCAAAACCACACTGTGTGGAAAAGAAGATGCTTGGGTTTTATGACGAAGCAATAATGAGTCGAAACGTTTTATGAAAAAAAAAAAAAAAAAAAAAAAAAAAAAAAAAAAATTTTTTTTTTTTTTTTTTTTTTTTTTTTTTTTGCAACTATGTTTAGAGAATTAAATTTCTTAAGTACATTATAAAAATTTTGAACCATAACTTTATTATAAATAGATTATAACAAAAACACTACAATGTAAAAAAAAAAAAAAAAAAAAAAATTTTTTTTTTTTTTTTTTTTTTTTTTTTTTTTTTTAAGCATTATACAATTTGTTCAATATATACAAAATTCAATCTTTAACCAAATATTTGCGATAAAGTTTCATCCAGCAGACGCTGAGCCCGTTGAGCATTTTCTTGTGCTTGTCTCAAAGTTATCTCTATTCTTCGGACACGGTTTTGAGCTTGCAATAATCTGGAATATCGTCTTCTATAAATTCGCCGTAATCGTTGAACAGATTCTGAAAGCGTTTGTGTTTGTTCTATCGGCAAAATTCTGGATTCGTTTCTCGGAGGTACGTCATCAATGGGTATAATTTCCTCATCTCTCACTTCCTCCTCTTCCAGCTCCAGGGACGTGGTGCCCAACATGAAAACAGGGGAAATTTTGAAGTTGTTTTCAACCTGTTCTACCCAGACTGAAAATTTGGCATCAGGATCTTCAACAACAACTTCAAAGTCGGTAATCAAAAACTTTCTTCTCGCATCATCTGGATCCTGCGGCAAATCAGACACCTTCATAGGATTGCTCCGCATTAAAATCTGCTCGGAACATTGCGGACTGATGGCCACTTGCACTTTTAGACTAGGATTCATAGAAGTACTGATAGGAAAGCTGTAACGGAAAGTTAAACAACGATGTTCATTTAAAAGTATTTCCACAAAATGGTCGGAAGCATAGGTTCGGCAGTTGGGGCAGGGAAGAAGGGCATTAGATTCTATTCTTCGTAACGTGCGTAAGTATTCACGTAAACAGGGTATGTGATAGGAGTGTTCACAATTCAGTTCCAAAAAATGTCCCCGTTTGGTGTCCCAGCAAATAGTACAATTCATCGTCGACAATTCAACTCCACTCTAAAAGGAACGGTCTCTCCAATGGCTCTGAAACGTTTTGTTATAAACTACATAGTAAAAAAGAACACAACATCCTTTAGCAAGCAAGGCAGCAGTAAGAGTACAGCAAGTGTTGAAACGACGCGCCCTATATAAGCAGCCCAAAAAAAAAAAAAAAAAAAAAAAAAAAAAAAAATTTTTTTTTTTTTTTTTTTTTTTTTAATGTGAATATTCAATTGTATTGTCATAAAGAGACATCTTTCTAAGCAATTTCCCTCTATGACAATTTTTTATCTTGCAAAATTCACAGTTTGTTAATGTAAAAGGTTCTAAAACTTTTACATTTAAATGTTTAAGTAGGCTGCTATAACTTTGCCCAATATCCAGCCACTTTAAGTATGTATATTCGTCCAAACAGTATAATATATCCACTTTTCTGTTAATAATTTCTTTAACAATAGCGGAATTGTTAATCCTTCCATCTCGGCTCATTTTTTCTATACCATTAAAAATGGTATACCCATTGCTTCCAATAGATAATATGACTAAATTTTTATTTTCTAAATTTATTTCTTGGGAAGGATTGGTAGACATCTCTTGAAGTTTTCTTTCTTGAATAATTCGACTGCCTAGTCGTAGGGGTTTTTCAGCAAGATAAATTGTAATTTTCATGTCTGACAAAGGAATGAACGGATGAAAAAAACAATCTATATATACACTCTTAAAAAAAAAAAAAAAAAAAAAAAAAATTTTTTTTTTTTTTTTTTTTTTTTTTTTTTTTTTTACAATAAAGTAATTAAAATATCTGTAATATGATAGTCTATGTATTCTAGTAGAGTAACGGGTAGTTTTAATGAAGTCAAATCTTTTTCTGATTTTGTTAATTGAATTATTCTTCTAGCTACAATCCATTTTAATGGATACATTTACTTTCTTTTGATTTGTTTCTTGATTCTTAAAGTGAGCATTATGGCCCTAAGCAAACATATTTTAATTAGTAAAAAAAAAAAAAAAAAAAAAAAAAAAAAAAAAAAAAAAAAAAAATTTTTTTTTTTTTTTTTTTTTTTTTTTTTTTTTTTTAAACATTTTCCCCTTCAATCTTTTTGCCGTTTTGAACTTTTGCTTCATACTTTTTGCAATTTTCAATCATTTTTCCTCCAATCTTTTTGTCGTTTCGAACTTTTGCTTCATCCTTTTTGCAATTTTCAATCATTTTTCCTCCAATCTTTTTGCCGTTTCGAACTTTTGCTTCATCCTTTTTGCAATTTTCAATCATTTTTCCTCCAATCTTTTTGCCGTTTCGAACTTTTGCTTCATCCTTTTTGCAATTTTCAAACATTTTTCCTCCAATCTTTTTGCCGTTTTGAACTTTTGCTTCATGCTTTTTGCAATTTTCAAGCTTTTTTCCTCCAATCTTTTTGCCGTTTCGAACTTTTGCTTCACGCTTTTTACCTTTCTCCCATTTCAAAACTCTTCTCTGCTCAGTGCTTTTTACCGTTTTCAACAGTTGCTTCGTTCTTTTTACCTCTTTCTTTTTTTCAAAACACCTCTCTGCTCAGTGATTTTTGCCGTTTTGAACTTTTGCTTCACACTTTTTATCTTTCTCCCTTTTCAAATCATCGCTCTGCTCAGTGCTTTTTACCGTTTTCAACACTTGCTTCGTACTTTTTACTTTTCTCCCTTTTCAAAACACCTCTCTGCTCAGTGTTTTTTACCGTTTTCAACACTTGCTTCTTTCTTTTTGCTATTTTTAAACATTTTCTTTCATTCATTTTGCTGTTTGCCTCTCTTGCTTTATTCTTTTGTCATTTTAAAACTTTTTCCTTCCCTTCTTTTTGCCGTTTGCCACACTTGCTTTATTCTTTTTGCCATTTGAAAACCTTTTCCCTCCATTCTTTTTGCCGTTTACCACTTTTGCTCATATTTTTTTGTCAACCCACCTGCCTTTCCCCGCCTTACATTTTGTTATTGCCCTGTTGAAGGTGCTTCACCCATTTATCCGTTTTTGGCGAACCCCCTTTTTTCCAATTTTTGATCCATTTTGAACCCGAAACGTGTTCAAATGACAGTTTATTTCTTTATTTGGAGGCCATTTTTTTTCTAATGAAATGGGTCATTTGCTTCCTTTTTTCTAATGAAGAGGGTGTTAAGAGCTTAACACCCTCTCCATTAGAAAAAAGTGTGCAAATGACCCATTTCATTAGAAAAAATAAACACGGTGCATTCAGCGTTTTGAACGGATTTGAAGCGCGGGCGAGCTTTGATATTCTAAAAAACATTTGTAATAGGCTAAATCGTGCGTGACCAAACACATGGCTTGCGGTACCGTTTCCGTGGGTCGGCCTGCCACCGGCACTCGGTCTCCGTCTTCGAAAAATTTTTCTTCAAAGCAGCAGGCAATGCCATTGCCCCGTAAAGCATTCACTTCCATATTGCCCAGTTTCATGCCCCCTTGTCGACTCCGTCCTTTGACGGGTTGAAGAATGACTTTGTCCATGACCCACATATCGGGCGCGTACATGTGTTCACAACTAAAATAGACTACGACAAAATAAAAAGTTTTACCATACAAGGCAGAGGCCCCTTTCATGAGTCGTCCCTCCGAATTATGGACCGTGAGCGCATCGCGGCCGCCTCCCAAATGCAGGGCTTCTAACGGTTGGCCGGTGGTCATGCGAAACATGCAATACGGATTGATGATTAAGGTGGGTTCCACATGGCCATCTAACCGAGGCAGTCGGGACATGACCCGAATCACGCCTTTTTGACCGTGTAAACTACACAATTTATCTCCGGTACTGCTCACATGTTCCTGTTCCACGCTAATCATGAGTTTGTCCTCGGTTAAATAATGTTGTACGATCCGAAAGGGGGATTTGGAAAAGGTTAAACGAATCTCACACGGAGACACGGGATGCGTGCGCACGTGGATCGAGTACGGCTCGACTTGCAAGGGTGCGCCACTGATGAGGGTCCCCAGTAAATTGGATTCGGCGTCCACGTCCCCGTGCACGGGATAAAATTTCACCCAGGTGGTGGCTTTCACTTTCAGCCGCAGTGTATAAAACCGAAAACAATCAAACCCCCGAAAATCTTCGCGTTTGACAATGCAATCTTCTTGCGTCAATCCTAAAAAACTCATATAGGTCACCACAATGTGGGGCAACAGAACCACAAAATGAGGCGAGACGCCATCGGCCACGGGTTCCATGAGGGGTCGATGATCGGCTGTGGGTGCTCGGCGGTACGTCGAGACACTGTCCATAAAATAGAGCGCGTATTGAGATGTGGTCGCCAACACGGCATTTTTGAGCGCATTAAAGGCTAAAATGTTTTTTAAAAAAGCATTATGGTGAAAATAAGGATTTAAATCAACAAAGTAACTGTACTGGACGGGCCACCGCTCCATCAGGTCGTTTTTATCTTCGATTTGAAAACACAGACGCGCCCAATAGAGTTCATCGTAAGGGGTCACCCAGATATCGGTTTCGGGTAATTTTTTCATCAGCAACCCCATCTTGTAGCGAATCACAATAAATTTGTCCCGCGCATAACATTCAATGTGTTGAAACGTGCGTTTCAATGCGAGGAGATTGAGAGCTAGAAAAGAGGCTCGGGTGACGGGAATACACGCCTCATTGACCACCACATAGTAGAGACTGTTGGCTTCGGGTACCAATTGCAACGTGTCCCAAAACGTAGGGTCGTGGTAGACGGGATCCAAATCCTCGCAAGTGGACACGATCGTCTCACGCACCATGGTATTCATACGCCCCACATTCTTCGTGTCAAACACACCCAATTTACAAAACCAGCCTTCCTGACTGGGATGGTAGGGATCCAGCGTAGCGTGATTGACCTTGTTGGACATTTGTCGCACAATCAGGTACAGTAAAAAGGGATTCAGGGGATAGGTCTGAGTGGAAATTTCCCGATAACAACCCATACTCTTCTCAATAAAAACTTCCCCATTGGATCCAATTTCACGATGAGATTCGTGGGGTTCATTGGTCATTTTCCCGGCCGATCTCCCTTCCTTAAAATAAACGGTTTTCCGGGACAAGACATGCAACAAGCAACCCGAATCAATAGAATGACGGATGAGGGCCGTGCGCGATTTAATGAGTTTCCAGTCCTCGGCCCGGAGCGGCCCGTACAGATATTTGATAAACAGTTTGGTCAATAAATGCCCCGGACTGACGACCATCTTATTCCCTAAATGATCGATATCAAAAACATTGTGGCGATACAGGTGTGACATATAAGCCGTTAAATGAACAGGATAAGGGCAGTGCGAAAAAAAATGGGGGTCATCCGAGGTTTCGCGCCCATCATTATGGACCACCACAACGTCCCCATACCGCCGTTCTGGGGTGTTGGCGACGTAATAGCTCAGCTCTTTACCCCGATCTTGCGCATTGTAAGCATACACACGAACAATTTTTTTTTGAATCACATGGGTGTTGGTGGGATCGTTGGTATAAAAATAAGGAATGTGTCTCAAAAAACCATTAATAATGAAAAACCCGCGGCCAATGTCCACTTCTTGAAAAGGAAACGTCTCTGAACAATGCAGAGGCGTTTCAAAGGATTGAAGATCGCGATGGCGAATAGCCAAATCCAACTGGGAACCAATCATGATGGGAAAGACATCTTTTAAATATTTTTTGGGTTTACAATAAACGGAGCAGGCATACACAGTTTTTTGAAGAATATGTTGCCGTACAATGTTGGGTCCTAAATAGACGAGTCGACATTGCAGTCGATCGCGTAAAAAAAGAATAAAATGATTGACGTGAGTATCGTAATTCTCGAGAATGGGATTAATCATAGCCGGGACGTTGAGTGGAGGCATATTTTACGCGCAAAAGATGAACCCGTTCCTGAAAAGTGCGGTCGCAAATGTCTTGATAGCCGATAAGACTGTAAACACACAAAGAAAGAACGAATGTGATGACAAATAAACAATAGAGGTGCAATCCGTAAATGTACGGAGCGTGGAGAGTGTAATGGCTACCAAATATGGCTTGAAGGAAAGATGTATACGATGACATAATAAACTTTATATAACTGCCATAAAAAAAAAAAAAAAAAAAAAAAAAAAAAATTTTTTTTTTTTTTTTTTTTTTTTTTTTCATGCACAAATAATCCATCTATATTTTATGACAAAGGTAATTTATATTTATAAGGCATTCGTAAAAATAAATTGATCCAGCGCATATTTCTATCAGGGGTATTTCTTTCATCAGTCTTATTCCACGTCGAAATGATATTATAATTTATTAACGTCAACGTTTTAATAAAATGGTTATTGTGTACCAGTACATTCTCTTTCTCAAATTCTGTAAATGTCAATTTGGATACTGCATATATGAATCTCGAACTAGCCATCCTACATTTGCATTTATAAAAATCAGCAGGATTCATTTTATCGCATGGATGAAAAATTAAAGGTAAAAGATTATAATTATAATTATTTTTCAGCGTGCATTCACATTTTTCATGTATACAACTTAAATCTCCACATGTTTCACAACAAATCTCTAAAGATAAATCCTCTTTGATGACTAGTAACACTTTATGATGATGCATTAAATCATTAAATATTCGACACATGTCCTGCTGCAATGGATACAACTTGTTAGAAAATGATGCGCGAACCACATTGAATGAACGGTTAACCCAGAAAAAGATATCTCTATAAGGATGTTGAGTAGACCAATGATACATGAGAACCTCATTCTCTTCTACTGGGAAGAGACCAAAACTGTTAAATTTTTCTACAACCGCTTGGACGCTGGAAGGAGGACGGTACAATTTTTCAGTATGCTGGACTGTGGGAACACCTGAAAATCTTGAACAAAAAGAATGAATTGTAAAGTTTAAATTAAAGTAATCCACGGAAAGATAGTATCGATTATGTATATTATCTGGATCCACATACCATCCAAGTTTTATAGATTTTGTGAGGTGAAACAATTTGAGAGTTGACTGAAACCACATACATTTTCGGGAAATGTACGGTTCAAACTCTGGCATCTGAGACAACGTTTCCGCTTTATCGGTTACTGGGACAAATTCTTTTAATATTTTGCTGATCACCAAGTCGGGTAAATCAAAAAAAGGGAACGATTCTGACGCGTTGAAATTTGACAACTCATTCATGTTGGGCACGGAAAAGATTGAAAGATTAAATAAATACTCTATATATCTACTATGAAAAAAAAAAAAAAAAAAAAAAAAAAATTTTTTTTTTTTTTTTTTTTTTTTTTTTTTTTTTTAATAAACGCATATATAACATTTGGAGGATATATTATTTTTAAAAAGTACTATAAAAATGGATTTAATCGTATACAGAAATATTAATGAATTTTATGACTTTTTTGAAAATATTGTAGAAAATGTAGATACATTATGTTATACATCTATTTTAGAAAACATAGATTCAATCAGAAATGGATTTAAAGATTTGTTACATTCAGCTAAATATCGTAAATTGTTAAAAAATGTATTAAAATGTGAAACGAAAAAGGAAATTATATTCCAAGGTGATATGTACTATCTTATTGTAGGCATAACGTACCTGTATAATATGCATCCCATTATAAAATATCTTATAATTTTTTTTTATTTGTCTAAAGAATATAAAAAACGTGATGTCAAATTGCATTTTGAGTTATCTTTGAGAGAATATATGGGATTTGACTTGAAACATGAGTCATTTGAAATGGACTGTAATTGTCTAACAACTTTTATTTTACAGAGTTTAACTGTATTAAATGATTCTGTAAATATTACTGTCAACTATTTAATAAATATGTTCAATAAACACCATTTTCCTCAAAAATTTTTAGAAAAAGAGTATTCAGAGACATTATCTGTATTCAATATTATAAATAATGATAACAAAAGAATACTCAATATATGTTCAGGAAACGCATGTGGTATACATTTTTTAAACTTTAAAATGACTTGTCTTGATTTAAATAGATACATGGGTATTAATCTACTAAATAAAATGAATATATGTGATTTTATAGAATGTAATATACACGATGAAATATTTGAATCAATATCATCCACATTTAATGTATCCATGCTTGCAGAAATTTATCTGTAAGAATTCTTGAAACATTTATTAAATATGCACCTGATTTTTCAATATTGTATTTAGTACCTTGCTGTGTTTTCTCAAAACGCATGTATAAATTATTGTTATCAAATAGTTTATATAAGAGGATATTTAAAACTTATTATGTTCCAATAAAAAAACATAAATTAAGAGAACATTGCTATCCTGCTATGCATATGGAATATCTATCCATTTTATGTATAAATTACAAGTTTAAAATTAAAACTTTAAGAAATATGAAATCAGAAAAAAATAAAGTTTTAATTGTATATAAATAGTTTATTTAAAAAAAAAAAAAAAAAAAAAAAAAAAAAAAATTTTTTTTTTTTTTTTTTTTTTTTTTAGCAAAAATATTTTATAATAAAGTAAAATATTTTTATTCAACAGATGTAAAGATAAAATATTCATATTATAAAAAAAAAAAAAAAAAAAAAAAAATTTTTTTTTTTTTTTTTTTTTTTTTTTTTTTTACAAAGATATTTTATAATAAAGTTATGAAGTAAAATATTTTTATTCAACAGATGTAAAGATAAAATATTCATATTATAAAATATATTTAAACATAAAAAAAAAAAAAAAAAAAAAAAAAAAAAAAAATTTTTTTTTTTTTTTTTTTTTTTTTTTTTTTTTAATAACAAAAATATTTTATAATAAAGTTATGAAGTAAAATATTTTTATTCAACAGATGTAAAGATAAAATATTCATATTATAAAATATATTAAAAAAAAAAAAAAAAAAAAAAAAAAAAAAAAAATTTAGATTACAGATACAGATATTTTATAATAAAGTTATGAAGTAAAATATTTTTATTCAACAGATGTAAAGATAAAATATTCATATTATAAAATATATTTAAACAAAAAAAAAAAAAAAAAAAAAAAAATTTTTTTTTTTTTTTTTTTTTTTTTTTTTAGCCTTTGATGCTATTTCTTTCAGACAAGCTAAAAAGTGTCGTCTCCAAAAATTGTAGCCCACTTTTTCTTAATCTGGACATTAAAACGACACATTCATGTAATTTTATTGTTAAAATGCATTTCATTTTTATCGAAGTGAATAAAAAAAGTGTTTAAACTAAAGAAAAAATCCATTTTTTAGGAATCGAGTCACTGAAGAAGTAGCACGTCAAATTGTATCTCTTTATTATTCTACAATTCCAATGTTTCAGAGAGAAACTGTTAATCATTTGGGTATTTCCCGTTGTTCTGTTTGCTATTGCATTAATAAATACAAGAAAAATGAAGTTAGTTCATTGCATTCCAAATGGGGTCATCCTTCTAAACAACCTCAAAAAAAAAAAAAAAAAAAAAAAAAAAAAAATTTTTTTTTTTTTTTTTTTTTTTTTTTTGAGAATTTAAATTCAAGTAAAAATTTAAATAGAATTTAAATCGGAGGCGAAATTGAATTCTGCAGTGGCAGAATCTAAATTTAACTTTTTTTTTTTTTTTTTTTTTTTTTTTTTTTTTTTAGCAGAGGGTACCACCTTTCCAAGCTTCATTCAGGGTGTATTGTTTTGGTACATCTTTTACTGTATACTTGAATGGTTGTATTGTTTTTGGTATTAAACCCACATGAGCATTGTAATATATAGGACTACCAGAAGACCTTCCCTCAATGACTAAGTATAAAGGATGCACAATCATTTCTGTAGCGACCAAGCCGACATTTGGTATAAAAGTGGTATTAAATGGTATCATATCCAAATAGGAAGTACCGTATGCTTGAATTTTAAATTCAGAATATAAGATATTGTTTAACAGATATTGAAAATTTTTGGACAATTTCATATCAGTAATACTGACGGCTGCTTTATCTGTATACAATAAATTATCTTTTAAAGTTCTACTGACGGGTTGATTTCGAATAAACACTTCTGAATGTTTTTTCCGAGCTTCCACTATGGCTTGTAATACAGGCAAATTTTCCGTATGTATTGGGTCTGTGTCCGCATTTTCATCTGCTACAAAATTTCGATACATTTCGACTACATGACGATGATCCATAGTATCGGGATAATCATTTGCATATTCACGAAGCGTTTCTACAATACGATTATTTAAAGTAAATCTTTCTAAAAGTTCGCTGTCTTTCGTATCTTTGTCTTCTGTATGAATATTTAAATCCAAAAAATGTTTTGTTGGAATAATGACTTCATTTCTGCTAAAGGTGCTATAACCAAAAATGGGTCTTAGAAAACCACCGGTAAAGGACACATGTTTCACACCATCAATTTGTTCGTAACCCACTTCTAATCCATAATACTGTTTCAGATGCTGTTGACATATGAGTAAAGGTAAATCCTTTCTTGGTTCACTGCGACAGCGAGATTTCTTTCCTTTAAAAATACATTTAGTTTCTTCCATAGTATCTACTTGTATTTACTGAATCAAGCACAACATGAAAAAACGTTATACACTTTATCGACCTAAAAAAGTTCACAAAAAATTTGAAACCTTTAAAACGAAAGCAAAATCCGAAAATGATGTAAGAGCACTCGTTCAAAAGAGAAAAGATTTCAAGCAGGTCGTTCAACATCTTTTCAATAAAAAAACTTTGGCGGTCGCAGGTGTCACTTCTGCAGTAGGTGTAGGGGTATCAAGTATTTGGAATTATATCGAGTCCAATTCGGGATGTTTTAAGAAAAAGGCAGATGGAACTGTTTGAAGGTACGCGAATTGAGTTGTTGTCAACCAGGAAGGTTGGATAACATACCCTATTGCGACGGATGGAAGCAGTATCAAAACACGTGTGACCAATTTGATGAAGAAAATGAAGACTCTTGCTGTAAACTCTGTTCTTGCGATGAGGTAGCGTGCGATGAAAACGAGTTGATGCAATGTCAACGCCCCACGGTGGCAGATGCACTCACTCATTTTGCAGAAAATTTGCGCTCTGGTGTATGGTCGGGTATAGAAACCCTTTTTCCATGGGTATCTTATGTCGTGTATGGGATTGGGATTATTTTAGCCGCCTGGGTACTCAGTTGGGTAGTACCTTTTTTCTATCGAATATTGCCGAGAAAAAGAAATAAAGATGTATGAAAAACTGGCAACGTGCATTTTACCTGTAGATGATTTGTTAAAGGAAATGTATGAAACGGAATCGTTGAGTCGAGAGATGAGCTTTGTAAAAAAATTTGCTGGAAATTATCCAGTGGACCAACTGGTCACTCTCGATTTAGTCAGTCACTCAAAAATTAAAAATGTCGCGAGAAAATACATTTCGAAATTGTTACAAAATAAAGAAAAATACGGTTACCTCTATTTTTTGAGCGGTCAACGCATGTTGATTCCATTAAACATTCGTTTTAAAGGAATCGAAGTATTTGTAGATTCAGCAGATTATCAAGAAATTGTCAAGGAAATGGATAAATTGGCAAGTGAATTTGCTTGTAAAAATACACTAATGTATGAAATTACACTGTTGGAATGTTATTATTTTTACATTCGACTAGTGAATCCACATTTGACTTGGTTAGCAACAGAAAGCATTTTGAACAATGTTCCAAGTCACCATCATTTAATTATATCCCCTGACCGTAAGTACAGTTATCGAGTAGAGGAGTCAAATGACTTGAATGAAGAGCACAGGGCAATGTGCACTAAAATTTTGTAAAAAAAAAAAAAAAAAAAAAAAAAAAAAAAAAAAATTTTTTTTTTTTTTTTTTTTTTTTTTTTTTTTTTTTAATATGTATGTTTAAATATATTTTACAATATAAATATTTTATCTTTACGTTTGTTGAACTAAAATACTTTACTCAATAACTTTATTATAAAACAACTTTCTATTAAAAAAAAAAAAAAAAAAAAAAAAAAAAAAAAAAAAAATTTTTTTTTTTTTTTTTTTTTGTATGTTTAAATATATTTTACAATATAATTTTTTTTTTTTTTTTTTTTTTTTTTTCAGTTTTGTAGAAATGTCAAGTCTTGTTCGAGTCTCTCTATTTTCTCTTCGAGCAACTTTACAATTTTTCTTAACAAGGTTTTAACTTCCTCCTCGTACATGTCACATTTCTGTTTGAGTGTTTCCAGAGACTCTTTTAACTGTCTATTTTCCTCTGTCAACTGATTGTATCGCATGTGTAAATCCTCACCATCAGTGTCATCCATACCTTGTTTATTGATATGTGGTTTTCCCTTAATCAATTGACAAAAAACTTTCTTCACACCGCGGTCTTTTGACTTTACTTTCGCTTTCAATCGAAAAGAAATCCTCGCTATCGGGTACCGTTTTCAATTCAAAAGTGTCACCCTCTGCAGCAAAAAGGTCTTCCTCACAAAGGAGGGATGTATCGTCTTGTTCATCTAACGCATTCATTTCTTCTTCGGGGGTTTGATTTCCATCTAAAGTGGAATGGCACGCATCCATATCGTCCATGGTGATGGCGGTATAATCTACACTCGACTTGTACATTTTACTATATGATTTATCCTGAGGATCAATGTCTTCACTTTTCTTCTGTTTGGGATTCTTTTCCTCAGGGAGGGTGGACATTTGACTGTATAACTCAATATCAGACAAGTCACCCAAATGAACGGATCTCGTCGAATTGAAAATCTCTTCCTGACAGAACGTCGCAACGTTAATGATACCTCCTATACGATGAAATTTTTCTTTTGTATGTTTGTCTGTGTAATGATACCGCCGATCAATAGTTAAATGCAGAACGGCGATACATGTGTTTGGAAAAATGTCAATAATATAATTCTGAAATCGATTCACAACTTCTTTACCATCAAATATTTTTGTACGAGTAACACAGGTCTGAGATTTTGTGATTGGAAAGTAATCAGCAAACGCTTTCATTTTTTTCGCAGAATCTTTACAAAAAACACAACTAGAAAGCGTACAGGTGGGAACGAAGGAAAATTTAAACTCATCCGAAATAAGAAGATTGTCTCCTAAATCACGGATCATCATCCGAGCTATTTGAGACAATGGTGCACAATTGCTTAAAATAACAGATTGCATTGGTTTTTTTTGTCCCGCATAAGGTTTTGAAAATCGACAGTATCCCGCTATAAGAACATGAAAAATGGATGTTGTAGATGTTTCGTAACCATATAAATTGTTCGGATCATGTTTATGTGCAGGATCAAATTGAAAGTTTTGAAAATGAGGGTTCTGAGTCAAGTTGGTTGACCAGTTTTCCGTTATAAGATTCAAAGTAGGAGGATTCGAATAGATTGAAGCTTCTGTTTGCATTAAATTTTTGACATGATGAGACAATGTTTTATCCTGAAGAATTCGTTTAACGAGTGCCGAATAGTCATCCTCCATGATTACTTGTTTGTATGTGAAGACAATTGTAGGTCTCATTGTGTCTGATTTATATGGAAAGAAAGTAAAAAAAAAAAAAAAAAAAAAAAAAAAAAAAAAAAAATTATTATTATTATTATTATTTTTTTTTTTTTTTTTTTTTTTTTTTAATTAATTTTTCTCAGTTTTAACAACCTTTAAAATTTCAACCTCATCCTGCAGACACGGTTCAAAATTCAAATTTATTCTATTACAGTTCTTAACACACCAGCCACCTTTATCAAAACTCATTTCCATTTTCATTTCTGGATGTTTTCTTATTATTAGGTAACAATTTAAAATTTGGGACAGTTCAGCATACTGATTAAATTTTTTAGCTTCTTCTTCTAAATGTTGTATTGACATACGAGAGAGTTTTTTGTAAAATGTTTCTGGCGAATCGTAAGTATTTAGAGAATCAGATATTTTTGCAAATTCCATGATCAACAAACTTCTTGTTCACAGATTGGACAAAAATTTTGTTCTTGAAACCACCTTTTTATACATGCTTCATGAAAATAATGATTACAGGAAAGGATTAATGCTTTACCGTCACATTGAAACTCTTCTAAACATATGGAACACTCACCATTTTCAGAAAGTTGTTTCTGATCTAGTTTTACAACTGGAAAAAAATTTAAAATATTTTCCGGCACTGGGTGTTTTTCTTCGTGTGGATTATTGTCTGCTAATAAAAAATCTAAAATATTAGATGGTAGTTCGTATTGTAAATAAAAATCTTCTATATCCATTAAATATTGTAGACATAAAACTAACAATCTAGAAGACGATATATCATTCTCTTCATCTGAATCGATCGTGACATTCGAATCCATTAAAGTATCCAAATTTGCATTTTCCATTTCCATAAAGTCTGTCAAGTCTACACCGGTTGATTCATCAGATGAAGTATCAGAGGATTCTACTTGTATTGCTGGATCTAATTGAAACGAAATTTCCATACCCGCATCCTCTGATTGATGGGAGGACGCTGTTGGACCCATCACAATGGAAGCAATAAAACGTACTGAGGAATCATGTATCAAATTTTGAAATAAACTCATGTTATACAAAGATTTTTATAACTTGACTTTTGTAAAAAAAAAAAAAAAAAAAAAAAAAAAAAAAAAAAATTTTTTTTTTTTTTTTTTTTTTTTTTTTTTTTTAATAAAGTTATTGAGTAAAGTATTTTAGTTCAACAAACGTAAAGATAAAACATTTATATTGTAAAATATATTTAAACATACATTTTTATTATTAAAAAAAAAAAAAAAAAAAAAAAAAAAAAAAATTTTTTTTTTTTTTTTTTTTTTTTTTTTTTAATAAAGTTATTGAGTAAAGTATTTTAGTTCAACAAACGTAAAGATAAAATATTTATATTGTAAAATATATTTAAACATACATTTTTATTATTAAAAAAAAAAAAAAAAAAAAAAAATTTTTTTTTTTTTTTTTTTTTTTTTTTTTAATGTTCAATATACGAAACTAGAATTGCCTCTCGTTTCCAACCGTAAAAAGCTTTTACTAAAGGACAAGATTTTTTACCACACTCCTTACAAGGGTAATTTAAATAGATATCGTGTGTTATTTTTATCGGGTATTGTACTTGTTCCTTTAACCATTTACCCGTTTTCGAACCTATAGCTCTCAGTACAGTGCCAGATTCTTTTACAATTGGAAGCCATTTACTTGGAACACCAATAAGATAACCGCTGTCTGCAACAGCACATCCATTTACAGGATTATTCTTTTCATCAAATTCCACAGCCACAAATATTTCTTGAGTACGTGGAGAAGTTAAAGTTAAAGTACTCATTTCATGATTAAATGGTACTCCTCGTTTTCGTTTTAAGCATATTCGCCAAGCTAGAAATGCTATCGTCAATGCACACTTTTTGTTTTTACATTGCCAGCAGGGATACTTCAAAAAACTTTTTTCATATAATACTGTACATCTCAAATTTTGATCTTTCAAAAATCTTAACGCATTTTGATCTACGGCAAACAATTCATCATGAGGAGAAAGGTAAAAATCGGCTGGATTAGAAAATACTGTGTATTCGGAATCATAAACAACAACGACTTCAACCGGAGACGAATTGCTGTATCGAACTGCTACACAAGCAATAGTTGAAAACATGACATACGACCTTTATTAAAGAAACAAGTTGAAGTGAAAAATGAATAGATGTAAACTGTTTAAAGTGAATGCTTCAAATGCTTAAATATCATTGAAAAAAAAAAAAAAAAAAAAAAAAAAAAAAAAATTTTTTTTTTCAATAAATATGTATGTTTAAATAGATTTTACAATATAAATATTTTATCTTTACGTTTGTTGAACTAAAATACTTTACTCAATAGCTTTATTATAAAACAACATAATATTAAAAAAAAAAAAAAAAAAAAAAAAAAAAAAATTTTTTTTTTTTTTTTTTTTTTTTTTTTTTTTTTTTTTTTTTTTGCATTGATGTATTTCTTAAATGGCACAAATCTTCCTCAAGCCTCTTTTCTTTTTCTTGCAATAATTGTAAAACTTTTCTCAGCAAGGTTTTCACTTCCCCTTCATAAGAATCTAGTTTCTTCTTAAGTGTTTCAACAGTCTCTTTAAGATGTATGTTTTCAACTATAAGCCGATTATTCAATACCTCTATTTCATCATGAAAAAAAACCATTTCTTCTTGTTTATAACAGAGAAATAATGGAAGCAGACAATATATACAAGATTTACTTTTTATACTCAAACCTTTTCAATCAGCAAGTTGATTAACTTAGCACTTTAATTAACTTTGCAATAAACAATTGGGTTTGAATAAAATGATCCTTTAAAGCTTGTTTTAAATAAACAATTTCAAAATCTCTTTTTTCTATTTCATGTTGAAAATGTTGCATATTTTCATTTTTTAAATCTGAAAGTTCTTTACATTTTTTGGTTAAGCGATGAATTTTCTCATTTTTTGCTTGTATGATTTTTTGCAACTGAAGAATTTTATCATGCTTCTCAAATTTCATTGGAGAGCTCTTTCTTCGCACCATTGTCATCATGTAAAAATGAGAAATGAGATTGTTGAAAGCTCGCACTGCTTCATTTAAACACATTTTTTTTTTTTTTTTTTTCTACAATTGTGTTACAACTTCTTCTGTAACACTCTCCTCTGGAAATTCTATGCAGGGTAATGTCCCCGCAGGCTCTAAACACATTACTCCAGTAGGTAATAAAAGTGAATGTTGAAAAATGATCATTTCGTCCACAATCCCGCTAATTTTATAGGCTTCGCCAAATGTTAAACGAGAATGTATTTGCATACGAAATATTCCCATAAAACTACCCATTTGAAGTAAACTGTGCTGTAATTGGTTTGAAAATGTGAAGGAAATTTGTTGTCCATCAAAAACTCGTAAGCTCTTTACACACCAATTGTGCTTTTCAATGGGAACGTTAAATTTTTTGTGCATGGTACGACAATCAATGCACAAATGCGGGTTACACCGACGTATAAAAAATCGACCACCATCGTGCAATCTATCTAAAACATTTTCTCGCATTGAGGTACCAATTAGTTGCAAGGGTTCACAATCACATGAAATTACAGAAAAATCTCCTTTTGGACTTTTTGAGAGGCACCACTCCCCTGCTATGATTAATGTATACATTTCATTTTTATATACCAGTCTTTTGCAAACAGCTTGTTTTTTTGCAACAGTATGCCCTCTTGAGTATTTAGCCCTCCCACTCATATGAATTTTATAAACTTCGCTGTTTTCTAAAACATTTTTCCATTCTGTAGTAATTAAATTTAATGTTTTCGTTCGATGAACCAACTCTTGAACCGCTTCTGAAAGAAACGTGTTATTCAGGATGCATTCAACTAAGAAATTATAATCCATCAGAAATGTACTTTATTTTGAAAGTATATAAATATACAAAAAAAAAAAAAAAAAAAAAAAAAAAAAAAAAAAAAAAAAAAAATTTTTTTTTTTTTTTTTTTTTTTTTTTTTTTTTTTTTTTTTTAGAATTGTATTTCTTTTTGTATTTGTGGAAAGCGTGGGTCGTAACCTTTACACACTGTACATCTATCTTTAAAAGGTTGTTTCACCTCTCGTGTTACTTTGTAAAAATATAAAAAGGGTTGTGTGAAATCTTTCTTACACGTACATACATTTCTCCCCGTATTTTCCCGTGGCAAACTTCTTAAACAAGATGAAATGTGCCAACCATATCGTTTATTGTAGGTGATGCTGACGTTGAGGGTCGGTCGTCGGAGTACTTCCTGTTGAAACCTCAACAAAGTCCAATACTTTGCATACTTTTTAAATTGTTTTACATACCCTTTCACCCTGTCTTTAGATAGATATGACAATTTTTTATAGAAGAGTTCTGGGTCATCGTCCGGAGACAGTTTGATCCAATCGATGGAATAATCCATACTTAATTTTAATGTTCAGTTGCTTCCCATGCTAGGAACCCGATACATTCATTCTTTGTAAACGTTTTTCCAAACTCTCATCGAAAAAGTAATATTCAGGTACATTGAGACCATAATAATCTGCCAGTGTCGTTCGGGGAAAGGAGTGAAATACAATCGTTTCTGAGTCTTCCAAGTCGTTCTCGATCGCCTTCACCCAAGACTCGATCCAGTCCAACGGCTTTTGAATTTTCCTTTGCAGAAAAAGTGGTAATTTTTCAAATCCTTCAAAATACATCATGCACCGTAAGATAAACTGGAGAACTGTTTCCATATGTTGGACGTCTTCTAGCTCCACCCATTGATCAATCAATGGGTCCCAACTGTACAGCTGATTCGATCCTTTCACGATGGGGAAAAATCTCCGTTGGATCCCACAAAGGTGTTGTTTCAATTCCGAAAATGTTTGAGTGGCTTCCAGAATCCAATCCCATCCTCTACCCATTTCCAATAAAGGTAGGTCTTGGCTGCATTTGAATGCACAATACACCATGGTCTCCAGGGTCAATTGGCTCGATTCTGCGGGAGGGGGTTTGACCAGCGACCGAAAATCGGGTTGTATTTGCATCAAGTGATCCGCTATCGTCTCGGGATCATAGCAGTTTTGCATCTCATTACACAGGGCAAAATAGACGGGTAAACAGAGTTCAGGAGACGCGAGTATATGACGCAAGGGGCTCGACACATGCTTTAAATGCGGACATCTCTGGATGAGGTATTGATCAAAGGGTTCAAAGATGCCTGTCTCCTCGCTACGAGGCGAAAATCGCTCATACCAGGTACTAAAAACGCGGTGGCGAGGCGATGACAAAGATTGCAAAAATCGAGACTGGTTTTGGAAAAACGAAAAACACCAAGAAGCTGGACCGGGTGCCAAGGGGAGGTCTTTCACCAAAACATAGTCTCGCAGATTGATACCACTCTTAAAGTGGGCTACAGCCTTTTCATAGGACGATTCTCGAGGGAGGATCCGCGTGGAAAAGGCCACCGTTTGACCCTCTTTCTGAGGAAAAGGCATCATCAGGTCAAAGGAGTGTTCTGGCAGGGAGATTTTGCAAAACGTGGGCTTCACCTGAAACAAATGTGTAGGCGAGTACAGGGGTGTGTCACTGGCCACCAGAAACAGAGTGGAGGGACACTCTAAAGTAATGATACAATCCGAGGCTTCATAGCGACACTCCAACTCCATGAGACCACAGAGATGCGTATAATCATCATGCGACACGTGCAGGTTTAATAGATGAAGATGCATACCACTCGGGCATGGGCGGCGAACAGCCAACAAAATAGCAAGGGTCGGTAGACAAACATACTTTTCGAGAACGGGTAGAAAAATGTGCTGAAAATAGTGTAATAACAGTGGAACCGTATGATTTTGATGAGGATTTCGGAGATGTATATCAAAAATGAGTGGATGGATGGGAACATGGGTCCAGTCGACATATAAAGGATTGTCTTTGAATGGAGTGAAAGAATGTATCTTTAGATTTTGAAAAGATTTTGAAAAGACGATAGAGTAGTGAGTGGGATCCATAAAGAAGCAGAAACGTTTACCGATGCATTGGATGGATGTGCATGATAACCTACGAAAAATGTATTTAAATACAAATACAATGGTAAAAAAAAAAAAAAAAAAAAAAAAAAAAAAAAAAAAAAAAAAAAAAATTTTTTTTTTTTTTTTTTTTTTTTTTTTTAAGTAGTATTAGTATAATATATTTAATAATCAAGTTATAATAGAGATAAAACATATTAGAAAAAAAAAAAAAAAAAAAAAAAAAAAAATTTTTTTTTTTTTTTTTTTTTTTTTTTTTTTTTTTTTTTTAGTAGTATAATATATTTAATAATCAAGTTATAATAGAGATAAGATATATTAGAGTAAAGAATAATATGATGTAAAAAAAAAAAAAAAAAAAAAAAAAAAAAATTTTTTTTTTTTTTTTTTTTTTTTTTTACATCATAAAATACTTGATCTATAATTTTATTATACATTATCTTTACATGTTACAATATAATTTTATAATATAAATATTTATAATATAAATAATATCCGTACATCTGTTGTTACAAAGTATGTTTAAATTCTTTTTATGGGTTTAGGCCATAAAAACTTTTTCAAGTGTTTATTCTTCCCATCTTCTTCTACAATGGGTCTAGGTTCATGTTTATGAGGGAAGGGTAAGTGGTGATTGAGCCTAAACCCTTCCATGTGCCCATCTTTTTCCAGTCTGTAATCATAACAACTCCATTGGGGTATCGGGTCCCCTCCGTTCCACATGAGATACTTGTAATCTGCCGTCAATTCCAAGGAAATTGGGTCAAATTCTTGGACAGTGTCTTGACATTGACATGTTTTTGGATCTCTGCATGTAGCGACGAGCTTTTTCTCTCGGTTCAACGACAGCTGGAACCAGCACACACGCGAGGCAGACACCGATCGTGTCAAGCAGATTGAATCTCGATGCCAATCCACATAGCTGTATACTTCATCTAGATAAATTTTTTGGAGTGTCGAAAAAGGGTTGTAATGCAGTACGATAAAACCGTAACCCTCTAGATGATAAGTTAGCAGATTTTCCTGATCCTCGAAATACTCGAAATCACGAATATATACCTTGAACCACATTTGAAAGTTTTCAAGGGTGTGCCAGTAGAATTGGACAGTACTGTTGGGCTGGTGACGCTTTAGAATGTCCACCAATTTGAATTCAATCCAAGTGACATGTAAAGTAGTTTCATCAATCATCAAATAAAAACGGTTAAACGCATTTCTCCAATTCGAGTACCATCCAGGTTGCAATCGACAGAGGAGATTGATGTACTTTAACGAAAACGGGGCGGAAGAGTCCAGATATGACGCACGGTCTTTTAAAAAAGGACGAAATTCCGGCATTTTGGAGAGGGTGTGTAATTTATCTTTTAGGGGTACATGTCGCAAAATGAGGACTAAAATTTCCACGGGCAAGTCTAATAACTGGAGATGGCTCATCTTCGAAAATGAAAAAGACACGTATGAAAAATGGGTACCGTATCAAAAGACTGGATAAGAGAGAAACTGGAAGCACCTTTATATAGTTTTTGTTATTCTGGAACAAATCGTGCATTATAGCCTAATGGAGCGCGGGTCGGTAAATTGGATAGTCTTATCCAATCCTTTTTTGGTATATTGTTGGTACATTTTGGGCAAGGAATGTTTCTAATTTTCATATGTGCAATCCTTTGAGCGCAGTATCCATGATAAAAATGCCTACAACTAAAAACAAATATCATACATGGTTCTATGACTGTGCCGCAAACTTTGCAAATTACATTAGCAGGAAAGGCTTTTTCACACACTTCCATTTTCTTTTCTCCATAATTAGTGCTGTCGGGGAGATTTGGCCACAAACTTGAATAAAGAGTTGGAAAAATAGGTTCTATTCGCATAAATCGTGACATGATGCACTCCCAAGTAATGTTTTATCGATTTTCCAATTGTCGGTTATTAATCCACTCTCCAGTTTCTTTCCATCGCAATTGATCAGTCTCTGACGGCTTCTTACAGAGTTTACATCTAGTTCTCGTTCCAATTTGAGGGACACACTTGTGATGGTAAATGTGCCCACACTGCATCATAAAGATAAATTTTACATCAACACATTCTCTACACACTGTACACTTAGTATTCGGTAAAGCATTTTTATCCAGTTCAATTGTATTAAATGTTGAAATTTCCATAAAATTATTAAAAAAACACAATAGTTACGGCGTTTCCAGGAAGACAAGGAGTTTGAGGAAAAACTAAAGTTGTGACATGCAGACGCTCCTTTTATAAGAAGCATAACGAAAAAAAAAAAAAAAAAAAAAAAAAAAAAAAAAAATTTTTTTTTTTTTTTTTTTTTTTTTTTTTTTTTAAACGTGACTATCTTTGTTGCTTTCACATGACTTTAAAGGTTGGAAAAGATTTGAAAGTTCAAAAAACAACTCTTTTAAACGGTTATAACCACAAAGGCTGAGTCTTCGACGTTTACAAGACGAGCGGGAGATGTATAAAGCACGTAAATCAATATATAAAGATACATGATCTTCCACGATTTGAAAATTCATATCCAATAATTTTCTTCGATTGTAAACGCGTTTATTCTGGGGATTTAAAATGCATGACTCTAAGGATGCAGGTTCTAATTCTTGTTCTGTCCTTGTTAAATGCTCACACGGTTGCTTATTATGATGAATTAATTGAATAATGTCGTTATCTTTTAATTTAATTATAAATGTTTCTGCCAAACTGTGATTTATAATGCATTTGCTATCTTTAATAGGAAAAATTAACTTATTCCAATGCACCGTCTTTTTTATGTAATTGATGTAAAAAACTTTGCCTTTGTTCGTTTTATATACACAGACTCCATTAGTTGTGTAATATTTACTAATAAATAACGACAAAAAATTCTGAAACGTTTCTGCAGAAATGCAGTTATTTTCTTTTAAAAATGGATAATAAGCAAAATTAAAAAAATCACACAGAGAATCATCACTCAAAGTGCAAAGTGTAAAATTAATGTTGTCTTCATCTATAGAAACGTAATAACCTGTATTAAACTGTTCGAAATTCCAATAAAGTCCAGTTTCAAGAGACCGGAGAATTTGGGAAATTCGAATAAAGGATTTAGATGAATTCAACCAAGAATGTTGATCGTCGAGTAACTCGGTAAACTCTGGTATACGAGAGAGCACAAAAGTTTTGCAGAAAAAGGGGACATATTGTCTTAAAATCTTACTTTGAACTAACATGGGAAGATTGTGGAATGGGAAAGTGTCTTGCATGGTTAATCTTATCTTTATAGCTGTTAAAATAAAATATTTTACTTCAGAACTTTATTATAAATACTCTTATAAAGAATATCATGTAAAAAAAAAAAAAAAAAAAAAAAAAAAAAAAAAAAAAATTTTTTTTTTTTTTTTTTTTTTTTTTTTTTTTTATGATGTTATTATAGATATTTAAATATATTTTATAGTATAAATATTTTATCTTTACATCTGTTGAACAAAAATATTTTACTTTATACCTTTATTATAAAATATTTATGTTATAAAATAAAAATATTAATAATATTATATTGTTATTTAAAAAAAAAAAAAAAAAAAAAAAAAAAAAAAAAAAAAAATTTTTTTTTTTTTTTTTTTTTTTTGATATATATAACGTTTTTGTTTCTATGCAACTTGTGAAAGAAAGTATTGATGGCTCTCAAGAGAAAGAAACCGGAAAAAGCTGTATCCTTTGCCGATTCTAAAAATGAAACATTTTTCTATACACAGGAAACTACGTCTCGAGATTTAGACGGTGTTCGCGCGTCTCACACACGCACGGCTTTAGAAAAAATTATTTTTAAACATCCCAAATCCCAACTACAACATGTACGAAATTTAATATCTTTTTGGAGAACGCAAAACATTTCTATAGTGTTTGGAAATTTAGGTCGGCAACCATTTTTACTTAATTATTACTTGGATTTATGTTTTAGTTTTGAAGAAACTGTCAAAGTCCAATGTAAATGGAACCTCTCTTTAGAGTACCAGCGGAAACAACATACAAATGTGGATTTTTTATTCATCGTGGAACCGTATTTTGGCTTTACTGTAATTAAAGATCCATGTGTAAAACATCTCATTATTTTAACCAGTCATATGAATCTGTGTTATTGGGGAAAAGAAGAAATTGATTATTATTACTTGCACCTCTCCACTATTAACACTTCTCGACAACCCGACCCCCATCTTAAACATTATAAAGTGTTGAAGCCCCCCATTTTTCATAAACAAGTTCAACAAGATTTTCTGCCGCAACCCGTTCTTTTGGACGTGTCCAATTGTAAAACGGCGCATGAAGCGTATTTAAGGCTTTTAACTGGGCGGGAAATGATTCATAATAATCCTTTCAACTTGCACTTAAACCCGCGGGATGAATCTATTTTAAAAATAAATTTACATTATCACAGGAAAAGAATTCAAGAACTTTGGGCGAGTGGTCGTTGGAAAATTCAACAAGAAAAGAATCCCTTTAATGAGGACAGTGGGATGATGGATTCGTTCCTTTACAATTTTTTAAATAATCCTGGAACCAATTCTCGAAGGCATCGTAATGGGGATGGGGAGAATTCTTTTTCCTTTCCGTAATTAACCGTTGCACAGTGGATTCGTGGATAAATATACCGTTCCCATTCGGTACATTATGACGTTCTTCTTCGGGTACCAAGGATTGCAAAGAAACATGAGGTACTTCATAACCTAGGCACCATAAAATGGCATAACCAAAAAAATAAAATTCTTTAGCATCATCCTCATAAACAATAATGTCATAATTCTTACCATCCGGTATCACTGTATGAGAAAGTTTAAAATAATTCCATTTCAATCGTGACATTTTATTCTTTATTTAATCAGAAACACAAATGATGAAGCGGGGAGAGGACAGTAAATGTCCATGAAATAAGTAAATGGTACGAAAAAGTTTATGCAGTTGAATGGGAACCGTTTAATGGAACCATTGTGAATATCAAGGAGAAATGCAAGGTTCAGAGGATCCCGTCCATTACCATTCGGAACTCGTCGCAGAGAATGATCGTTTAAAAGAGAGTATTAAATTCATTACAAATAAATGTATCGCTTATAACGAAGAAATTCAAAGTCTATTGAGAAAAATTGTACAACTGACGGAGGAAAAAATAAAAAGACTGGAAATGGAATTGAAATTGGTTGCAAATATGGATAGTATACAAAGTATGTAATTAAACGTTAAAAAAAAAAAAAAAAAAAAAAAAAAAAAAAAAAAAAAAAAATTTTTTTTTTTTTTTTTTTTTTTTTTTTTTTTTTTTTTTTTGTGATTGTATATTTTATAATAAAGCTTTGAAGTAAAGTATTTCAGTTTAACAAATATAAAGACAAAATATTTATATTATAAAATATATTTAAATATCAATATTTAAAAAAAAAAAAAAAAAAAAAAAAAAAAAATTTTTTTTTTTTTTTTTTTTTTTTTTTTTACATTGTTTTGTGATGTACACTTAATAATTTTATTACATTTCTAAGTATTCCAACTTTTAACTTTACACATTTTAAAGTCTACGTGCCACAAATGCACCGTGAGTGACAGGAGTGCCCTTTCAAATAAAATTCCTTTAAAAGGTAATGGGAACCACATTTTCAAAAGGTAGTGCGACATGGTTTTGGAGAATATGGACCGAGAAAAAACTCTTACTCGTCGAATACAAAATGTAGACGGTTCCACTCGGTATACTATAGATGTGATTGGGGAGTAAAACAGTCCGCTGGTACAGAGTCTCCTCTCTATCAAAAAAATATTTAGGACGCTTGCGGCAGTATCTTCTCTCCCTAATAAACAGATTCAGGAAGCAGTCCCCCATCTGAATCAAGTGAAATGTTCCCTGTTGCACAGTTCTTTGTCCAAAGGTAAAGAACTTTTTGGTCAGGAAAAAGGCATTTTGGATCCTGAAAAATGTTCTTTGATACAACCGAGGAGAGAGGGGTCGTTTCAACACTGCGACGGTACGCTCCACGGTAAATAGGGCCGTTGGGCTGTGTCATGGATGGACTGGAGTTCATTCCAAAATTGAAACCGAAGAAGTGCGTTCCATTGCAGGGGAGAGTAAGATACGCAGTGGTTTGCTTTGACCTGGATAACGTAAGGTGTCATGTCATAATTGTGCCGCAAACGGGGAAATTGGTCCCGGGTGGGTAACCTGTTTTGAGGAGGAAACGTATTCAATACAGTGTCGGGGAATACGTCTGTTGTCAACATTTCCAGTTTCGTGGATCCAGATTTTCAAACAAGAGGCGCACCGAAAGTGACAGCGGCTCCAGTTGGAGATAACGCAAGTGAGCACGCGAAAGGGTTGAAGACAGCAGCAAGAGTAGGGTCACTCTTGAAACAGCGTAAAAAAAAAAAAAAAAAAAAAAAAAATTTTTTTTTTTTTTTTTTTTTTTTAATAATGTTCTGAAGTATTTTAGTTTAAGAGATATAAAGATAAAATATTTATATTATAAAATATATTTAAATATCCATATTAAAAAAAAAAAAAAAAAAAAAAAAAAAAAAAAAAATTTTTTTTTTTTTTTTTTTTTTTTTTTTTTTTTTGTGTGTGTGTGTTTAAAGAACAACGTCTTCACCATGCACATTTTAGTTGTATTTTTGCACCATCTTTCACATATTGTCTTTTAAAATCCTAAAATATTCTAAATCTTTGACATGGATATTTACGTTCAATTTAAATTATTTATGGATGTGAATTTAATGGCTGGAACCAAGACAACGATAAATGATGTGAGATCTGCAATTAGACAATTTTTAAGAACTAATACAAAATTTTCGTTTCGTGAAGCGGATATTTTGATTCTCTTTAAAGAAGAATTTAAGCATTTGTACCGTTTCGATACGAGTTCGATGCAGGAGTATTATGAAGGATTAGTTATTAAAAATTTGAGACAAAGAAACATAAATTAAAATCCGTTTTCTTATTGTAGATTACTTTTTATTAAAAAATGGGAATATGTTTATAATGTTAAAAAGAAAAAAAAAAAAAAAAAAAAAAAAAAAAAAAAAAAAAAAATTTTTTTTTTTTTTTTTTTTTTTTTTTTTTTTTTTTTTACTTGTATTTAGGTATTTTTCACTCTTTTAAATCAAGTTATGGTTTATACATCCCCTTTTCTCAAGAGAATCAACCACCGACAAGAAGCGCCTCTCGATGCTTACATCCTCTACAGTCTGGAGGGTGGCATTTATTGGATTAAAGCCAAAGATTTCCCCAATTTCACCCTCGAATGGATTGGTTTAATAAAAGCCCCACCGTATACTCTCGATTTAAGTTCAGTGGGTACCCATGCCGTCATTTTAGATTTTGATTATTATCCCA
Organism: Maratus speculifer; assembly: GCA_964019185.1. Taxonomy (NCBI): domain Eukaryota; kingdom Metazoa; phylum Arthropoda; class Arachnida; order Araneae; family Salticidae; genus Maratus; species Maratus speculifer. The sequence continues at coordinate 257,433,454 of OZ025299.1, read as the reverse complement.
AATCCTCCGGCGCCGTACCGAACATTTTTCAACTCATCGAAACTGTCCTCAAAATGATTTTTTTACCCGCTCTCGGCAATTTTACTTATATTATCGCTCGGCGTCCCGGTCATCTCGGCATGCATATTCATTTACCCGAATTAAAAATTGGACACGACGATTACATTTTGTTGTGTGAAATGCTGCAATTTCGATTTCGACAAGCTTTCATGGGACATGAAATTTATAAATTGGACATTTTAATGAATGCCATGCTTCCCAATGCTTCGAAACCAGACAAGAATCCCTACGTTCCTTATCACCTCGTCTATGTCGATGAAACCAATACCTTTCATCTGAATGTCTTGAAATTTGGCGAAGAATATGTGACCCTCAAAAAAAAATTTGTCAAACGGAAACATAACGAAACTTCTCTCTTTCGCACTTTACTCAAATTATCGAGTTGCAAAATGTTGGTAGGTGAATTGAAACAGCTCATGATGCCCGTCATTTGTTCCCGCATGGATGCGCCTACGCACACCCTTTCGTACGCCACGTCCATTGGTAAACATCCCACCATGTCGGCCGATTGGCATGATATCGCGACCTTTACGTACAAACGCACCAAAGAACAGGGTTACATTAGCAAATGTAAAAAACTCCTGTTTGACAAAGACAATTTACTCAAAGTCTATTACCATTTAAAGTTGAGTGCTCGTAACATGATTGAGTTTGAAACCAATAACCATGCTCTGAAAATGTGGCATGGGCGGTTTGGACATGCCTCGACGCTCGACGATTCTCATATCCCGGACCTCTTTAAAGATGTGCATGACATGCTCCAATTTGAGCACATGTCTCTGGCCGAAAATCCCAATCCCATTAAAACCGTCATGCAATTTAACGAAGGCTATTATTTTTTACCCGTGTTTTATACCCTGTGTAAACACTATCGTCTGGATTCGGCCACTTTGGCCAACCACTTGAAAGCGCTTCTCGATACCGAATACCACCCACTGCTCGAAAAAATTCAGACCATTGACCCTAAAATTATTGATTTCACCATTTCTGAAATATCTTTGCACACGCTTCATTATTGTGCCGATAATCTCAATAAAGAACAACCGAAAACCAATCGAGAGAAATTGGAAAAAATTATTGAAAACAATCAACGCGTCATCCTGTCGGTTACCACACACGATCAAATTATTGAACTCGTTCGCAATATGCAAGAGCGCCATTCCCCCATTCTCGTGCTGAAATTGAAAAATGCTTTGAAGAAACCGACGCGGTTCATTTGGAATGCTTTAAACTATTCTTGGCAAGAGGTGAGCGGAGACCGAGAAATTACGGATCATATGCACAATTTATGGAATCATGTCAAGCAATATTATAACGAATATAAACAGTCAGGGGGGTGGGGAGGACCGGATGCCGAACTCATGAATCAATTTAACATCACCAAGGTCGTGTCCGCCATCCTGAGTGATACGGCCATGGAGCGGAAAGATATTCAAATGGATGCCCATAAATGGTTGTTGCGTTTGCAGGATGGTGTGTTGGATGTACTCACCGGTCACATTGGGGGAGTGGTGCCTGAATTTTTTCTCTCGGATCGTAAAATTGTGTTGGGGATTCCACGAACCGAAATGATGTTACTGTGTAATGAAGCGCCTCAACTCGAAAGGGTGTACAACCAATTAATCGATCGATCCTTTTTCTTGAAATATTTACAAGGGTTATTTTTGGATCATGCCGATAATTTGGTCGATGCGTTAAGAGGCCTGTTTCCCGACACCCTCGATGAATTGACCCACTCCATGCTCCACTTTTATGTCAACTTGTGCAAATGTGGTTCGTTTGAATACGAGTGGCTGTTGTACATGTTGGATGTGTTGGCGAGCGTGTTGGTGGCCACCAATTACGAGCGTAAGTTTTTTGTCTGCAAAGGTCTCACGCGAAATGGAAAAAGTAAATTGTTTGAATTGATGGGGAAAATGCTCGGGGGGTACTACCATGCCATTCAATCGGAAAATTTATCGCCCGGGCATTCCGCGAGCAATGCCACCCCCGAACTGGCTTCGACCCTCTTTTCGTGTCGCATGGTGACCACCGAAGAATTGGAAAAACGCATTGATGAAAACCGCGTGAAACAAATAACAGGTAATTCTTTTGTTGCGTTTCGAAACATGTATGAACAAAATTCAGGTGGGATTCCGACCGCCAAATTGTTTGCCACGACCAACAATTATCCAGAATGCAAAGCGTCGGAAGCTTTTAAAGACCGGGTCGTCGCCATTCCGTTTGATGCAGAATTTGTGGATGTGGCTCCCGAAAAAACCTCGTTGCAAGTCGAAAAAAACACGTACAAGAAAGATGTGTATGTGGTTGAACAATCGTTTAAAGGGTGTTTTTTTATGCTCTATTATCATTTAAAAAAACACATGAATCTCGAGGATGGATTGTTGCATTATCGCGAAGAACCACCCTGTATCGTAGAATTTACTGTCGATTATTTAATCCATGCAGATATTTATGTACAATTTAAACTGTATATGGACGTACAATTGAAACCGGGATACCAAACCACCATGAACGAGGTCCGATCCGCCGTTCGACAATATTTAAAAACCACCAAAAACACGTCGTTTCACGAAGCTGATTTGCTCATTTGTTTTGAAAAAGAATTTGGAGACTTGCGTCAAACGGATATCTCGATCGCCAGTGATGCGTTTAGTTACACGAGTATCGCGGAAGAATCCTCCACGAAAAAAAAAATCAAATTGGATCAAGAATCTTCCATGGTCTTTTACGACGGGGTAGTGATTAAAAATTTGAAAAGACAAAATTTTGATGATTAAAAACAAAGACATGACTTGCCAGTTGAAACGGGAAGATTTTTATGATTTAAAATTGTTGCGAGAAGCTAAATTACCCATTGATGCGCTCATCCAAAAAGAGGCCTCCAAAAATGCCTATGACTTGAGCCAACTTCGAAACGAGAGTCGCATTTGGAAAAAAATGTATGATGTAACTCCCGAGTTGGTGGATGCTTTTGGAAACGAGGGTGTCAAGCACATAAAAGCCATTCGAGAAAAGAAGGGAACATATGATTATTTATATTTTGTGGCGGAGCATAGCGATCAATGGTACAATGCCCCTCATTTCGAGTACCAACAATTTCCCTTGTTGAAACGCCGAGAGTGTGTCTTGAGTCGTGTAAAAAAACTGGCTCACACCGTAGCGAAGGAAAATACCAATGAATTTGATGCCACCTGTTTATACCTACTCTATTTTTATGCGTTACTCGTAAATCCATCTCTGAATTGGATCACGATAGATTATTTGGCAAACGGTAATCGCTATCATCAGTTTGGAACCCGATTAAAAGGAAAAATGAAAACGGTGATCAAAAAAGTGTGGGTGTAAAAAAAAAAAAAAAAAAAAAAAAAAAAAAAAAAATTTTTTTTTTTTTTTTTTTTTTTTTTTTTTTTATATTTAAATAAATATTTTATCTTTATAAATATTTTATCTTATGTTGAACAAAATATTTTACTCTTTATTATAAAATATTTATGTTACAAAATAAAAATATCAATATCATTAAAAAAAAAAAAAAAAAAAAAAAAAAAAAAAAAAATTTTTTTTTTTTTTTTTTTTTTTTAATAATATTTATATTATAGATATTTAAATATATTATATATATATATATATATATATATATATATATATATATATATATATATTTTTTTTTTTTTTTTTTTTTTTTTTTTAATAATAATATTTATATTATAGATATTTAAATATATTTTATAGTATAAATATTTTATCTTTACATCTGTTGAACAAAAATATTTTACTTTATATCTTTATTATAAAATATTTGTTATAAAAAAAAAAAAAAAAAAAAAAAAAAAAAAATTTTTTTTTTTTTTTTTTTTCTTTTAATATTATTATAGATATTTAAATATATTTTATAGTATAAATATTTTATCTTTACATCTGTTGAACAAAAATATTTTTACTTTATATCTTTATTATAAAATATTTATGTTAAAAAAAAAAAAAAAAAAAAAAAAAAATTTTTTTTTTTTTTTTTTTTTTTAATATTATTATAGATATTTAAATATATTTTATAGTATAAATATTTTATCTTTACATCTGTTGAACAAAAATATTTTTACTTTATATCTTTATTATAAAATATTTATGTTAAAAAAAAAAAAAAAAAAAAAAAAAAAAAAAAAAAAATTTTTTTTTTTTTTTTTTTTTTTTTTTTTTTAATAATGATATTTATGTTATAGATATTTAAATATATTTTATAGTATAAATATTTTATCTTTACATCTGTTGAACAAAAATATTTTACTTTATATCTTTATTATAAAATATTTATGTTAAAAAAAAAAAAAAAAAAAAAAAAAAAAAAAAAATTTTTTTTTTTTTTTTTTTTTTTTTTTTTTTTTCAATAAAAATTTCATAATAAAGTTTTTAAGTTTTGTGGATAAAGAGAAATTGCCTTCGATGGTTTTAAAAAATACCCATAAAGATTGGATAGAATTTATGTTATAAAATGACCCTTCTATTTTTACCACAGAAAGCAAGACATCATGTTTAGTGTACGAGACGTGTTGCTCCGTTTAAAAAATCCTCAAACCAAATTAAAATTTTTTCATTATTTGAAACAACGCAATGCGCTCGATGCCGCCATTGGACTCATCTATCGTCACGGTACTTTGAACATTGTGTACATTTATTAAAGCATGTTACTGATCACCCTTTTTCTCTTTTTCCTGTACTTGGGTCTCACCGTTCTTTATGCGTGGACCCAACCGACTCCCACAACGATCCCTCCTTGGCCTCTCTTACCCGTTCCGAAAGCACTCTCCCCTTCCGCCGTGCATTGCCAGGTCGATGCCGATTGTGCCACGCACCACGTGTGTTTAAACCAGACATGCTTACCCAAATTGTTGAGAGGCGGTCAATGTCACCCGCAGACCGGTCAATGGATTTCGTTTCGTGTGAAAAATATCCCCTTTGCCATTTGCCAATGCCGCAACCCTGATTTATTTACACAAAATTTTTTTGGAGGCGACTGTCAAGTGAATGTCGGGTGCGGGGTCCACGGACAGTATAACCCCCAGTCGCAAGCGTGTGACTGCGATCCGGGCTACCGACACGTGGTTCTGGCCGGGGGACGTCTCACCTGTCAAAAAGTCCCCGTGTTGGAACAGATCCAGGTGTGCCAGCCCGATGAACTCCCCGTGAAACAGCTCCAGACCCATGGATTTCATGCCGACTATGAAAGACAGTTGGTTCGACCCGCATCCTGTGTCAAACGGCCCTGTTCTTTTGATGCCTTGTCCGGAAGACCGCTGAAACATGGAAAATGGGATCCCCAGTGGGGATGCGTGTGTGATCCCACGTTTGGATTGTTTGGGGTCGTGTTGGAAGGTCGCCATAAAAAGTACTTGAACACGGAAGGGTTCGATGCCTGTGCTAGCCTGTTGGTTCAAGATCCTCCCGGACCCCTGAATGTCCAACTCATCACCTATTTTTACCTGGGGTTCCGAGATCCCGTGTCCATGATCCGATGGGACACTGTGCGCGACCAAGACCTCATTCCCCTGGTGAGAGGACAAAAGGGGCCCGTGATGATTCGACAGTCCCGTTGGCGCCATGATTACGCGCAATATTATTTGAAACACCATCCCACGTTTCGCGCGCGGACCCGCAGTGTGACCGTCTTGAATGCTTTTGGCACGACGCGGGTGAATGAATGGGATTATAGAGAAAACTTTGCTCCCTTGCCCTGCCAGCAGGTCACCGACCTCTGGATGCCCCCTTTTACGCAACAAAAGGTGTATCGTCTCTTGTACGAAAATCCCGTCTGCTCGGTGCACGATACGGTCGCGCCTCCCCTCTTTCAAGACAGAATCATTGTGAATCCGCAACATTTTTTGTTGGATGACCCCAACTATGAGCATTTACCCCGTTTTAATGCTTTGGTGTTGGAGTACGAGGCCATTTCTCAACGCTGGACACTGGATTTAAAGTATCCGTATCAAGTCCGTCGCTACCAAGTGATACCCACCAATGTCCCCCAATATGTCTAAGGAATCAAGGATGAAACGCAGTCACGAAGAGGAGAAGGGAGAAGAGGAGGGTCGAAGGGAAGAGGAGACCATTTTACAAGACTTGCACAACCAACTCTTGAAAGGAGATTTAAACAGTCAGATTGAAAAACGTTTGTTTGAAACTCAAAAAGAATACTTTACCGTGTATATGGAAAAATTGATGCATAAAATACCCATGGGAGAGGATTTGGTGAAAATTATTCAAAATCAAGGGAGTCATCATGGGTTTGAATACATGTTTACGGCAGCCAAAAGCGTGATTCAATCCCAGATGCGACTCAAACAAATTAAAGCGTTTCATGCCGTCTTTGATATGGTGTACGGTCTCATGTGGCGTTATGTGCATGAAAAGGTAGTGTCTCCGACCCTTCAAAAAGTAATGTCCGCCCAACAATTGAATGGGGCGTATGAAAAGTATCAAAGATGTTCCAACACGGAAGAAGAGGGTCCAGTGATGGAAATGCAATGTCTATTGTATTGTATTCAAGAAATGTTGGAAAGTCAGGAACCGGTTAAAATTCCCAACCCATTGTACAGTCGATTCACGCAACAAATGAAAGCCATGAGTGAATATGTCATCGCCATCCTGGTGGGTTTGTCAAAACCCTCCACGGGAGAACATAGCAGCAGCAGCAAAGAGCCCAGCATGAAGCTAACAACGGAATGGCCGCCCATCCGAGAACCAGCAGAGTCGGATGAGGATGTGACAGAAAAAGATTCGGATGAGACTAGCGATTAAAAAAAAAAAAAAAAAAAAAAAAAAAAAAAAAAAAAATTATTATTATTATTATTATTATTATTATTTTTTTTTTTTTTTTTTTTTTTTCACAAAAAATATTTATAGCAGATGTAAAGATAAAATATTTTAGATTGATTTATTTTACTTTAGAATTACACAATATATTTATAATAAAAGATTAAATATTAATAATCTAGAACATATTTTAAAATATAATACACTATTTCTAAAACTACAGATTTGAAGATGTTAAAAAGTTGTTTATGTCAATACTTATAAAAATCAAAAAAGTACGAACCTCATACTATTTATTTTTTATACATAAAATACCTTAAAATTTAATGAAAAATCCAATTAAAGGGAAAGTCACAACATGTAAATGGATTTGTGAAAAAGAAATAATACCAAATACATAAACTAGAAGTTATAAAAATATATTTGTTATAAACCATACATTTAAAAAACTTACCTAAACGCCTAAAAGTTTTTGACTGCATACATGCAAATATTTTTCTTAAAATACTCTCCATCATTTTACTTTATTTTTATTTTTTAATAATATTTATAAAACGATAATTTGAAAATATTTTAAAATGTAAATATTTCATGTCTTGTCATCTTTAATAATAAAACAAATTTATGAAAAAAAAAAAAAAAAAAAAAAAAAAAAAAAATTTTTTTTTTTTTTTTTTTTTTTTGATGGTAATTTATTTTATAACAACTATTTTACAATAAAGATATAAAGTAAAATATTTTTGTTCAGCAGTTGTAAAGATAAAATATTTTTATTAAAAAAAAAAAAAAAAAAAAAAAAAAAAAAATTTTTTTTTTTTTTTTTTTTTTTTTTTATGATGGTAATTTATTTTATAACAACTATTTTACAATAAAGATATAAAGTAAAATATTTTTGTTCAGCAGTTGTAAAGATAAAATATTTTTATTTAAAAAAAAAAAAAAAAAAAAAAAAAAAATTTTTTTTTTTTTTTTTTTTTTTTTTTTTTTATAGATATTTAAATATATTTTATTCTAACATTTTTTTTTTTTTTTTTTGTCGTTGTATTTAATCATCGTAATCCTCTACGCTCTGACACACATGTATTTTAAACGGTTTAGTCAAAAAGATTTAGATTTGGCCATTGCTAATGAAACCATTACCACAGAACATGTTGCGCGGATTTTAAACTTTTATAAAAACGATGTGTTTGTTCTCAAAGGACGTTCTTCGGTCCAAGCCCTGCAATCTGTCATTCCCGATGTGATTCCAATGGATTATCATGAGGAACAAGACTTGTATTACCTTAAAGTACAAACTTGGCCTCACATCAAGACCATGTGTTTGAAATTTGCCCGAAAAAGTCCTTATCAATGGATTTATGTGACGCAAGATGACGATCAACTCTTATTTCGGTACAATTTAGATACTTTTCTTCTCGAACTTCCGACCCCTTAATATTTCGTCCAACCCCCGTTGGCCTCCCTCACCTGTCGTATACGCCGGGGCATGGATTCAATCAATTTGTCAAAGTAGGCCGTCTCCAGTTGCAAAAATGTGCTGTACACATTTTCATACAATTGATCCCTATTCGTAGCATCGTTTCGCGTCCGTCGCACCAGTTCTGCCCACACATTTTCGACGGGATTCATGTCCGGTCCTTTGGGGGGCCAGTCGTCCATGACGTCTATATTATGAGCTTCGAGCCAGCGTTGGGTCAGCAGGCTGAAATGCACCGAGGATCGATCGTGCATGTACAACAAATCATGTTCATGTAAATGGTTTTCCAGGCTTGGGAGAATGACAGAAGTGTAATAGTGCGAATCTAACGTTTTTTGATGCACCCGCAGCATGGTTTGAAAATTTTTCCCAAAGGCCATCCACACGCACACGGTAAACTTGCCTTCCGGATTGGAGGAAGGGACCAGAAACTCTTGGTCGTATCGATGGCTGTGTTCGGGCCGATAGACCCGCAAAGGGCCTTTGCTAGATGCTCTAAAAATTTTTTCGTCGGAAAACACCACTTTTTCCCAATCCGACACACTCCAGGTAAAATACCGGCGAGCAAATTCTAGCCGTTTCTGGATGTGAATCTCTTTCAAAAAAGGTTTTCGTGCCGGAATGCGACATTTTAACCCCCCTTCTTTTAACCGTTTTCGGACCGTGTCCACGCTAATGTGCGGTGCGAAATCATTGCGAATATCCATGGCGGTCTGGAAAGGGTTCTGAGTGGACTGAAGGACCAAAGCCTGGTCGAGGGTCGGACTCGTGACACGCGGTCGACCCCGGCGGGGAGGTGGATGGGGAGGAGCCCCTTCTTTGGCGAGCCAATAATGAACGGTGGAGGGGGCGAGTTCCAGGAGCCGGGCAATCTGTCTCTCGGTCAGGCGTTCCACCTCCCGTAATCGAATCATTTCCTCGCGGTACTCCATATGCTTGATCCTCTCAAAATAAAGGAAGAATGGACACTCCCATTTGGGCTCACTGTACCAAATGTCGCACCAAAACCACGACACGGGACGTTCAACAGACCGTCCTGTCGAATGGGTCCCATCATTTGACAGGGGCGTGCACGGTGTGTGGTACGAAAAAAAGTACATTTATCAAACAAAAATAAGCAAGACGCATGTCCTTTTTAAATTTAATTCGAAACGACGTGTGCCACGCAGACCATCTCGTGGTAGGTCCAGGACCCTCCTTGCAGTGTACCGTGTGCCAAAAACAGGTCATCCTGGTCCGCGAGATCATTAACCGGCCCGATAGCGATTATTTTCGTTCCAGTCAACTCGCCCAAGCGTATGCGGCTTGGACAGGGGATGAAGAGGTCCCCATGAGCTTTCCCCTCTCGCACATTGAAGGCATTTATGATGGGGTGGTCGTGGGTCAACCTCTGTCACGCGTGCGAAAAAGTATCCAGTTATTACGAGCTCTCAATGCCCCGTTTACCACGGACCCCACTGTAACCGCTCCCCCCGACACGATGCAGACTTTTTTAACCGAGTTTTTAGACATTCTTTATCAACAGCGGGAAGCGAAATCGAGTGACGAAGAAGATGCTTTACACGGTTTAATGAAAAGCATGTATGACATCTTGACGTCCAAGGAGGCCCCCCATCCTTTCCAGACGTACTTTTCCGTGTTGGTGCCGTTTGTGCAAACAGCGGCCGTCCAGTGGCAACCCATGCCCGCTGAACCGGAACATCCGAATCTCGCGCGCGAACTCCACACTCAATTGATTCGATCGCACCTGATTCGAAAAATGTTTAGTCGCTACGCGATTCCTTTTGACGTGCTGCATGTCATGGTGGGATGTTATGCCTGTTCGTGTCATATGGAGGTGGTGGGTAATTGGGCCTTGGATTTCTTGGCGCGCATTTGTCGAGGCGAATTTTTCTGGAAGCAATATCCCCATTCCCCCTTTATCCAAAAAATGCAACGGTTGATTCGAAAGAATATGCGTCACGGCGAGGACTTTTGCAGATGGGTCATCCGACCCCTGAAATATGGCGAATCCAAAGAGTGTTATTCCACCCTCTGGTTGCCTTTGCACCGTTTCCAAGCGCTTTTGCGGAAACACTTTTTCTTACCCAAAATGTCTCCCGATGTCTTGGAGGTGGCTTTTCAGCATGCTTTCCCGGCGGTCCTCTTTAATGATTACGCCGATCAGTTGGGGTTCATGATGGGATATAATCATCTCATCCTGACGGTCAATAAACGAAACGGCCAGCTGCCCAAGGGCGCGTTTAAAAAGGCCCGAGAGATTCATGACGTGGTCCACCGATTTGTTCAAAAAATGCAACGTTTTGAGGAAGGGGGAAAGAAACCCATCTGGAACCTGGACATGCTCAAACTCTTTTTTGCGAGCGATGAACAGTTTCACCAGGAAATTATGAACGTGGTGCGCTGCCTGGTGAAGGAGGAAGAGGAGGAATAAATAAGATGGACAACCTCAATTCAAACCTTCTTCAGGATCAAATTCAAGAATTGTTGCACGCGAGTATTCGAGTCTACAACTTGAAAGAAGATGATGCGGTGAGCTTGAAAACCTTAAAATTGATGCTGGTGGGAACCGTGTTGGAAGTGCTCGGTTTAGAATGGACCTACATCATCAACCTCTTTAAGACGCATACTCCCATTCATCCGGAAATTGGAAAAGAACTCAAACAGTTGGGAGATGAAGAGGTGACGGGGACGGTGGCGCAAATTTTTGTCCGAAATGAAAAGCTGGTACGCCTGTTAAAAGTATTGGGGCAACATGGCAAAAATATGGAGAAGCTGTTAGCCGTCGACGGATTGGGAGGCAATGTCACCCATGGACCCAATTTTGAGCAAAAACATTATGTGGGTAATCTTCGATACGGCGACAAAAACGATCCGAAAATGTCCTTTGATCTAGAGCCCGAGTACAAACGTCGCCACGTTCAAACGGTTCGAGACATGTATGATATGTTGGGAAAGGTAAAGGCACCTGAAAAGCATATTTATGAAATTTTGAGGCGATGCTTTGAAGAAATAGCCCAAGTGACACTACAACCCCCGGAATGGGAGGAACATGAAAAACAGGATGCCAAATTGTGGGCAAAGTGTGGGGCCTTTTACATGAAGGCCATGGGAAGAGAACATGTGGAAAATGTGGTCAAGAGTTTGAAACGGTTCCGAGGCGAAAAGCGAACACGCGAAGAGGAGGAATTGCCTGGACCCAACGAAAAGATGACTAAACTAAATGACAACCTGTAATAAAAAAAAAAAAAAAAAAAAAAAAAAAAAAAAAAAAAAAAATTTTTTTTTTTTTTTTTTTTTTTTTTTTTTTTAATTATATAGATATTTAAATATATTTTAGAATATAAATATTTTATCTTTATATCTGTTAAACTAAAATAATTTTCTTTATAATTTTATCATAAAATATTTATATAAAGTATACCATTATAAAAAAAAAAAAAAAAAAAAAAAAAAAAAAAAAATTTTTTTTTTTTTTTTTTTTTTTTTAATATTTAAATACATTTTATAATATAAATATTTTATCTTTATATCTGTTAAACTAAAATAATTTTCTTTATAATTTTATGATAAAATATTTATTAAAAAAAAAAAAAAAAAAAAAAATATATATATATATTTTTTTTTTTTTTTTTTTTCAATATTCAGGAGTTTTAAATTGCCAACAAGGCGGTTGTTTTTCTCTGGTTTTGAAAACAATTCCTTTTTTTAACATGTCGTATAAACATTTGTTTGCAGTTCTTTTATTGCAACCAGTATATTGGTAAATATCATTAATGCTGTGAGATTTATCATGATGGGCGAGTAAAAAACGGTAAATTTTATCATAAACCTCCACGTCACTCATGATGATATATATTATGAAAAAATGTTTAAATCAGTCTATTTTAATGATTTGTAAAGATAAATATTATTAAACACATATTCACTTATATTATTATATTAAAAAAAAAAAAAAAAAAAAAAAAAAAAAATTTTTTTTTTTTTTTTTTTTTTTTTTTTTTTTTTTTTTTTTTACATTTTATATAATGATTCCTGTAGGTCCCCTTTATGATGTCTTTTTTTTACCTCGATGTTCGGGTCCGAAATCCTGCATTAATTTGGAATCGTCGCTTTTTAGCCTATTATATCGTCACGTATATGCGCGTTCATATTCGGACACACATTGCCATTAAACTGTTTCCTTCTCCCTGGCATTTTCAAAATTCCTTCATTTGTACTTGCGTTCCGCTCTACAATTTTAATCATGGGGCTCGTTTCGCTCTTTGTGCCCGACAGCGTACCCAAAGACTTTCTAAATACCGCCAGCTCTCTGGTTCAACTCGTGCCCGCGCTCACCGAACCGTACGCCCTCTTTGATCGCACCTCTTCCTGTGCCTGTGTCACCCGCGATGGTTTAGCTCTTCAAGGATCCTCTCTGATTGTTCCCCACCACCAACATGCTGTGGTCGGTTATCCCTTGTACGCTTTGCCACCCGACTGCCAGCTCGACGAAACGGTTGTGATTGTCACGTGGCTGCTTCGCCATCGCTTCAAGACCTTTGAAACGACCCTCGTGGAAGGGGGTCCGTATGCGAAAACCTATGCCAAAAAACAAACGTTGAGACGAACCTTGGGAAATCAGTCGCTCTTCCAAAAAACCCCTTACACCGCGTGTTGTGAGCGCTTCACGCTTCAAAAGGAACCCGTGTTTATGTTGAAATCGAAAGTGCTTTCGCGTCACGGTCAAGGTCCGACGCTTGAATGTGCGTGTAAGAAGAAAAAGAAAGATTTATGAATACCTATGATTTGGCTCACCTGCACGCTCTGCGTTATGCGTCGGAAATGACCAAAGTCTTTTTAATGGACCAATATCAAATTCAATTTCCCCACCTCTTTCAAGACGCTTTTCTGGAAACACGTCCCGCCACGCCCCAAGATTATTTCATTCCTCCCACCTTGGCCTCGAAAGCCATTGTGGTGGTCCGCACCCATTTCGGGGAAACGGCCTGTCAAAGACTCAGTTGTTTTCCCTTTAAAAAAGATTGGGAAATGTGTACAGAGCAAGATACCCCACAGTGGGTGCCCATGGGACAACAGTTTGAGCTTGCGTGCCAACCCGTCTGTCAAGAGCATTCCTTGAATACGGAATGGGTTCGAGGACGGTGTATTTTAGCGAATCCCATGAAAAAAATGCTAGCCGCGATGCCTGAAAAAGTGTTTGAACGGGGGTCGCGACACCTGTACCATGGTGGTTTGGATGTGGTGGAAGGGACCTTGAAACTCAATGCCCGCTACTGCGAAGCCTACGGTTTACAGTTTGCCGACGGCGACTGTTATGTTCCAGGGGGACAAGCGTTCCTGGAATGGTTGGTGGGAAAGACCCCAATTCGAGCGTCCAAAACAGCCAGCGTGTTACGGTTTGCACCCTACCTGCCCCCGCTCCCCTCCTATTTGAATTACGCCCATCCCCCCAAACGAAAAAAGCGGGAGATTGAGATGGGATACACGGATCCGGCCCACCGAAAAATTTATCAAGAAATTGCTACAGAGTTGGTACAGGAATTGGGTGAAGAAGTTTCGGAATGGGCGATTGAAATGTTTTTGCGAAAAAAAGCCCCTCAACTCTTAAAAATCTCTCTCAATACCCTATCGGCCAAACTCGTCCTCAAACAGGCGATCGCTCGGGGCATTCTACGCGTGGGTACCTCGACTTTTAAAAAAGTGGCAAAAGGGTTTGGGCGGGCTACCTACGTGTACACTTTCTATGATATGGCCATGAGTCTCTTGGATACGATGGACCTGTACGATTACGATAAAGTGTTGGATAAGGAAACGTTAAAAAAGATGGATCGGGATTTAGATGACCTGTATTTTAGAGATGGACCCGTGCGACCCGAAATAACACCCGAATACGTATGGGAGAATGAAATTTTGACGGAAGATGAGGATGAATCCAAAAAATTTAAATTTATGGTAGAGAAGGTGGAAGAATATTTAACGGCTCTCTATACGGTAGCCCCTAGCCAAAAAGAATTGAAAAAATCTAACTTGAAATTATTTGAGTGGAAAGAAGAGGAGGCATGGAGGCGAAAAATATACTTGAGTCTGTTGGTGATGGTGGTGTGTTGTATAGCTTTATTTATTGAATATATTGATGTATGGGCGACTGGTTTATTTTTTATTAAATTGTATTTTGGTTTGTAATTTCAAATTTTATTCAACAGATGTTGAGATAAAATATTTAAATTATAAAATATTTAAACATCTGTATTAAAAAAAAAAAAAAAAAAAAAAAAAAAAAAAAAAAATTTTTTTTTTTTTTTTTTTTTTTTTTTTTTTTTAATATTTTATAATAAAGTTATGAAGTATTTTAGTTTAAGAAATATAAAGATAAAATATTTATTATGAAATATATTCAAATATCTATTTACAAAAAAAAAAAAAAAAAAAAAAAAAAAAAAAAATTTTTTTTTTTTTTTTTTTTTTTGAATATTTTATAATAAAGTTATGAAGTATTTTAGTTTAAGAAATATAAAGATAAAATATTTATTATGAAATATATTTATATATATATTTAAAAAAAAAAAAAAAAAAAAAAAAAAAAAATTTTTTTTTTTTTTTTTTTTTTTTTTTTTTTTAATACTTTACTTCATAATTTTTTTTTTTTTTTTTTTTTTTTTTTTTAATAGATTTATATATGTGTGTAAAATAAACACATCTCTATCATGGATATTCCCTTTCCGCAATGGTCATCGGCTAAACAGTTTAATCAACACGCTGCCAGCTCTACGCATCATTACGTTGTTCTCTTAACCCACACTCAGTCATTCAATATCGAAAAAGATTTAAAATATTTTTTTCGCATTACCAAAAAACCTTTACTTTGGTTTTCGAAAAAATTTAAAGAACATGGCATTCAAGTCGAGTACGCAACCCTCTTTACTCAAAAAGACATCCAAACCTTTGGACCCTTATCTACAAACGTCTCCAATGCCATCGTCCGTTGCTACTTGCAGTCGAAATACAGCGAGTCTGTCGTGTGCGTCTGCTCAGCCAGTTTTGCCAAAAAAATCCCCTTCCAATCCATCAGTCCAGAAACACTCATCTATCGAATCGTTGAATAATGACTTGAAAGATTTAATTAAAAAGAAACTCATGCATCAAGTTTTGATGGGTCAACCCTCGGATACGCTTGATTTTCATCGTCACAAATTGATTGAAGAATTGATTGAGTGGATTCAACCTTCTCAGAATGTAGTGAACACCTACGATGCTACCTATCGCGATGAGTTGATGACGTTGCTTTCCAGTGCTTCCAAGCAACAGGTAAAAGATGTTCCCCTAGACGAATCAGAATGGTTGAAACTGATGAATCAATGGATACGAAACACAAGTAATGAGGAGATTATCATTAACCGTGAAGTTTATAAAATTTTAGCGGTGGATGGATTTCATGGATTCAGACCTAAAGATCTGAAACACTATTTAACGTGTATTTTACTCCCGCTTCGAACGGAATTTAAAATGCATGCCAAAGGCGTACGAGCCATGTATGAATATTTTGAACAAAATTTAAGCATTGAGAGTTTATCAGGAACCGACACTGCCTGCGCTATATTCTTAGCCCTATTGAAATTGTATGCAAAATTGTTAAAGGAAAAATTAACGGATGATTTGGTACGTCATCAGCTACAACAAGTTCAATCTTGGGCGGAGGGCTTTCTCCATAAACATTCAGAATATTATCGCGACGTAAAGCATGTGGATGAAATGTTATTAAGAACATTGGGTAATGTATATTGTGAACAATTTACAGATTTAAAGAAGATGAAATACGTAGGAAATGAATTGTTGAAAAACTTGAGTGTATTGTGTGATGACAAACTAAAACGGTGAAAAAAAAAAAAAAAAAAAAAAAAAAAAAAAAATTTTTTTTTTTTTTTTTTTTTTTTTTTTTTTTGTCATCACACAATACACTCAAGTAAAATATATGTCATAACTAAAAAAAAAAAAAAAAAAAAAAAAAAAAAAAAAATTTTTTTTTTTTTTTTTTTTTTTTTTTTTTTTTTTTTTTTTTCAAAATTCAGCATCTAGAGTAAAACGGTAATCGTCCTTCTTTGACATTACACCTGCCTTTTGGTATTCACCAACTTTTTTCTCAAAAAAATTAGTTTTACCTTCTAAACTAATATGCTCCATAAAATCAAAAGGATTTTCAACGCAAAACAGTTTTTCGCAATTCAATTCCACCAAAAGTCGATCTGCAACAAATTCAATATACTGTTTCATCAACTTATTATTCATTCCAATCAAAGCAACTGGTAAAGCTTCTGTGAGAAACTCTTGCTCAATCATGACTGCATTCGATATTATCTGTACAATTTTCTCTTTTGAGGGTTTATGCGTCAAATAACTAAACATGAGGCAAGCAAAATCACAATGTAACCCCTCGTCTCTACTAATAAGTTCATTACTAAAAGTTAAACCCGGCATTAATCCTCTCTTCTTCAACCAGAAAATGGCTGCAAAAGAGCCAGAGAAAAAAATGCCTTCCACTGCGGCAAATGCTATAATTCTTTCACCAAAAGTGGCACTTGGCGAATGGATCCAAGAAAGTGCCCAGTCAGCCTTCTTTCTTACACAGGGAAGCGTTTCAATAGCATTAAACAGTTTCTCTTTTTCCACATTGTCCCTAATGTAAGTATCTATAAGAAGACTGTACATTTCAGAATGTATATTTTCAATCATCATTTGAAAGCCATAGAAACATCGCGCTTCTGTAAGTTGAACTTCTTGTAAAAACCTTTGAATCAAATTTTCATTCACAATGCCATCACTTGCTGCAAAAAATGCTAAAACATGAGAAATAAAATGCTTTTCATTGGGTGTTAATTTTTCCCAATCTGAAAAATCATGCGATAAATCAACCTCTTCAGCAGTCCAAAAAGAAGCTTCTGCTTTTTTGTACATTTCCCAAATATCGGAATATTGAATAGGAAAGAGGACAAACCTCCTAGGATTTTCACGTAATAAAAATTCATCGTTGATTGGTGAAGTGTTTGAATTTTGTTTTTCATTAGACATTTTATTTCTTTACTTGATATAAATGAGATTAAAAATATATCATTAAAAAAAAAAAAAAAAAAAAAAAAAAATTTTTTTTTTTTTTTTTTTTTTTTTTTTTTTGACATGTATATAAATGTGCAAAGCTTTAAGAATAATCTTCATAAAGATTTGTATCATATTTTCTCAAACATGTCTGTTTATGGTGAAACTGTTTGTTATGATGGAATGATATATTCATTGGAAATTGCATTCGCTACATCTCCGAATAAAATTTACATCTTTCAAATCGCACCGCCACCGGAATATTATGCTCAGACAATGAAAGGTATAGCAAACACCAAATCTCGATTCAAAAATAAAGATCGTTTTTATCGCAGGCATTCATCTGTCGTGCCAGTTGTTCAGTATGAACTTCATCCAGACATCTGGTTAACTGAATTATATCATTATATTTTCTGGAGGGTTCGAATTTCTAATCTACCAGACTTAAGGAAGGACATTGTGTTGCCTGTTCACAAAACTTATCGATCCGTTTCTAAGCCGACCATGGATTTATGCAGCATTTGCTTGTATGACATGAATGCCGGAGATTTTTTCTCACTTTCGGAATGCAAACATTCTTTTCATAACGATTGTTTGATCTCATTACTAATGAATTCCGAAAATAAAATATTAAAATGTCCATTATGTCGGGCATATTTGGATAAAGATAAATTACATTCTGCGGTATTAAAAAATACAAATGAAGATTTAGATAAAGATAAATTACTTCCTGCGGTTACAAATGAATTTTTGTTTGTATCAAGAGATTATTTTCGAATATTATTGCCTGTTAAAGGAAGATCGCGATGGAAGAAATATCAATACTATAACTTATTGTAATTTATATATATATATAATAATGTTAAAATTGAGATAAGATATGTTAGAGCAAAGCATTGTATGAGATGCACATTTAAAAAATGTAATTCTTTAAATATATTTCTTAATTGAAGATAAAAAAAAAAAAAAAAAAAAAAAAAAAAAAAATATATATATATATATATATATATATATATATATATATATATATATATATATATATATATATATATATATATATATATATATATATATATATATATATATATATATATATTTTTTTTTTTTTTTTTTTTTTTTTTTTTTTTACATCATTTTTTTCGTTTCATTTTTTTATGGACAGTGACAGGCGATGGTTCTATAGGGGGTCCATGCCATCCGTTTTTCAAGACATTGTCCAATTGAGCCGAGGTATTTCCCTTAAATCGATCTTTTCGTTGTCGCATTACACGACCGTCTTGCGTTGAAATTTCATACACACTACCGTCTTCTAAACCTTCCTGTGAGCATTTAATTCTTCCATTAGGTAAATAAAAATAATTTCGATAATAAACTACATCTATCGAGTGGCTCGTTTTGTATTTCAAAATAACATCTTCCAAAACATTATGGATAATTAAGCCGTCTGTCTTAAAGGGTGGATTTGTGTTTAAACACTCTGGGACGGATACGTAGTGTTGAATAAAATACCCTTTTAACAAAGACAAATGGGATAGAAAGTGTGTCAGGATTTCTCTTCTACACCATTTGGCCGTATCGTGCCCTCGAACATGATAGACGTCCAGTAAATAAACGTCTCCATTTTCCAATCGCTCTGCCGCAAACACTAACCCATCACCCAGAGTTTCATTGGGCCGAACAACGCATTCATATCCTTCCCATTTTTCTTTAATTTTATTCGTATAACTGTACACCAGTCCAAAGACCCCATCCAGTTTATGAGCATATAGGTAGGGATCTCCTTTTGGAATTGCCTCGATGCAGGTAACGGGCTTTCTTGTTAAATTCTCGTTTAATGTGTAGGAAGGTAGCGGATACTGTTGGAAGAGATTGTATATGTCTCGATAGCGAGTCAAGGTAGAGAGTAATTGAGCAGGATTGGATAAAGTAATGGGTTTTGAAAACGTACCATATTCCCATTCAAAAACTAGTTTAAAAGTATGTATTGAGGTTTGAAATGTATACAGTTGGGTATGGCCATCTATCGTAATCCCATGTCGCGTTTCCACCTTAAAGGGATGTTGGTAATTTCCAATATTATGAAGAAAATCTAGGTAGGTGGCATGAGACCAAGCGTGATAAGGGGTTTCAATAGAATGAATCCACCGAAACCATAATGAATCATGGTACACTGCATAGGTAGACTCCATCCGTTTCGTTTCAAAATGTCCATTCCGGTATCGAAAATGCGGTTTTAAATAATAAATTATTTGTTTTTTTATCGGGAATTTCAGGGTTTGAAGGAGAGGAAGGAAAGAAGAAGAATTTTCAACGACCAATCTAAATTCATATTCATGCATGATAAAACTGCCTCAACTGATGATCCAATTTAACAATCCATGAAAAACGAAATCGAAGTATCAGAAAGAGAAAAACTAAAAATCCAAAAAGTAAAGCACTTAGTTTGTAAATATTTTTACCGACGAGGATAAAAAAGAAGGGTACAATCAATACAAGGGTACAGTGACGCATAAAAGTGTAGTATACCCAATGCTTTTTTCAAAAGTTGCAAACGATCCGAGGTTTCGATCGTCCGATTGAAGAATGGCTTCCGCAAGATTCATAAAGCTTTATTTAAAAAACATGACAGAGTTCCCATGCGTAAAAAAAAAAAAAAAAAAAAAAAATTTTTTTTTTTTTTTTTTTTTTTTTTTTTTTTTTTTTTTTTACATGTTAATGCATTGGAACCCAGTCATTGTAAACCCTTTACTTACAATTTGGATACCGGAAGAATGAATATTCATCTGGAACGATCCTGCACACATTCCCGAAAATTGAAATTGGCTAAAAACATGTGGGGTGGATACTTGCGGGCGTAAAGGCTCTGAAATGGGTTGAGCCTGGGGTACCCTAGGGGCATAATGATGAGCAACATACCATTCTCTGTAGGCTTGGATGGCTTTCTTTTGGTGAACGAAAGATTTGACATCGGGATCCTGGAATGTGGATAAGGGTTTTTGCGCAAAGTTTTGTGTAAAAGGAGGTAGATTCGAATTGGATTTTTCCACTGATTTGTATAGGCGGTCACCAGATGCACACCTTGAATCATGATGAATAGCAAGGGATACATTTTTCATTTGTAGCGTTTTGGGAACCTCTAGCTTCGCATTCTCGAAAATGGCTGCTCGCTTTGGAATACTGCAGGATGTAGAAGTATTCCAGTAGGACGTTGCCAACTGTTTATATCTACAGAAAAAATGTCTATGTTGATGCCTTGAAATGGACCGCAAATCTCGTTTCAACAAGGGCTTCATGGTGACAGGGCGGAATGAAAGACCACACTATCGAGTATAAAAAATTTTTATATATACACACTCACAAAAAAAAAAAAAAAAAAAAAAAAAAAAAAAAAAAAATTTTTTTTTTTTTTTTTTTTTTTTTTTTTAATAATTATATTAGTATTTTATTTTAAATCTATTGATATAAAATATATTTATAGAATTAAATTCTTTAAATATACATCATACAATATTTTACTCTAATATATTTTATCTCTATTATAACATGATTATAAAATATGTTATATAACTATTGAAAAAAAAAAAAAAAAAAAAAAAAAAAATTTTTTTTTTTTTTTTTTTTTTTTTTTTTTTTTTTTTTTAATTATGTAGATATTTAAACATATTTTATCTTTGCATCTGTTAAACAAAAATTTTTACTACAAAAACTTTTACTCCAAAAATTTTATTGTAAAATATTTATACAATAAAACATCCACTAATTTTTTCTATAATATACAGGTATTTTCTGATTTTTCAATCTGTCCAAAAATTTTGAAGTGTCCACAAAATTGTATTTTTGTTTCAGATATTTCCATGGATCTTTCATCGCTGTTTGACAATGACATGTATCAGGTCCAGATTGCCATTGAATACTTCTTTCGCAATCTGTTAAATGCCATTCTTTACTCTCTACATTAAACACTGCGTCAATTTGATTTTCTTTCTTCAATTCTCTCACTTTTATTTGAAACTGGAGAGCATGGGCTTTTTGCTTGTACAATTCATACCACATCATTATATTTTTAGAATCCAAAACTCGATAGTGATAAAAATCTTTAATACTCTCTTCTTCTTCATTTGCAAAGTAAGGTTTATAGTCCTTGTGATTATCTTCAATATGATTCGTTTTGTGCAAATCCGACACAGAATAATACTTTTCAGGCTTATTGATATGGGCTTCAAAAAATGTTTCAGGAGAATCCAATACAAAAGAACAATGACAAGTATCCGGGCCACATTGAGCATTCTTTACAGACCACATGCAATTGTTGAGATGAAAACGGTTATTGTCAGTCAATAAAAACCGAAATCGACTGTTGTAACGAAAAGCTGTTACTTGAAAATTTAAGAT
Source organism: Maratus speculifer (assembly GCA_964019185.1). Classification (NCBI taxonomy): domain Eukaryota; kingdom Metazoa; phylum Arthropoda; class Arachnida; order Araneae; family Salticidae; genus Maratus; species Maratus speculifer. The sequence continues at coordinate 257,411,625 of OZ025299.1, read as the reverse complement.
ACCTGTACGATAATCATGAGTCTGCAATTGTTTCTTTAACAAAGTCAATTCATCACTTTCACTGGACATGATGATACCAGTTAAAGGTTGTCACGAAATGAAATGATGTGTTCTCGAAAAGGATTTACTTTTAGAGCCTTCTTTGAAAAACGTCCCTGTATATTGATTACGGCGGTGGTAAAATGTTCACAGGTTACCCAGCAGGCAGGCACAAACTTTGGGAAAGAAGACAGCCGAGTGAACGAGCCAGCGAATGCACGGCCTTATATACTGTATTCTACCCTCCGCAACCTTGAAAAAAAAAAAAAAAAAAAAAAAAAAAAAAAAAAAAAAATTTTTTTTTTTTTTTTTTCACCTAAAACAAAGATGTCGCATTTTTTTGAAGAGGCCCTCGCTTTTAAACGTTCAACCATCTTGCATGGACATTTTGGTAGATACCCTTTTGTAGTCAAATTTTATTTAGAGTCGATTAGGGAATTGGAACCGGTATCAGAATATGAATTAATTTTTTGGTGTCATAATCGAGGTTTTTTATACGTTCTCTTAGAACCTCCTTTTAATGCCTCTATACCTTCCGATAAATGGTGTATTGTTGTAACGAGTCATCTCCGTCTTCGGTGGAATCCATTGACCACTCGAGTTGTTGAGGTCCCCTTTTCCTTGGACCGAATCATTCCCTTACCCAAAACAATATTGGATCCTAATTTCAAAGTCGTTATACCCCCTACGAGTCATATCGGTACTTTTCTAACTCCCCAGGCTACTGAAATTGATTTATCCACTGTCGATAGCTCGCATGAAGCTTATTTACGGCTTTTAACCCTATTGGATGTTTTGCAACCTGCATTCATCTGGACTTTACGGATTTCGGATAAATTGCGTAAAAGTCTTTTGAAAGATATTCCCGATACAGGTCCTTATGATGCTCAAATAAGGAAGATGTTAAGGTGAAGAGGGAGTAAATACTTTTTTACGCTTGTTAGGCTGTTGTTGTTGATTCAGTTTGGCTCTTCGTTCTGTCGCTATCAAAGTCATCTCTTCTTCACCAACCTCCTCGGCATATATACCAACACATCTTTCAAAATCCGGATCCATTTCTTCAGGGAGGGATTTATTTTCATTTGCAAGAAAAGCTGTTTCAACTACTTCTTTAATTTTTTCGGGAGCGGAATAATACGTGTATAATAACCGAACAGCGTCGTTATGTTTGGCAAAATGAGGTGAAAAGGCTTCTTGAACATAGAGTTTGGGATGGGTACCAAGTATACCATCTACAGCGAACCACTTGCAAGCCTCCGTAGAGTTGTACTTATACCAAGTAGTAGCAAATTTCTGCAATTCGAACGGGTGTGGACAATCCTTTGATAAAACCCGCTCAACGTTAGCTTTTTCATCGTGAGAGAGACTGGACCGAAGTTTATTGTAAGCGGTTAAAATTTCACAATGCCATTTTTCAAAGAGACATGTTTTCTCATTTTCCATTGGCTTAATACCCGTGACTATAAATATTTTCCTATACAGTCGCTGAGTGAGGGTTTCCTGAGTAATATATTGATTTCTATTAATGTTTAAATCAACTTCATCGTGAATAGCTGCCTTGATAAGATTGACAATTTTTATAAAATTTTCTTCAGTGGAATCTTTTTCATCAGAAGAGTCTCTATCTTCAACCGATTCCATAATGTAGACCTATGTTTCCATATATGTAAAATTATTTATATATACATAAAAAAAAAAAAAAAAAAAAAAAAAAAAAAATATATATTTTTTTTTTTTTTTTTTTCTACAAAATTAATTGATTTTAAACTAGTTAGATAATTTGTAAAACTTATATGCAATTTTAAATTTATTTAGTTGTAGTACTTATGGCACGGTTAGTAAAGCACCGGCTTTCCAACAAAAGGACCCTGGTTCGATTCCCGTCTAAGGTAAAAGTATAATTATAATAACTACTTAAATTTCAATCGAATTCGTTGTGTACAGCACAAAGGAATTATTATGAATTGCATAATTGCACAAAGGAATTATTATGAATTGCATAATTGCACAAAGGAATTATTATGAATTGCATAATTGCACAAAAGAATTATTATGAATTGCATGATTGCACAAAGGAATTATTATGAATTGCATAATTGCACAAAGAATTATTATGAATTGCATAATTGCACAAAGGAATTATTATGAATTGCATGATTGCACAAAGGAATTATTATGAATTGCATAATTGCACAAAGAATTATTATGAATTGCATAATTGCACAAAGGAATTATTATGAATTGCATAATTGCACAAAGGAATTATTATGAATTGCATAATTGCACAAAAGTAGTAGTTTGACTTGCTTAGTGTGAAAGAAATTTCTTGACTTGATAGCTTAATAGAAGAAGCTTGACTTGAATAGCTTAGTAGAAGAAGCTTGACTTGAATAGCTTAGTAGAAGAAGCTTGACTTGCATCGCTTAACAGAAGAAGCTTGACTTGCATCGCTTAACAGCAGAAGCTTGACTTGCATCGCTTAACAGCAGAAGCTTGACTTGAACGGCTTAGTAGAAGAAGCTTGATTTGTATTACGTATAACGCAAAGGAAATAGTGTGAAATGAAACTGTTTGTCAATAATCATCCAGGTTATATCCAGTATCTTGTAGAGCAAAAGGCGTGTAACATTGAATGTCTTCCATTCAGAAGAAATGGTTTACATTGGAGCATTGCTCCATATAAAAATGCACCATGTAAAGTGGCGAGAAAGAACAGATTATTATAAACTATTAGTTTTACCTTAAAAACGTCAACGATTTTATTGTCAAGTACAATGAAACATTTCTTTATTCAGAATGCCAACCCTTTTCATGTTCAAATTTTCTATATGCAGCACCAAGGGTAATTTCTTCACTTAAGGCGTTAAAATTTATCAAAATTGTATTTGAAATGATACCCTTCAAATAGGCAAAGGTTGCTGCATCTACAGCTCCGATGATAACATCCCAAGATCCCGTAGAGTTTAAATTGTTATAAACCAGTTTAATTGTTTCTGGAAATTCAGACTCTTTACATACATAATTAAATTCAATTCCAGCTGATCTTGGAAAATTGTTAACATTGATATTATGATACAATTCATCATGATATAACAAAAGATTTTCTGTATTTAGGCCAATGGGAATTGTTTTAAAGGGCGGAACGACCGAAGTAAACGCTACATGCCATGGGACCCAATCTCCTTTATGTAAGATGAAAGTGATGTGAGCAGTATATTGAAAATTAGCCATATAAGGAAGACTGTTTTAGGATTATTCTTACTTTGTTTAAAAAAAAAAAAAAAAAAAAAAAAAAAAAAATATATATATATATATATATATATATATATATATATATATATATATATATATATATATATATATTTTTTTTTTTTTTTTTTTTTTCAAACTAGTGTTTCTTTTGGGGTGTTGAATTGCAAGGCTTCATCTTCAACCACATAACCCGTCTCCTTCATCTCCTCTCTAATGGTGTCGCACAATTTTAATAAGGATTCCCGTTGCACTTTATTCATGTCTTTCAAAAGAGCCATTTCTCGTACTTTGGTTCTAAAATTTTTAAGAATAGGAAACAACGGATCGGATGACTCATTTTCTTCCACTGTCTCCATCAATCCAAAACAGGTGTCGGTCATCCATACGATGTAATTGAAACAATATAAAAGACAATCATAGCTCAAGTCTCGTTTGAGAGAAAACCCTCGCACATAATTTTCGAGCAAGTCCAAAGCTTTGCCCACTTTTAAATTATCCTTTAATAAAGTATCTACTTCTTTTTTTACCTGATTCAATTCCTCCAATTCTTTTCTCGGTTTGAATTTTGTTTCAAGGGTTTGGGGTTTGAGTTCGAGTAGACGGAGCTTTACTTGTTGAATGTGATGCATAAAATTATGGTAGGATGTTTGAGCTTTTTTCATTTCATCCGTGTGAAACATCATGGGTTTGTCGTAAGGAAATTTTATAAACATGTACCGAAGGGCTAACGGGGAGTATCCCTCTGCCAACACTTGGTCAATGGTTGTAAAATTGTTTAAACTCTTTGACATTTTTCGGCCTTCCGTCTGCAGATGGCCTGTATACACACAAAAGCGAGCCCAATCTTTGTTTTCCAAATAGACACGACCTAAAGCAATTTCGTTTTCGTGATGGGGAAATTGTAAATCGATTCCCCCCAGATGAATGTCCACAGAATCAGGAAAGTAAAAACTAGCCATGGACGCACATTCTAAATGCCATCCAGGCATTCCTTTCATTTTTTTTCCATCGACATGGGTCCATTCTTTCGAATTTTTCCAGAGGGCAAAATCTCTCGCATCCCACTTACCTTCCTTTTGGGTAGGGATTTGAGAGGACTTGTCACGTGTTTCGGTGTGCGGAAACACCCGGTCAAAATGTTTTAAATAGGCTTCCGTACTAAAATAAGTTGTGTCGAAACCAGGGGAGTAATAGGCAAACTCTTTGACCAAACATGTTTTAGAGACAGACTCTGTCAGGTCTAAAAAGTCGGTGACACGCGGTGCGAAATCAGGTCTTTCCACATTTAACCGATCCATCGCCTCAAAAAACTGTTGTTCATATTTTCGAGCAGTGGGTGGACCCCCTTGCTCAATGATTGTATCGTTCAAATCTGTGATATTCATCACGCAGCGTACACCAAAGCCCAGATAGTTGCGCAAAATTCTTCTAAGAATATCCAGAAACACATAGGTTCTCGCATGTCCGAGGTGGGGAACATCGTACACAGTAGGACCACAACAATAAATTTTAACATCGTGAGGATCTGTCGGCACAAAGTCTTCCAGTAATTGAGTGCGAGCGTTAAAAAGTTGAAGCTTTTTCATGATGAGTTTGAAAGGTATGAGGTAAAGGATAAACGGATAATTTTTATAAGTAAATATTTAAAAAAAAAAAAAAAAAAAAAAAAAAAAAAAAAAAAAAAAATTTTTTTTTTTTTTTTTTTTTTTTTTTTTTTTTTTTTATAAACATAAATATTTTATAATAAAGATATAAAGTAAAATATTTTTGTTCAACAGATGTAAAGTTGAAATATTTATATTATAAAATATATTTAAATATCTATAATATTATTTATTAAAAAAAAAAAAAAAAAAAAAAAAAAAAATTTTTTTTTTTTTTTTTTTTTTTTTTTTTTTTTTTTAATGTATGGGTTGTTGATACCACCAAATGATGAATTGGAAAGAACATATTTACTGTCAACTTTAACACCGTTATCAAAATAATCCCTTTTTATAATCGGATGTGAAGATGATCGGATATGCAAATAATCGATTACTTTATACGGATACAAACATTGAAATTTGGAATAAGATAATAATTGAAAAAGGGGTACTTGTTGACATGCTCGACACCAGTTCATAGGATCTAGAATAAACTTACATACATTAATATTTAATTTTAACGTATATCTTCTTTGGTAATATCCATTTTCATTTTCAAAATTCATACATTTTAAACACATTTTAACGCAATTATTATCACCAGTTTCAAAATCAAAATTCACGATAATAAAACGTGAAATATACTTCTCGAAATCATAATCCAAACTAAGATCATTTTGGAACCAAACCACCAGGTTTTTAGGCCAGATAAAATCCTGTTTTCTAAAAAACGGAATAATTTCGATGTAGTTTACCATAACATTCTGGTTGTGAAATTCTGATAAGCGAAAACGAGATTTACTTTGCCAAAAAATATCTCTTACAACGCATTTGGGAAGTTTTAATTTTTCCATGTCATGCAAATAATTCAAATTTCTTAAAAATGATTTTATACACAGATACTTCAATGTTTCAACATTAAATGTAACATCGCAATAAAAATCATGCTCCTCTTGTACGAAATGTCTATAAATCCTAATTGCTTTTTTTGAATCTTTAATTTCTTCTGATCTAATCCACATATTATTTTCAATTGGTTTGGCTGAATAAGCGGTTAAATGTCTATGATCATCTCTAAACCAATTAGAAAGATGCTTCATTGATAGCCTTGACAACAGATTCTCATGAAAAGCTGATTTATGAATTACAAAATGATAATGAGTCATTTTTTCAAACTTGTGGAAATCAACTATCTTGAATGAAATGAATCTCATGAAGTAAGTCTTTATAAAATCAATAACTGAATAATTTCCCATTTGTTAAATGTGCCCATTTGTTGTTGGAGCAATGTGCCGACACGTCCATCCAATGAAACACTCGGAAGGTTCAATGAAATATGGATGTACCAAACTGAATCCAAAAAATGTTAGCGAAAAGCGACGCAAGTAAATCTTTTTCCAGGCATCTTTAACAAAATCCGACAGAATGAGACTTCCCTGTATATTTTTAGAGTCGCAGTTGTAAAATTGTCAAAGGTAATCCAGCAGGCAGGCACGAGCGACGCGAAGGAAGAAAGTCGAGTGAAAGAGATACAGAATTCACAGCTTTATATAGCAAAGTTAAAAAAAAAAAAAAAAAAAAAAAAAAAAAAAAAAAAAATTTTTTTTTTTTTTTTTTTTTTTTTTTAATATATTTTATAATGTAGATATTTTATCTTTACATTTCTTAAACAAAAATATTTTACTCTAATATATTTTATTTCTATTATAACCTGATTATAAAATATGTTGTTATTTTTTTTTTTTTTTTTTTTTTTTTTTTTTTTTTTTAATAATATATTTTATAATGTAGATATTTTATCTTTACATTTCTTAAACAAAAATATTTTACTCTAATATATTTTATTTCTATTATAACTTGATTATAAAATATGTTATACAACTATTAAAAAAAAAAAAAAAAAAAAAAAAAAAAAAAAAAAAAATTTTTTTTTTTTTTTTTTTTTTTTTTTTTTTATACATATATAGAATTGAAATCTTTAAATATACATCATGCAATATTTTACTGTAATATATTTTATTTTTTTTTAATTTACTACTATACATTTGGAATTCGAATGGCAGAATTAACAGTTTGCAATGCGGACATGGCTCTCCTTAAAGGGCTATGTTGGAAGTAATTATTACAACTGCGTGGAGGGTACGGTTCTTTTTCATCCAGATAGAATATTATGTCCGATTCAATGTGTTCTTCGTCCTCTGCCAATTGAAAATTTTGCGATGCTGCCAGAGACACGGAATCACCTTCACTTCCATCACTCCAATTTAACATTTTCAAATCTGGAGTGGCTTCGAAAGTGATCGGGGACAGAAGTAAGAGTCGAGATATACAGCCACAGTATATCTGGACAGGAAATAGACAATACAACGTGAGCTGATGATTGTTTCTCCAAAGCATTTCAAAATGATTTTCGCTATGCCATCGCATTGGAATTTTTCGTCTTTCACCAAGCCTTATCCTCCAGATACATCCATCAAAGAACCGCATTTTATACCAACCCTCTTTGGCAGAGTGCAGATCGATGATGATGAGTCCTTGACCATATACCCGGTAAATGAGCATTCTCGTTAGCGGTGGCGTGGATGTTGCATTCGATTCAACATATTCATATCTAGACAAAAAATATCCAAGATTCCGTGATATGTGGTGGATGGATCCGCGAAAAAATTGTCGATCCATGACTGCGGGATCAAAACCTTCCAGAAAAAAATGATACAGGTTGACATGAAGTGTTCTTTCGTCAATTTGCAGAAAAAACCAATGGATCCAGTTTTGTCGAGCAACGTACCATCCAGGTTGTACACCACACAAAAATTGCAAATACTCGCGTGAAAAGGGAGTGGGAGAAGACAGGTAGGCTCCGCGGTAGGTCAAGATGTCGTACCATTCCGGCATGCTTGATAAGAAATTTAATTTATCTTTTAAGGGAACAAAATCTCGAAAAATCTTGAGTAGAATATCAATGTGCAAGTCCATCAATTGCATCGAAGACATTTTTTCTTACACTCTTAAAAGGGAAATGGGTTCCACAATTTAAGGAAAATGTGAATGAGCTCCCCTCCGTTTTCTTCACATCAACACGTTTTCCACACACAATGCATTTTTATAAGGCGTATAATAATAAAATTGCCATAAAATGAAGAAACAACTTGTTTCTTCAGGCGAGAATTTTCATCAAATGGCCGGGTGCGGCACGAAGACGCAATTTTTATAACAGAAAAAAAAAAAAAAAAAAAAAAAAAAATTTTTTTTTTTTTTTTTTTTTTTTTTTTTTTTTTACATTTATTCATCTTGAAGGTTATAGCCAATACGATTAATTTCTTCTTTTGCCTTGTCACACATTTCCAACAAAGACTTTTCTTGCACTTTCCAAGCGTACTCTCGTACTCCTGATCGAAATTTTTTGAAAACGGGATACACGCCATCCGTCTCGACGACAGTTTCGGATGCATGAGTCATTAATCCAAAACAGGTGTCCACTAAATACAACACATACTCTAGACAATAAGAAATCCATTCGTAAGACATATTCTTTGGGAATCGCAACACACAATTCTGGACAAATTCTTCAAGGATATCCAAGGCTTTCGAAACACCCATATTATTCATCAACACCTTATCCACAATGCTTTTCACTCGAGCCAGTTCAACACATCTTTCCCAAGATTTCTGCATGTCTTCGACCGTATTTTGGAATTCCAATTGAGTTTGATAAGTCTTCATCTTTTGAATGTTTATCATAAACCGATTGTATGCATGTTGAGCGTCTTCGAACTGGTACTCGGTATAGCACCTACATTCCATATACGGCATCTTTAAAAACATGTAACGAATAACCATGGGTGAATAACCCTTGGCCAACATTGCTTTCACTGTGACACTATTTTGGGCAGTGTTGGACATTTTGGTACCTTCATTTTCCAAAAGTCCCGTATACACAAAGAAGCGAACCCAGTCTTTTTTTTTAAAGTACACCCGACCTAAAGCCATTTCCTTTTCGTGTTGCATCCATTGTAAATCCACACCTCCCAGTACCAAATCGATCGACTCTTGAAAATGGAAAATGGCCATCGCAGCACAAGCCATATCCCGGGAGGGAACGCCCGTGTGTTGCTTCCCTTGAGTATCGATCCATTTTTTCGATTCGTTCCACATGATAAAATCATTAGTATTCCATTTCTCTTCTTCCGGCAGCATGGTTTCGCGAGACTGGTAATTATATTCTTTGTCAGAAAAGATGGGTCCAAATTTTTCTAAATAGGTTTTGGAATGGAAATAAATGTTGAAATTGCGTGTGAAATAGGCAAACTTTTCAGTCATACACTTTTTCCATACAGTGGCAGTCAAGTCCACGCTTTCAGTCATGCGAGGTGTAAAATGGGCGGGTTGCACGTTCAACAAATCCATGGTTTCAGAGAACTCTTTTTCACACTCTTGGGAACCCTCCAAATCAATTACGTTCATGACTAAACGTACACTATAACCCAAGTAATGGTGTAAAATTCTGCGAAATACATCCATGTAAACATAGGTTCGCGCCTGCCCAAGATGGGGAGCATAGTTGAGGGTGGGGCCACAACAGTAGAGTTTAACGTCGTAGGGATTGGTGGGTACAAACGGTTCAACGGACCGCGTAAGAGCATTATAAAGTTGTAGCTGCTTCATGTTGAAGTGGGAAAACCATGGAAGTGTCACATCTCTTATATTTAAAAAAAAAAAAAAAAAAAAAAAAAAAAAAATTTTTTTTTTTTTTTTTTTTTTTTCTGCAAAAGTTTTTTTTTTTTTTTTTTTTTTTTTTAATTCTGCAAAAGTTTTTTTTTTTTTTTTTTTTTTTTTTTTTTTTTTAATTAGTGAAAGCGTTTTCTTTCATAGTAATAGGCCATAGTTCTCACTTCAATCCCAGGACAAGGATATTTTGAAAATCTCGAATTATGTTTATGAATTACATCCATGACAGGTATTCCAGTTTTTAACCATATTCTGGACACATTTAAAAAGCCGCAAGTGTGTTTGAAAAAATTGTACTGGTAACGTCCACGTACACGCAAGTGTATTTCACCTGAAAATTCTGCAGCAATAAACTCACGAAGTTCAAGCAGCCAAGTACTTGCTCGCAATACATATTTGGTGGCTGGTTTAATGGGTAATAGTTTTGAAACTCCAGAATTGTAAAATCGATCCTTGTTTCTTAATCTAGATCGTGTAGAATAAATATCTCTCACAGTCAGCCAGTAATAGTTATGGGGAGAGACTCGAAGTGTGTAAATGTTATTGGAAGATGTCGCAAATGCAATTTCTAGAGGAAATAATTTTCCATCCTCACAATCCATGCAAACAACTTCTGCATATAAAATCATATTCAAGTGATATAAATGAAAACGATTATTTACAATTATATAATAAAAAAAAAAAAAAAAAAAAAAAAAAAAAAAAAAAACAAGTTAAATTTAGATTCTGCCACTGCAGAATTCAATTTCGCCTCCGATTTAAATTCTATTTAAATTTTTACTTGAATTTAAATTCTCAAAAAAAAAAAAAAAAAAAAAAAAAAAAAAAAAAAAAAAAAAATTTTTTTTTTTTTTTTTTTTTTTTTTTTTTTTTTGAGGTTGTTTAGAAGGATGACCCCATTTGGAATGCAATGAACTAACTTCATTTTTCTTGTATTTATTAATGCAATAGCAAACAGAACAACGGGAAATACCCAAATGATTAACAGTTTCTCTCTGAAACATTGGAATTGTAGAATAATAAAGAGATACAATTTGACGTGCTACTTCTTCAGTGACTCGATTCCTAAAAAATGGATTTTTTCTTTAGTTTAAACACTTTTTTTATTCACTTCGATAAAAATGAAATGCATTTTAACAATAAAATTACATGAATGTGTCGTTTTAATGTCCAGATTAAGAAAAAGTGGGCTACAATTTTTGGAGACGACACTTTTTAGCTTGTCTGAAAGAAATAGCATCAAAGGCTAAAAAAAAAAAAAAAAAAAAAAAAAAAAAAAAAAAAAAAAAAAAAAAATTTTTTTTTTTTTTTTTTTTTTTTTTTTTTTTAAATATATTTTATAATATGAATATTTTATCTTTACATCTGTTGAATAAAAATATTTTACTTCATAACTTTATTATAAAATATCTGTATCTGTAATCTAAATTTTTTTTTTTTTTTTTTTTTTTTTTTTTTAATATATTTTATAATATGAATATTTTATCTTTACATCTGTTGAAAATATTTATTGTATAATTTGTTACAATAGTTCTTATGAACTATTTCCATGACATTTATGCCAGTATGCCAGGTCCGCAAGTATTATGTCTGAAAAATTGATACTGGAAACGTCCTTCTTGAACCTCCTTTTTTTCTTCGTTTGACATTCCGTGAGATTCACGTCGGCTTGATTCCTTTTCGTAGCGTCTTTTGCCAAATTATGCGCTAGATGGTCGTGTTTCTCGTGTTTGTTCCTCGTTTGACATTCCGTGAGATTCACGTCGTCTTGACTCCTTTTCGTAGCGGCTTTTGCCAAATTATGCGCTAGATGGTCGTGTTTCTCGTGTTTTCTTGCTCGTCTCCTCCTTCTTTTTTTCTTCGTTTTACATTTACTGAGATTCACGTAGGCTTGACTCCTTTTCCTAGCTTGACTCCTTTTCCTAGCGGCTTTTGCCAAATTATACGGTTGATAGTCGTGTTTTCTTCCTCGTCTCCTCCTTTTTTTCTTCGTTTGGCATTCATTGAGATTCAGGCCAACCGCACCCTGGGTCGTGGCGGCTTTATCCAACGTATCTGCTTGAAGGTCATGTTCCACGTGTTGTCTCTTTCTTCCTTTTCGCGTATCCCATAGATTGAAATTCACCTTCACGTCGATCCTTCCGCGGGTCGTGGCGGCTTTTGCCAATTTATCCGCTAGGTGGTTGTGAGCATGACCATCGTGAGCTTTTACCCAATGCATGTGCACCTGAACATTCGTCTCTTTTATCAAATCTTTAATCTCAGCTAGCATCCGGTTCCGACACTCGAATCTGCTGAAGTGTTCAAGCCAGTACATCGCATCTGTATAGATATCAATTTCACTAAACTCCCTTTCATATGCGTCCATAATCGCTTCCTTGATTGCATAGAGTTCGGCTGCAGAGCTTGGTGTCTTATTAAAAAGGCGAAATATTTTTCCCGCTATGATTATTTTATTGACCACAACGATGAACGCGCATCCGACACGGTTCTTTGACTTCTTGGATCCGTCCGTGTAATAAGAACACGTTGTCTGTGGAGTAAGGTCCTTCGTCCATGGGATCCGACCAATTTGTTCTGGATGGTCATAAGGACGCCAGAGGTCAGTGTTGCCATTTTTGAACTGTCGCCACCTGACCCGGGCCATCTTGTTGTGGACGGGGGACAGGACAAAATCGTGCTATCACCTGAATAACGTACAGGACTGTACGCAAAGTCAACTCGTCTCTACTGCAACATTGCCGGTGATCAAGACAGTATCCTTTCTGGAGCAATGTGCCGACACGTCCATCCAATGAAACACTGGGAGGGTTCAATGAAATATGGATGTACCAAACTGAATCCAAAAAATGTCAGCGAAAAGCGACGCAAGTAAATCTTTTTCCAGGCATCTTTAACAAAATCCAACAGAGTGAGACTTCCCTGTATATTTAGAGTCGCAGTTGTAAAATTGTCAAAGGTAATCCAGCACAAGCAGGCAGGCACGAGCAACGCGAAGGAAGAAAGTCGAGTGAAAGAGATACAGAATTCACAGCTTTATATAGCAAAGTTAAAAAAAAAAAAAAAAAAAAAAAAAAAAAAAAAAAAAAAATTTTTTTTTTTTTTTTTTTTTTTTTTTTTTTTCTTAATAGTATTAGAATTTTATTTTAGATCTATTGATATGAAATATATTTAGAGAATTATATTCTTTAAATATACATCATACAGTACTTTATTCTAATATATTTTATCTCTATTATAACTTAATTATAAAATACATTATAATACTAAAAAAAAAAAAAAAAAAAAAAAAAAAAAATTGCAAATTTTTTTTTTTTTTTTTTTTTTTTTTTTTTTTTTTTACGTGTAATCTGTCTTATTTTCTTCACAGCATGTTTCACATCTCCAGTTATGATACGTGTGTTTTAAGCACAGCTTTTTGTCATTATTTAAATTTTTTAATATTAAATGCTTACCATCTTTTTTAATATACTGTTGTCCTTTCAATATGTTGAATGCATCGTTGACGGGTATCAGATAGCTTTTATAGACCAGTCGATCATCTTTCCAATTTTTAATTTTAACAGTCGATGTATAGGGTTGGGTAAAAGAATCAAAATATCGATATCTTCGCAAATCTTTTACATTTTTTACGACAAAATAATATTGGGTGTATTCCTGTTGATCACACCCTTTAAATTTCACTTGTTTAAGAGGGTATTTATCAATATCTTCCTTTGTACATGAAAAACGGTATCCCGTCTCTTCTCGAAATTCTCTGTAGGCGTTCTTAAAGCACTGTAGCCGGTTTTTCGGAAATTTTGAAACCGCCAACTGTCCATGAGGATAATCATACATATCTTCAAAAATTTTCCCATGTTTAAAGCGTAAATAATCTAACTGATCATTTTCGTTCAAAAATGGTAAACATTCTTTTTCAAAAAAATCTTGCAGTCGATTCCATGGATTTTGATCGTAGTAATCATGTTTGATACCTTGATCATTTAAAAACATGTAAAAATTTTGAATGCAGTACGGCACTTTACGTTTAATAAGCATGACTTTGTTATCTTTCGTAATCACTATTAAACCGTAAGAAACAGCAAATTTGTTGCGGCAACACATTCTGTAAACTCTTAAATACTTGCTTCAATGAGGACAAATTGATATTTTTGAAAATGATAGTCTTATTCTGATAGTCTAGTCTGACATAAAGTCTTATAATTTTAAAGTCGAGAAAAATGTATAACAATTTATAGTTGAAAGTTTTGTTTTAGAATGTTACATTTCTACTTACTTTTAATGTATTTTTTTCTTTTAGGTAAGTACCCACTTTTTGCATCCATCGAATCCATAATGTAAGTAATTGTTTTGATTATTTTAAGAGTGATTTCACACTGTTAGGAGTGATTCCACTGGTCAGGCTGCTCTTCCACAATCGGTTCGGCATTTCGCTCTCGCTCACTGTTTGGATTGTCTCCCCCTTCCGGACGAGCGTCTCCCCCATCGCTATTCTCATCCTCATCGTTTGATCCCTCTTCACCTTCCGGACTCTCGTCACCATCACTCTCCTCCCCATCACTCTCTTCATCGCCGTTGTTTCCACCATCTTTGTCCCAAGTAACAAAATCAGGTCCATTGTGTTTACATATTTTACACCTCAGCACGTAATCTCTGGCCAGTGAGTAAAAAAACTCTTCTGGATCAGCTATTTCTTCTTCACAGTTACAGGGGTCTGAACGTATATAGGGTGAATCGGGTAAACTTCGAATACAGGAAGAGAGGTGCCATCCATATCGATAGTTGTACTTAATTTTGATATTGGCATCCGGCCGATGAAGGGCAGCCAGATGAAACTTGAGTATTTTGTAATACGTTGCATATTTTTCAAATCGTTGCACTTCTTTTGCAACGCGACCTTCAGATAGAATAGGTAATTTTTTATAGAACGTTTCCGAGTCATCTTCTGGAGACAAGTTGATTAATTTCTGCCACTCTGTCATACTTGATTACTGTGAGTAACAAAACGGTTGAAAAATGTTTCAACTATATACGTTAAAAATCGATAAAAAATTTCTGGTCCTAAGACTATCTCAAGAACAAACAGAAAAATGGTAGTTGCTAAAAAAATGAGATTAAATACAACAAAAACTGGAAGGGCAACAAAAAAAAATGTTAAAAGATGTAACACTGTATCAAACATTTCGCTAGTAAAAGAATCTACCATCATGGAACCTTTCCTTAAATACTCTCATAAAAAAAAAAAAAAAAAAAAAAAAAAAAAAAAAATTTTTTTTTTTTTTTTTTTTTTTTTTATAAAATGTTTAATTATTCTGATTGCGGTATACAAACACGATAATGTTTCAGCATAATAATTTTATCGTGTTGTGGTGGTATCGTTGCTCTTTCCTGTTCCAGTTCACATTTAAGTAGTAAAGTTCCATTTCCACAGCACTGACGGTGAGAAAAACTGGCTAAAGCCAGTTCTCTTTCAAATGTATCCCTTTCCTTTTGCAACGCGTATATTTTCTCTTTCAACTCACATACTTCCAATTTCAAACGAGACACTTGTTTTTTCAAAATGTCTCTTTCTGAATAGATATCACCCGATCTTGAACAATTATATTTTGGTCTTTCAAAATTACTCAATCTTTCTAAAATATTATATTTTGGTCTCTCAAAATAATCGACTCCTTTAAAAGAATCATACATTTGTCTAAAAAAAAAAAAAAAAAAAAAAAAAAAAAAAAAAATTTTTTTTTTTTTTTTTTCTTTACATTTCTTAAACAAAAGTATTTTACTCTAATATAATTTATCTCTACTATAACTTGATTATAAAATATGATACATAATCATTAAAAAAAAAAAAAAAAAAAAAAAAAAAAAAAAAAAAAAAAAATTTTTTTTTTTTTTTTTTTTTTTTTTTTTTAACCCTATTTATTGGGTTATCTTGTTCCGTTCTCTCCTTCAAACTTCATTCCTTATCTTATCATGCCTCAGAGCAATTATGTGTTACTCAACTTAAGAGAAAAGTTACAGACTTACAACTATCGAACCAATATTTTGCATTTCCAAATGGTTGCACGTCGTTTCAACAGTCGATTGCATTTTCTTTTAAACAGCAATGAAGAATTTCATCTCAATGACTGTATTTGGTCACTCAAAAATGCACCATGTGGTCCTGATACATGTCACTGTCATTCTGTATTTGCTAATCCCGAAGTTTTTATCGAAGATCGAATGATGTATCCTGAAAAATCTATACCTATTTCAAATATGCATCGGATGCAACTGCGAATCCCGAACAAAAAATACAAATCATTGGTTCTGGATGATCAAGATGAAAGTTTAATTGAATTTTACCAATATCGTGTTTTGGATTTAGAAAACATTAGTAGATGGTATGAAATGTACAAATGTAAGAGAAATGCACTACAGTTTCAAGTGAAAGTGAGAGAAATGAACATAGAAGAAGAAATTGACGCAATATGTAATGCAGAGAGCAAAGAGTGGCACTTGACAGATTGTATTAGAAGTGTGAAATGGAATTTGGGACCGGATACTTGCCACTGTCAGAGCGCTATGGTTGATGGTTGGAGGTATTTAAGTGAAAGATATAATTATATAGATTGGAAAAACATTGAAAAAAAGAAACATATGAAAAAAGTTCCGAAAAATTTCAAAATCAAAATGTAAAAAAAAAAAAAAAAAAAAAAAAAAAAAAAAAAAAAATTTTTTTTTTTTTTTTTTTTTTTTTTTTTTTAAATAAAGATTGAGAAATGCCGGTTCAGTGCGAAGATTATCCTATTGGAACAAATTTAAGTTTATTAAAAGATCATGCTGCTGGAAGACCACCCTTCCCCATCGGTTCGTACATGCCCTATCATTGCAATTTCGGCTATAAACTCCTTGATAGCTCTTACAGTAAAAGGGGTCCCGCATTTACTTGTAAGTACGATGGTAAATCTGCAATATGGGAAATAGATGCGCCATGTGTCCCGATCACTTGCGGTGATCCAGGGCAAGTGGCTCACGCAACGAGAACAGGTTCGGATTTTACATTTCAAAGTGAAGTGAAATATCAGTGTAAGGACGGTTATGAAATGACAGGGGACAAATCTCTATTTTGTGATGAAGATGGAAAATGGGTTCCATCGATTGACAGAGTACAATGTAAACCATCATCTCCTTCGGGTGTTCAAAGTTCAGCCAGCTATATATTTTACGCTTTCCCAATCCTGTTACTTACTCTAATTATGTTTATTTTCCCAATTATCTGAAAAAAAAAAAAAAAAAAAAAAAAAAAAAAAAAATTTTTTTTTTTTTTTTTTTTTTTTTTTTAATAACGTATTTAAATATATTTTATAATATAAATATTTTATCTTTACATCTGTTGAATAAAATAATTTACTACATAACTGTATTATAAAATATTTTTATAATACAGTTATGTAAGTACAGTAAAAAAAAAAAAAAAAAAAAAAAATTTTTTTTTTTTTTTTTTTTTTTTTTTCAATTTAAAATGTTTGCACAGCTTGGAGAGCTTCCTCGAGGCTTTTGCACAAGGATTCCAAACTCTTTTTCCGATCAAACTCTTCTTTACAATCTTTGGTAATAATTTCCTTGTCGACCGATATCAACATTTTCCCTAACAAATTCCCTTTCACAAAATCCATCACATCTTTCACTAGAAAATATAAAATGTATTTATAAACGGTATCTTCAATATGCTTTTGTTGAATGCTCATATACTTTTCAATAATTTTAGCCAAAGTATTCGCATTGGCTTTGGCCGATTTATTGGCTTCAATACTTTCCATGGCTTCTGCCACATCCTCTAACGCCGCTTGTGTTTTAGAATCGGATTTATTTGGTTTATTTCCCCATAATTTGATGGGATATAAAGATTTATGGGCTTCCACGTCTGGAAAGGAAAAGTCTCGGTGACACGTGTTGACAAAGTACATTTCCGCTTTTAAATGCTTTTCGAGCGTTTGTTTGGTTTCTGTTCCGGCTTCTGCTATCAATTGTCGTAATAGAAACAACAGTTCCTTTCTAAAATGGGGATAGTCTTTTAACACGAGGGAGACCTCCTCGGCTGTCGATTCGAGCATCTGAGCAATCTCATTCACCAATTGATTTAAAGGATCCATATACAGTGTGAGCAATTGATTGGCGACCGTTTCTAACGCCAAAGAGGACATGGTGAATCCGGTGCGAACACCTTGTAAATTGGCGATAATAGTCAACAGGGTTTCCTGACTCGGGATCGTGGGCAAGGGTAACTGATGGATGGTTTTGTACAGTTTGTAATTCATGAGGGCCCCGGCGGATAGACCTTGAGTCGAAACAGAAGTGGAATGCCCAAACACAACCGTTTGAAATTGCTCGATAAACGGTTGCGTCAAGTGTATCATAAAAGCATGTAACCCCGAAGCTTCTTCCATGTTGAAATTTCTCAATTTTTCGTGAAGAGCGGTCCAATCCTGGCGCGTTTTCTTTAATTTCTCAGAAAGTTGATTCCGCACGGTAGGTAAATATTCCTTAATATGCGCTACCAGTTGCTCATGGAGTGTTTTTCTTAAAAAGAGCGTCCCCATCCGATGAGCGAGTGGTTTATAGCAGGGTACCGAGGAAAAGAATTGAGTTTCTTTCTCCAAACTGTAATGAATATCTTTTCCACTTTCAATATCTTTTTGACTCCGGTTCAAGACGCCAATATAACCGCGTTGAAGGGGAATCACTTTATTTTCTAAAACCTCTCGAGCATCGGTCCCCTCATCCATTAAATCTAATTTGGTCAGCACACCAATGGTGCGAACGCGTTGAGGGTCTACCGTATGGGCAATCTCCAACGCATCGGAACTCGCAATATCTTGATTGGCGGGTGTCACGGCCAAAATGAGACAATTGGGTTGAGAAATATATTCCAACACCATGCTGCGAATTTCTTTAATGCACGTTTCGGACTGGTTGTCGACGGCCACGTGAATCAAACCCGGGAGATCGACCAGCGTCGATTTGAGTACATGAGGGGCATAAATTTTAAGGGAAATGGGTAACGAGCTAAATCCAACCGGGCCAGGATTGCGATTCGTTTCTTCCACAATTTCCTTTCGGACATCACGAAAATGGGTAAACTTGACATTCGGTTTATGTAAAAAGGTAGCATATTCCTCTTGGCTAGGAATGAGTTGCACGACCGTGGGTCTTCGCGTCACCACACCCGTGCCCCGAGGCAAAAATTCGCGCCCGACAATACTTTCTAGAGTACTACTTTTACCGGCGCTCTGGGATCCTACGACAGCAATTTGGGGTAAGGAGATTTCGAAAGGTACCCCACTCTCGGCCAATTTATCTTGAAGCTGATTCACAATACCAATTAAATCCTCCTCGGCTGACATGGGTGACAACCCTTGTTTAAAAAAAAAAATTTTTTTTTTTTTTTTTTTTTTTTTTTTAATATATTTTATAATATGAATATTTTATCTTTACATCTGTTGAACAAAAATATTTTACTTTATATCTTTATTATAAAATATTTATGTTATAAAATAAAAATACTATTAAAAAAAAAAAAAAAAAAAAAAAAATTTTTTTTTTTTTTTTTTTTTTTTTTTAAATAAATAATATTATAGATATTTAAATATATTAAAATAATATATATTAATATATATAATATAATATATATATGTATATATATTAAATATTTTAATATAATATATATTAAAATAATAAGATATTAAAAAAAAAAAAAAAAAAAAAAAAAAAAAAAAAATTTTTTTTTTTTTTTTTTTTTTTTTTTTTTTTATAAATAATATTATAGATATTTAAATATATTTTATAATATGAATATTTTACCTTTACATCTGTTGAACAAAAATATTTTACTTTATATCTTTATTATAAAATATTTATGTTAAAAAAAAAAAAAAAAAAAAAAAAAAAAAAAAATTTTTTTTTTTTTTTTTTTTTTTTTTTTAAATAAATAATATTATAGATATTTAAATATATTAAAATAATATATATTAATATATATAATATAATATATATATGTATATATATTAAATATTTTAATATAATATATATTAAAATAATAAGATATTAAAAAAAAAAAAAAAAAAAAAAAAAAAAAAAAAAAAAATTTTTTTTTTTTTTTTTTTTTTTTTTTTACATTGTACTATTGCTTAATGTTAAAAGATATTCTTCCGTTTTATTCATACTTATTTTTAACAATTCTTCTACATTTGCAATATCTGTCACTCTATCTATCTCTTGGGTCTCGACTGACAAATCTAGTTGCACATAGTTCATATATATTTGAAGTAACACATTGTTTCGTGCTTGTGTACTTATTCTTTCTAAAAGTTCTAGTTTTTGTTTCAACTTGTTTACGAGTTCCTCGTCTCTGGGCAAACGGTTTTGCAACTGTTTCCATTTTAATAAAAAAAATTCTTTGTATAACGCTAAAAATAAATTTACAATTCGTATTTCTGTAAAATTTGTCTCCAGTTTCACTTTCTTTCCACTACACACGCCCAATTCTTCCACCTGTCTTTTTTCCTTCATTTTAAGCCGTTTCAAGTCCCGCAAAAAATTTTCTTTTGGCGTCTCGCGATTTAAATCGAGGTCTGTCAGCCAGCTTTGGTACAGACATTCCCATTCATCACTTTTTTGTTGTTTAATTTCAGTAACAAATTGTTTTTTGGACGTTGTTCTTTCTAAATTCAATTCGTCCAACCAACTAGTATACATCTGATTCCACTCTTTCTCTTTTATTTCCAAACTATATTGGATGGCTTGACTGAAATAAAATTCGAGATCGGTTTGAAACTTTGGGTAGGGTACCGTGGGAGATTGCACGGGAATATTGTGTTGGTTCAGCACGTCTTGAAATTTTGTTTGAACATGTGAAATTATCGTGTCCAAAGGAGTCTCAAAATAGGGTTCCAACTGGCGCTCTAAATTTTGATAGTTGAAATGATTCTGTTTATACATTTGAAAAAGGTTACTATTCGTAAAGTCGGTATAAAAATTATTTTTATCCAGTTCTATATGAAATTCTTGGGCCAGCTTTTGACAATCTCTTGTCAGTGGGTCATAGAATTTCAGCGGTTGAATTTTGGATTTCCTTTCACTATTCAAAGGCCTTTCTTCCAGTTTTTGGATGTAATAAAACAACCATCCATCGTCCTGGCTGTATTCCTCCGCTTTTTGTTTTAATGACTGGAGTATCCTGGGCAAGCATTCGATGGATTTCGTTCCATGTAAACTTTTGGCTGTCTCTTTTAAAAGAGTATACCTCTGTATAAATTTTTGGTACCAGTCGCACTTGTTGGGAAATGGGCCAGGGACTAGATCGGGTGCGAGTTGCATCAATTCGGTAATGATTTTGTCGTTGGCCTTATAATTATGGACAATTTTTTTCAGGATTACAAGGCCTGATTCCAACCAATTGGTTTGATCCGTTACCACTACACAGTCGGACAGAATGTCTTTTAATAAATTGAGATTAATCTCTACATTTTTAGAATTCCAAAATACTTTTCGGAACGCAATGTACTTTTCCAACAGGGTGGATTTATCCTCGGGAAACTGTTGCTCAATATTCTGGAAGATTTGAGCATAGGCGGGTAAACTTTTATGAAGTTTTAACACTTCTTGGGCAAAGTGTTCCGGTTTGACTTGCACTTGATGCATTTCCTGTTTGATTTGTTCCAGTTGGTTCTTGAAACACGCCAGCAGCCGTAAATCTTGGGTTAAACGGTTAACAATGTCGCTCTCCTGTCCATAATAGTTTGTCAACACTCTGAGAAGGACCCGGTCTGAGGATGTGTCCTCAGACGCGTCTAAACAGGACTCGTTTTGGAACACGTCGAAACTGGGTTTAGTTTTAAACGCTTCGGACTCGCTTTCAGACTCGTCGGAATAGGGTTCTTTTTTGATGGTTTGCAGAAAACAAGACTTTTTTTCATTCGCGTCGAAATAAGGATTATAGGGTGGCTGAGAACAAAAATCATTTTCGAATTTGCCGTGATTGGGTTCATTTTTGAATTCTTCCTCGTAACAAGACTTGTCTTTAGATTCATCTGGCTCCGTTTTGGGTGGCTTCATTTGAAACACTTTTTGTTGCAGTAGTCGGTTTTCTTCTCGACATTTCTGCAACTCTTGTTCCAGATCCTGTTTTTCTTGATCGCATCGCCCTAGTTTTGCTAAAAGATTCTGACGGGCCTCATCACACTGTGTCAATTGCTGTTGAAGTTGAGAATTCTTCTCTAGCAAGTCGTCCTGTGCGCTCGACATGTCAACATACATGCTGGTGTCCTCTTCTGCACAGTTTGACCTCGAGCGACTGTTTGTTGTTATCGCCGCTGCATAACCTTGCACCATTTCTTGAAACCTGTTCTGTAAATCTTGAATATATTCCATAAATTTGAAGTCTTTCTCTTGATCCGCACCGTGTAGATCTGCAATTTGCTTTTCGAGTCTCTCTTTCTGCTCTACTAATTGCCTCATTTCGTTTTGCAATGCTTCGTGAAATTGATTGTGAGTCTTATTCAATAAGTCCTTCAACTTTTGATTCTCTTGTTGACAGGCAGCGATGTGTTTCTGATATTCCGTGTTTTGGGATTGTAATAAATCCCGTTGGGCGTGACATGCCTGTAAACTTCTTTGACACGCTTCTAATCGATCCTCTTTTGTCTCGTTCCGACACGAGTCCACCGTTGTGGGCGAGGGCGGCGAGGGCAGATGGCAAAGTCTGATGATAAAGTCTAAAAAGCTTCTACTTTGCCAAAAAAGCGCCGAATGTTGCGTCAACAGCGGTTGACTCAGGAGAAAAGCTTGCGTTAAATCCTGTTTCATTTCGCGTGTCAGTGTTTGCAAAGCATTCAGGGCCAGATTGTCGTCTGGATCTCGCATGCGTTTCAACAAACACTCGACTAACGTTTTAAAAATCATCTTGTTTCATTTTTTTCTTCCTCTAATCCCAAATGAATGGTTCGCTTGCGACCGCGTTTCATTTCCTCTGTCACATGGTCATTGATTTCAAACGTGTATCGGACCCCCGGTTCGACCAACAAGAGGAGGCGGCGTTTGTCGGTCGCATGATAATGTAACAGCTCGGCATGCACCAAATGCTTCCAGTGCAAGGTATTGAGGACCATGTCCGTTGGCCGCTTCGGATCGGGTAAAGACCAATAAGCCATGTTTAAGAGCGTGCATAACGTTTTCTTTTGACTTTTAAACAGTTGGGGAACATTGACCCACTGACAATCTTCCACATCCATAATCCAGTTGGAGAGTTCCTTCTCGGCAACATCTGCCCGACTGTACACATATTCCACATACTCATCGGTTCGATCGGGATATTTGGCCAAATATTTCATCGCAGGACACGCGGTGCTTTTGTACTGTTCCAATTTTTTCACTTTGCGGTAAATGGAATATTTTTGGGGATCGCGACACCGGTAGTTGGCTTCCAGCAGCGTCTCGACCCATACGATCCATCCTTCCGAGTGCTTCCCGTTTTCCGTGGGGACTTGAAACGGTCGCGTCCGTAATCCAAACAGCGTTTCCCAGACATTGTCCAAAATGACCTGCGTCATAAATCGAATCAAACCATTGGCTTTTTTCTGAAATCCTCTCAACACCTTCTCCTCGTGATCCGACCGCTGATACAAAATGAAAAATATTTTTGTTCAAGAGATGTAAAGATAAAACATTTATATTATATGCGTTCATTCTCACGTGCACACAAAAATAGATAAAGAATAAACTTAATTTTAAACTTGTTATCACAACTGATTGGCCAACGCTTCAAATTTTTATATATTATAGTGTAAAATACATATTATATTTTCGTGAAATGAATAAAGTCACATTTTTTCAAAAATGAATTACCAATCTTGGTAACTTGTGTGTCGTAAAAAAATGGGCCAAAAGAAATTGGATAAATCCAATTTCTTTTGGCCCATTTTTTTACTCTTCAAACACTCAAAAGAGCATGATGAAGAAAGTTTGGTAAATGTTTGAAATGTCCATTACATGCTTACAGCTGGCATAGTGCTGGGGATTGTTTCTGGTTGTTCTGCATATTTTATGAAGGAGGCTACAAAATCATCATCCAAAACCGGCATCTTGACATATAAATTTTCCAGTACCTTTTCTTTAAACATTTCCAGCCAGACAAAAAAGTAATCTTGGTTTTCTCTGTTCTTGGAAATGACTAAATAGGTAGGATCCTTTAAATCTGTAAGGTGCCGTCCTGGATGGACAGTCACTTGCGTATCAGGGCTGTTTATCTTTTGCTCAAATTCCCGCACCGTACTCCTTCTCGCTTTTTTAAGCAAAATACTCAGGTGGATATGCGAAATGACTCGTTTTTGCAAAAATTTTGGATCAACGTTATCCAACGGTCCCGTAACATCTCGTACCCTGATATTGCTTAAATTTCTTCCATAGGTTCTACTGTTCCCCAAAACGATAGCAACATCTTTGCAAAGCCAATACACAAGGCCATCTGAACCGATAATCCCTGTCAAAGAATGATGAGGGATAGTAGAACGTCCAGCAATGTTGTAAACGAGCACGAATGACATGATGGTACTAGAGGCAGGCTCAAAATGAAAGCATGTGCGCTCGTTTTCCTCTATTTATAAGCTAAGCAGTACGTGGTAACCGCAGAATGACAGGAAACGCACCATGAGGTCAAAGTCTTTATTGACATATGGGTCGTCATGAAAAGTTGAAAACATAACATTGGACATCTATTATGAACACAATGTAACAAAAATTGTATAATAAAATTTAAAAGTCGACAATACTATCTACAATTGAATGTTTATTGAATAGAAAGGAGATTCTTTAGGATACAATAGACCAAGATTGGAAAAATTTACAAAGTTTTAAAAATTGCTCCATTATGTTCAAGACTGACATAAAAACATGAATAGAAAAATATTTTCAAACACATTGAATGTGTTTTTTAGTGAACCAATCTTGGCAAGTTGTTGAACGCAAAAAAATGGGCCAAAGGAAATTGGATTTCCAATTTCCTTTGACCCATTTTTTTACTTTCCAATGCCAAATTCTTAGCTTGAGGAAAAAAGTCATCATTTATAAAGCGTCCATCTTTGAAGAGTACATCAGAACGATACTATAGATTGTTATTTTACCGGGTCCCTTTGGCAGAGTATTGAATAATTGAAAAACATGGACCTTTTAATCTTTAATTCGTGAAAATCTCACGGGACCTGTTTTTTTGCTAGCACGGGTTTTTTCTTGGGGTGGATTCTTTTCTTTTACTTGAGACGTGTCTAACGTTTCTTGAAACCAGGGTGAGTCTGGGGGGGCATAATCCAGTAAGTAGTCATCCAAATCGGATTCGTCCGCAACATCTAAAATCAGCACATCAGCATCAGGTGAATCAGGTTTCTTCTCAAAAGGTTTTTTAAAAATTGTAGTTTCAGGTGATGTTTTCTGGACAGATGAGGCTTTCACAAGAGTTCCTTTTTCAGATTCTAAAAAAATTGACTGTTTAGTCGAGGCTTCCATAAGAGTTCCTTTTCTAGAATATTTTGAGCATTTTGAAATTTTTTTACTTTTTAGTTTTCGTTGAAAATAGTTGGGTATAGGAGGATCCCCAGATGATTTCTTGGGCGATGGCTTAAAATATACGGAAGTGGATGACTGTTTTCGAGTCACCGGAGATGCCACAGGTTCAGAAAATTTTTCAATGGGTTTACTGGCCGGGGTGGCCACAGGTTCAGAAAATTTTTCAATGGGTTTACTGGCCGGGGTGGCCACAGGTTCAGAAAATTTTTCAATGGGTTTATTGGCCGGGGAGGCCACAGGTTCAGAGTTTTTTTCAATGGGTTTACTGGCCGGGGAGGCCACAGGTTCAAAATTTTTTTCAGTGGGTTTACTTGCCGGGGAGGCCACTTGCTTAGACAATTTATCTGTTTTGAAATATGTTGGCCATCGTGGTCTATTTTTGAAATTTTGTTTAAAAATAGATGGGTAGCAATAAGTGTCCCATGGTGATTTCCGTGGCGGTGGCTTGAAAAATAGGGGACCGGATGAGTGGTTTGAAGACACCGGAGAGGCCACGGGCTTGGGTGAACCTTTTTCAACTGGCTTATTGGGTCCCCCGACCGGTGTGGATCCGAGTTCTCGAAACAAATTGGTTAAAGTCGGTGGTTGTGTAGAGACCGATAGAGTCTTGGATTTTTCAAATATTTTTTTAATGTCCACTGGAGAGTTTCGAAACACATTGGGTGGGCTCACTTTCGGTATTTTGAAGGGTTTTCCAAGTGACAGTCCAGAGCGTTTCAGTGGTGTGGAGCACACTGGCCGAGGCGACGGGACTCGAGGCAGTTCCTGTGTTTTTTTCGGGCAGACTGGCTGAGGCAGCGAGTGGTTGGGGGGTGGTACAATATCAAGGTTTTTCAGAGCCTCTCGGCACACTTGAAGGGTGTCGGTCTCCACAGGCTTGGAAACATGGGCGAGTCCACTGGGATCAGACTTGGAAACATGGGCTATTCCACTAGGTTCAGGCTGCACAGGCTTGGAAACATGGGCTATTCCACTAGGTTCAGGCTGCACAGGCTTGGAAACATGGGCTATTCCACTAGGTTCAGGCTGCACAGGCTTGGAAACATGGGCTATTCCACTAGGTTCAGGCTGCACAGGCTTGGAAACATGGGCTATTCCACTAGGTTCAGGCTGCACAGGCTTGGAAACATGGGCTATTCCACTAGGTTCAGGCTGCACAGGCTTGGAAACATGGGCTATTCCACTAGGTTCAGGCTGCACAGGCTTGGAAACATGGGCTATTCCACTAGGTTCAGGCTTGGAAACATGGACTATTTCACTGGGATCCGGCTGCACAGGCTTGGAAACATGCGAGGGTCCACTGGGCTGCACAGGCTTGGAAACATGCGACGGTCCACTGGGTTCCGGCTGCACAGACTTGGAAACATGCGAGGGTCCACTGGGTTCCGGCTGCACAGACTTGGAAACATGCGACGGTCCACTGGGTTCCGGCTGCACAGACTTGGAAACATGCGAGGGTCCACTGGGTTCCGGCTGCACAGACTTGGAAACATGCGAGGGTCCACTGGGTTCCGGCTGCACAGGCGGTTCAGGTTCATAGCAAAAAACTTTCGGCACGGATATCAAGGAGCGTGGATACACAAAGGGTTTATCCAGTTTTTTCGTAAATCGGAGGTCCCAATTTTTAACTTCTTGATAGCAGTTTTCGAGCACAGAGAAATTCATCTCCGAAGCCGGAAGATCAAATGGTGACAAAGAAGGCAGGCATGCAGTACCCATGGCGATGAACAGAATAAGCGTTACAGATCTCAAACGGTTTAAATAAGACTCAATCAAACCCCGCCTCTCAAACGCGACTGGAGAGTAGAGATGAAATGAGGGCAGTGGGCGGGCGACCCATCCGAATGTCATTCTTTACATTGAAAACATTCTCAAAACATCTTGTAGCAAATGTACTTATATATATTTGAAAAAAAAAAAAAAAAAAAAAAAAAATTTTTTTTTTTTTTTTTTTTTTTTTTTTTTTTTTTGAGATACATTCAATACTTTTGAAAAATATTTGTTAACATCATAAAACAAATTTGGAATCATTTTAAACTACACAGTTTTTGATTTAAAAATCTCACTTCCATTTAACACATTTTGCACTTTGCTTATAGTACCCATTATTATCAATGTAGTATACAGGAGAAATTTAAACCATGAAAGTTGTGGTTTCACTTTTTTCTCGATATTTATATTTTCCCAGCCATCGTGTTCCTGAATCCAGACTTCCAATTTTTCGCGGACAAATATCGAGAAATGCATAAATATAATATTCACCAAAGATTCTGACAATTTCCTAGCAATCACATTGCGTGTTAATTCCCCAACAAAGGCAAAAAACGTTACGATTCGGATCCAAGTGATCCCTTCAGCAAAAAGTTCATTAGAAATATCTGTTAAGATACATTCTATTGTATTTTCATTTATTGGGTGTATATCCAAACACTGATTTCGTAAATCCGATCCATATTCATTGTTTAATTCGATAAGTATTCCTTTCAATATTTCAAGCGTATCTTTTTCCATCTGATTTTTGGCACAAATAGTATTAAATTTATATTGATATTGTATCATGTAAGAAAATATGTTTTGCACGATAAATTCACTTCTAACTGTGTTTTTCTGATCCTGCTTCGTATGGTGCATGAAGTACGGTTTGGAAAACATGTCACTTTAACTTATGGAGAAGAGTTGGAGACTGTAGTTTCTTTAGTAAATTCACCTTTCAAATCTGTTCATTCGTCTGACAGAAGTGGAATTGAATTATTGCCATGTAGGTCTAATCTGGGGAGAAACGATCCTTTGGATGAATCGGAAATCTATTTGAATAAAGAACTGGTTCACTGATTTTAAGTATCTTCTTTGAAGGGGTTCCTTGATTAGAAGAGTATTCACATCAAATACCGTTGTGGGCGAGGGCGTTGTGGGCGATGGCAAAGTCTGATGATAAAGTCTAAAAAGCTTCTACTTTGCCAAAAAAGCGCCGAATGTTGCGTCAACAGCGGTTGACTCAGGAGAAAAGCTTGCGTTAAATCCTGTTTCATTTCGCGTGTCAGTGTTTGCAAAGCATTCAGGGCCAGATTGTCGTCTGGATCTCGCATGCGTTTCAACAAACACTCGACTAACGTTTTAAAAATCATCTTGTTTCATTTTTTTCTTCCTCTAATCCCAAATGAATGGTTCGCTTGCGACCGCGTTTCATTTCCTCTGTCACATGGTCATTGATTTCAAACGTGTATCGGACCCCCGGTTCGACCAACAAGAGGAGGCGGCGTTTGTCGGTCGCATGATAATGTAACAGCTCGGCATGCACCAAATGCTTCCAGTGCAAGGTATTGAGGACCATGTCCGTTGGCCGCTTCGGATCGGGTAAAGACCAATAAGCCATGTTTAAGAGCGTGCATAACGTTTTCTTTTGACTTTTAAACAGTTGGGGAACATTGACCCACTGACAATCTTCCACATCCATAATCCAGTTGGAGAGTTCCTTCTCGGCAACATCTGCCCGACTGTACACATATTCCACATACTCATCGGTTCGATCGGGATATTTGGCCAAATATTTCATCGCAGGACACGCGGTGCTTTTGTACTGTTCCAATTTTTTCACTTTGCGGTAAATGGAATATTTTTGGGGATCGCGACACCGGTAGTTGGCTTCCAGCAGCGTCTCGACCCATACGATCCATCCTTCCGAGTGCTTCCCGTTTTCCGTGGGGACTTGAAACGGTCGCGTCCGTAATCCAAACAGCGTTTCCCAGACATTGTCCAAAATGACCTGCGTCATAAATCGAATCAAACCATTGGCTTTTTTCTGAAATCCTCTCAACACCTTCTCCTCGTGATCCGACCGCTGATACACGTAGCGTTTTCGGGTCAGAATGAGTAACCGTTGGACCCGTTGTTCAAATTTGATTTCAATGTGGGGTAAATTGAGAAACGTATTCAGTGGGTCACAGTCGTCTTGGGGCCATCGATGCACCATCAGACTATCCGTATCGGCATAACATACGGTATACTGGGCATTTTTTAAAAAATGAAACGAGCCCAAGAGTTGGTAACGGCACAAGGTGACGGTGATGATGGCAATGGCAATGTAGCTTAACGGGGAGTCTTTGTTGCCCATGACCCCGTAAAGGGAATTGATTAAGATTTTGATACCGAGTTGCACGTTATAATGGTACACATCCTGGGTCTTTTTCCATTCGGCTTGATGGTACTGACGCAATTGAATAAAATGTTGCACAATTTTAGGTAAAAAAGCTTCTGTTTGCCGGTTAATCACCATCACAAACTCATCGCGCTGGGGATCCCAGGCGGGATAAGAAAAACACGATTCGGTCGCCCGAGTTGTGTTGAAATCGAGCGTCGAATGGTGTCGATAGGGGATGGCGGTCAGGGAATGCACGGCCGGGGTGGCGCGCCATTCGTCTCGCGTCAGAATGGTACACGTCCCATAACACAAATTATTGCTCAGCAAGGTACTCGGATACATGCTCGCAAAATCCAACACCGACACATCTTCGAAAATGTGTTGAGGATAACAAAAATTGAGCGCTCCCTGATATGTTTTTTGATTTTGCAGCAGACTTTGATGTTTCGAATCGTCCAGCGTAAAAAATTTCGGATGAATCACGTAGCCCAGTCGCGTGCCATAACTTTTAAATAATTCCAGCAAATAGCGCGAATTACCGAAATGGAGCGCTTCTACGGCACTGAGGGCCGTAAAATTGGCCCGTACCACCAAAAAAGACATCACGTGTTCCTTTTCAAAAATGCGGTACACCAATTCGGAATCCTTTAAACAATAGTCTAAATACGTGCGAAACGTACCAAATTGGGAGGGGAGCATGGGAGGACAGAGTTTCTCCATGCATCGTTCCACATTGTCTTCTTCAAACAAGTCTCGGGACAAAGGCGTGTGCCGATACCAGCTCGCAATACCGGTCGATTTGACTTGAACTTTGGTCTCTCCTTTCAATTTGACGCGGGCCACATCATCCAACTTGTATGTGGGACATTCATAATGGGAAAACGTTTTCACATAGGCGTACAGATCGAGCGTGAGTTTGTGTTGGTAAGACACCACCACAGTCGTACCCACATGGGAGGACCGATAACGATTCAGCAAAGAGTACAGTTTTAACCAAAGGAGCCTGGAAAAAATGCAAGGAAAATCAAACCCATTGATATTGTAGCCGGTAATAATTTGAACATTCTCCAAAAGCGAGTGAAAATGAATCAGCATCTCCGCTTCCGTTTGAAAACCCAGCGCATACCCGGGTAAAGGTTGATCAATACCCTCGGGGAGCGTATAGAGGAGCCATTTTTCCACATGGTGCCGATTCCACTTGACCAGACTCATCATCACGATGCGATCGGAAGGATGGTAACCCATGGGGATATGGTGGCCTTCCAGGGAGACTGATTCCAAATCAAAAGCGGCAAACATCCAGTTGGGAGCCTCTTTGCGGTCGGGAACCATTTGCAAAGACTCGAGGAGCTGCTGAGAAGAACCGACTTCATACCATTGATAATAAAAAGAAAACGTATTGTATCGGGAACAGAGATCAATGTAAATGCGAATCAACCAATCGTCCGGATCATAATAACTCAATTTGTAACGATGAAAGAGTCGTCCAATATTTTTAATGCAAGCGGTCGTATACACTTTATAAAAAGGTTTCGAACGATAGTCTAGTTTGCCTCGGGCAAGCCTGTCCTCAAAATAGGGTAAAATTTTTTTCGCATCGCCCAGACGTTGATAAAGGACTTTATGTCCGGGAAAATGGTGTTGGATAGACTGGACCACTTTATCAATTCGATTCGTACAGACACCAATCCACCCTTCATACAATTTGACCACACTGTGTTCTTGGCCCTCTTCATTGAGAAAAGTAATTTGAATTTGTTGAATATTTTTAAAAGTACGGAGGCGCTCCCAACGAATAGAATAATACATGACAATGCGTTTATAATATAAATATTTTTCTTTACATAGGTTGTTATGAAATGAAATATGTTTGAGACTATTATTATTACTAAATATATTTAAATACCTACACTAAAAAAAAAAAAAAAAAAAAAAAAAAAAAAAAAAAAAAAAAAAAAAAAAAAAAATTTTTTTTTTTTTTTTTTTTTTTTTTTTTAATATAGTGTAGGTATTTAAATATATTTTATTCTAACATATTTTATAACAGATGTAAAGATAAAATATTTCAATTATAAAATGTATTACAACTATTAAAAAAAAAAAAAAAAAAAAAAAAAAAAAAAATTTTTTTTTTTTTTTTTTTTTTTTTTTTTTTTTTTTTACACATGGATTTTTATGAAATAGATTCAGAATTTTACTCTTCGATGGTTGACAATCTATCTTCATGTACAGTACGTTCATCATTGTTTTCAATTTCCCATGGTTTGGGGTTTTTTGCTGCACAAACGTTTTCTTCAGACTGAACTTCATATTTCTTAGTCACATCTCCAAGTGGCCTTCTAACTTTAATTGTTGCAGTTGGATACGATTCCATAGACGGATTCAAACGTTCTCTAGAAGTGATCTTGGACGCACGCACAACTCTTTCTTTTTCTCGAGAATCAGATTCAAACAAACCATAAGAACTGATACCAAACATTGGATCACTCGCAATTTGGTAACTGTCAGATGAACGAGGAATGTAAGTAAAACTAGCTTTCCGATGAGGGGACTTCCTGCCACTCTTTTGAAGACAAGTTGAAAAAACATGTGAAGATCCCATGGTAAAAGTTAATACGAGGCAATGAGAGTGAGAATCTATTGAGCACCGTGTTATATATAGGGTGAAAAAAAAAAAAAAAAAAAAAAAAAAAAAAAAAAATTTTTTTTTTTTTTTTTTTTTTTTTTTTTTTTTTTTTTTTGAGGAGGGGGTTGTTTTCTATAAAAAGAGACATTTGTGACTCACAGCTAGTAAATGGGTTAAAGATGCTGTTTAGATTATTTTCATCCGATCGCCAACTTTTTTTCAGCATTCCTGGAGTCATTGGCCGAAATGGGAAAGTTTATTTTTATGCGGAGAAGATAGCGATGTTTATCGGACAACAAGATATTGAACTCTGGGCAAATGAATATTCTACCTGCAGATTGGGTGAAATTTTCCCAGACTCTGGCGAAATCTTAAAAAATATTTGGATGATTGAGAAAACAGCCCTCATTCATTTTTTGGGATATCACATGCTTTTGGGAGGAGCGGAAAAAGAAGAAAGACTCTACACGTTGCTGAAATATAGTCATTTTCGTTCCATTGGACAGGTCCGAAACTTTTACCATTTAGAAGCGTGTTATGCGCCCAATGGAAGGTTGTTGGACGAACATTTGACAGAACTCCAAGCAAATTCAAGAAATTGAAACCAAGAAGAGAAAGGAAAATCTGCATTAAGTGAAGTTGTTACTAGGAAATATGCTATTCATCTTCATAAGCGTCTTCATGGTATTGGTTTTAAGAAAAGAGCTCTCAGGGTAAATAAAGAGATTCGCAAGTTCGGCGAGAAGCAGATGGGGACACCTGATGTTTGAGTTGATACCCGTCTAAATATGTTTATATGGTCTAAAGAGTTAGAAATGTACCTTACAGAGTCCAAGTTCAACTTTCCCGTAGAAGAAACGAAGATGAAGATTCCATTCATAAACAATCCCTTCTAAATAAGTTTATATGGTCTAAAGGAATTAGAAATGTACTTGACAGAGTCCAAGAAACGAAGATGAGTTTTCCATGTACATATTTAAAAGTTTTTATAAAAAATATTATGTATAGTTTTAAGTATATTCGATGATATAAAGATATTTATAAAGATACATATATGTAACAAAAAAAAAAAAAAAAAAAAAAAAAAAAAAAAAAAAAATTTTTTTTTTTTTTTTTTTTTTTTTTTTTTTTTTCAGTTGTAATATATTTTGTAATTGAAATATTTTATCTTTACATCTGTTATAAAATATGTTAGAATAAAATATATTTGAATATCTATATTAAAAAAAAAAAAAAAATTTTTTTTTTTTTTTTTTTTTTTTTTTTTTTTTTTTTTTACACCATCCATTGCATTTTTATGGACTCATCTCTTGGATTCCGCTTGCTGTTTTTCATCGCACATTGAATTTCTTTTTTCATAGGCCACGACACCATACATTGTTCTGCAATCTGAAACGCCCACCATGTATTCACAAATTTTCTTTTGTAAAGAACCAATAGGATGCGATAGACAATTAGCCACGCGTTTACGACCATCAACACCCACACTAAAATGTAGAGGGTGAAAAATATTTTTCGGTATATGCTGCACAACGGTAAAATACAATTGAGCTTATTTTCCGACACGCCGCTGCCATGATGATACTCGAAATAGCACATCCCGTCGTCTGGAAATATTTTGTAAATGGCTCTCCAGGACCAGTGGAAACGACTCCAGAGATGATTGAAAAATACATTCGATATACTGACAAGCCATACTAAATACACTATATAAAACATTTCCAACGCAATCGTTTTAAAAAATATAAAATTTCCTTGCGTTTCTCGAATCATTTGAATCATGTCATTAGGTTTTTCTGCCAAATTTTCGAGTTGCCGGAGATAGTTCCCGTAATGTTGGGACCAGAAGGAAT
Source organism: Maratus speculifer (assembly GCA_964019185.1). Classification (NCBI taxonomy): domain Eukaryota; kingdom Metazoa; phylum Arthropoda; class Arachnida; order Araneae; family Salticidae; genus Maratus; species Maratus speculifer. Next base: position 257,377,752 of record OZ025299.1, on the reverse strand, counting down.
AAGGAAAATGAAATCCAAACGCCAATAACACTAAATAAACGGGTACCCATTGATAATAATCATGATAGAGAGTGGGATGACCCGGGTCTAGTGTAAACGTTCCATTAATGTAACATTTGATATCCATAAAACTTTGCGAAAACTGTCGATTGTCGTTTAAACACTCTATACTGTTTCCAAATAAAAAACGAATCATGGTCAGACCTGTACAAAAGGTCAAAATATTTCGAACGTAGACATGGTAGAGGGTTAAAAAGACACTATAACTCGCCTCTTGTTGAGTATTCCATTGGACGAGCTGTAATAAAGGAATCATTTGTCTTTTTTTCTAGACACTGCTAAATTCTAAATTTTTCTTGACCAAAATTTCTTGAACAAAAAATTCAAAGGTGGCGACGGACAGAATATCTTCATAATGGTAGCCGTCCAAAGCATCTAATAAAATGATGCGTTGCCCGTCCACAATGCTACCCGCATAATTGACCGTCATGGCGTGCGCATTCGACATGGCTTTTTGATAACTGTAACCGGGTAACCAAATATAAGACACCAAATACAGGGCATAAATGGACGTGCGACCATGGGCCGCCGCTTCTACGCCATTCAGCCCCGAGTAAAAGGAATTTTTCACTTGCACACCGCTTTGCATGCCGACACTCCCAAACATTTGTACTAGATTTTCAAAATTGCCTTTCGCCTTGGCCAAAATCTGTATGGTGAGACAACACTGGTACGACTGAATATCTTTTCCTTCTCTCAAAAGGGTGGACAAGGTCTCCATTTCTTTGAGGGTCAAGGCAAAGCAAATGCGATTTTGAAGCCGATCCAAGTAAAAGAGGCGCATGTCATTGAACGCTTGAAAAGCGCGTCGACTGCCATACACTTCGGAAATGGTGTGCATCGTTTTTTTCAGATCGCGAAATTTGATGGGTAAAAAGTCAATCTCATCATAAAATAAATAATAGGCTACCAACATGTCTTGACTCGGGGCTAATTTTAATCCCATGACAAACGAAGTCATTTCCCATTCCGGATTCAAGAGGGTGGCGCATTCGGCTTGAGAAAGAAGACTGGGAACGAGGTAAATATTGGCCTCATCCCCATCAAAATCCCCATTGATGGATTCTAAAATCTCCAAGGGAATGCCAAAACAATCGTATGGCCACGCGGGGCCTTCGAGAGGGACTTGCAATCCGACAAAATTTTCGGGTTGTAAAGAAGGCATCCGATTCAAAATGACCCATTTCCCTCTCAATCCAAATTTATCCACAATGGCATCGGGAACCCGAATTTCATTGGGGCGCAGACTGGCATCGGGTACAATCATGCCTCGCATGGAGTAGCGACACCGTTTTCCGAAAGCCACCTGTCGAATCAAAGTAGCTTTGCCACAGGAGCGAGATTCGAGGCTACCGTAATTTAAGGGGGCTTCTTGAACCTGTTTGTAAAATAAAGGCGCTTTGGAGGCCGGTTGTACTTGGTCGGTGCGCGAGGTCATAGGGATTCCCATGACAAATTTGGCGACTTTTTCATAAATGAGGGTAGTTGTGACTTGCCAATAAATAGGGTCGGGCAACACTAAAAAGTCTTGACGCGTGGACAGCTGGGCCTGTTGAATCATACGCAATAACTGAGGTAAGGCAAAGACGTAGCCGGGCGTCGGAATTGCGAGAGGCGTCACCGGGTAGATGGCTAATTGATCATTATAATAAAACTGCTGACAACACCACGTAAAAGACTTGAATTGTTGAAACTGAAGCGGCTTGTCACATTTGGAACACACATGCCCAAACGCGTGGCTTTTTCGCCACGCCTTGAGAATATCAACCAAATCATCGGGTGTACAGATCAGGGGACATTTTTCCAATTCGAGTAAAGAAATCCGATAGCGATCCACCGCCATTAAAAATAAGTTATGCGAAAATATCCCAAAAGGCGAAACGGGGATGAATACTACCCCAGTCGCGACCCCACCTTTGTCGTCACCGCGTACGGTAAAGAAGTGTACGCTCGCGATAAAAAGGGAAATGAACTCTATCCCCAGAGAGAAAGAAATATTTTTGCGCGAGATGGGTCAGGCAGTTTCTATTATGCAAAAGACGTGAATGGAAATGAATATTACCCAATTTGGCAAAATCAGTCTCTGTTTTTAATTGATCCCGTGAACAAAAATATTCGACTCGCCTTGTACAAAGATGGCACCCAACGGTATCCCATGGATGCCAAAGGGAACGAATATTACTTGCTCCAAAATCAAGAACCTCTGTTGTTGAGAAAATCAAACGGAGACTATTATTTGGCAAAGAGTAAAAATGGTCATGAGCTCATACCTTGGAATTATTTGACAAAATATGTGCGAGAGGAACCTTGCATTTATTCAAAAGATGCATTCGGAAATACAGTATATTTGAAAGAATCGGAATTTCCTCCGGCCTTTAAGGCTTTAATTCGATGTATTTGTCAGATTAGTGTCATTTGTCCAAAGGTGACAGGATGTCATACAAGAATTTATTAACACATAATTCTTTCTGCATTTTTATAATGTAAAAAAAAAAAAAAAAAAAAAAAAAAAAAAAAAAAAAAATTTTTTTTTTTTTTTTTTTTTTTTTTTTTTAA